>MNCI01034583.1:42587-144362 GCA_015680685.1 Gnetum montanum | reverse complement strand
GTTCCCCTCCCAATGGACTGGTCGTGCCCCCCCCAGCCTTTTTTCGGGGGGGCTAGCCTAATCCGAAGTTTTGGCATGTTGATTTTGGGGTATTACCCCACCACTCATGGGCCATCGTTGATGTCTCGATACTTGTAATCTCTTGTACTATAATTTTCAGTAATACACTCCCGAATATTTCCTCAAAAAAAAATCCTGCAATGGGTATTTCCGTCACTGTGTCAACTAACCATGAAAATTAGGTAAAGAAATTTAAAGGGCAAAACCATCTACTATTTTTAAAAAAGTAGTTCGTAGTCATTAACCATAATAGTAACTTGTGACTTGGATTCTAAAACTCGTAGGTTTAATCTTACTGGGTTATGTTGAGATACAAAATTGTGCAAATGAAATGAACAAAATCAACAAGTTATTATGATACATGTGCAAGGAAAAGTTATCAATTTGGAAAAAAAGTTAATACAAAATATTTAAAATTAGAAGATATGAAAATTTCAGGATCTCAAAAAGGACCTGAAATCACAGGTAAAAGAGGAAAAAACCGTCAACAAATGCATGTTATAGATGTTAACATGAATACTGATATTTCATGGACAAAAGATGCCAAATAAATGCATATTAATACATA
The DNA here is from genome assembly GCA_015680685.1 of Gnetum montanum. NCBI lineage: Eukaryota > Viridiplantae > Streptophyta > Gnetopsida > Gnetales > Gnetaceae > Gnetum > Gnetum montanum. Next base: position 143,734 of record MNCI01034583.1, on the reverse strand, counting down.
AAGATGTGTAATTTCTGACACGGAATACTATGATCTTTAGCTAGAAGCAAAACACAATCTAAGGTTTTCAAGACATCAGCAAGGAGACCCTTTGGATCAACAAGATTAAAGAAAATTCTATCACAGCAGTTCCAATGTGATATGCAAGTCATTACATTTTATTGCCTACATTGCAAGATACAAGCCAATCACCGTAACAAGTTTCAAAATTTGGAGAAGTGTAGGAAAATTGGGTTGACCAGTAAGGAGATACTAAAAACTAGTTAACATATTTTCTTATGAGCTTGTCTTGAAAGTACATTTACTTATACAGTCACGAGTTCAATCCTCAGCTGTGCATACAATTTAACCATAAAACCAATGAGCTCATTCACAAAATAGTTAACATGCTTTTACTAACTATTACATAGAAAAATATACTAGATCTAGAAAGAAAAGAAAATACCGAATATTTGAATACACGCTAATAATACAATGTGAACTCAAAAACATAGACACAACTAACCACTCACATGACAAAATGCAAGAAGATAAAATTCTCATATGTTTGACCAACATACCACTCATTACATATACGTAAAGTAAGCAACAACCTAACAGATACAAAACTAAATCCTAATTTACAGTATAGTACACAATGTACATCTAAGCACAATCACAGGCTGCCCTCTGCTACTTCTGGAAGCTAGAATATACAATTAATGGTAACAGCAGGGTCAACTGGATGCTGCACTGGCTTACCCTAGTGTTCCTGTGACGTGTCCAATATTTACTAGCTACATAAACACATGCATACAATTATTATTGCCAAAATAAATTTTTGTAAAGCATACCCCTCAGTTGCCAATAGGAAATGCTTTCTGTGAAACCAGTCCCTTTTGGATTCATAAAAACCATCATCTCTTGAATCCATTGAGCTCTCTTCTAATATCCTATGTGCAGCCTATACAAGCAAACAAATTTAGATAAATTCTAACTGTAATAAAAGCAATTTCTTACTGCAGGTAAAAATAAAAATCAAATGTCTCAGGACTAATACTATGATTACCATCACACACTGATACATACCTCCCAGCTCATACCTCGATCCATTTTTAATTTAAAAAGTGTAGTTGAAGCTTTTGACATTTCATCCTCATACACAATCTGTGAAAACCAATTATACATTCATTGTAGAAAAATAGTCTAGAAAATCCTGCAATGATGTAAAGATTCACCAACTGCTTGAAAAGAAGATGAGTTTTGTAGTAAACATATGGATTTGCACTAACCATTGGAGAATCTATCAAATCAATAGTATTCGCCTTTATGTCCACAATTCCAGAGTCAAAATTTCCTTCTTTGCGAGCATTATTGATTTCATAATCAAAAATACTTAGAAAGTATTCAAAAATCCTGCAACAATTAGCAAAAAACTTAATGTTTTAAAACAAAAGAACCAAGAACAAAACAGATAGGCTCAGCTATTGCACAAGCTTTTAACATTAGTAAAAGTTTTGTTTCTCTGCAACAGGAGAGGACAAATTTATTTTTCCTGCAAACAAGGGTAGGAAAGCAATTTCTACCACAAAGAGCACAGCTTCATTCCAGATTACCGGTCCTAAAATCCCAAGTTAAAATCCTACAAATTAGGTTCAAGCAAACTCAAAGAGGAAAAAAATGACAAGAGCTTTGTTATGATCAATGTTAAGATAACCCTCAACTTTTGAAATTTCTATGAAAAGAACAAAAGTTTCTCCACAAGATAATGTGACAAAGGGATATAACTGACTAACTCTTTTTACATTGAATCAGTTCATGATTTGAATACTTTAATGAAAGATAACTCCATAGGTTTATCTTTTTATATGTTAGGGAAGCTTCTTGGACATCTTTATGATCTATGCATTCAAATAGATCTTTAAGTTAAGATTGGACAATGATGGGAGCAAAGGTGACAATGTGAATGGACGGGGCTGCGTTGCTAGAGAGAAGGATGAGGCAAATAGTAATGTTATCATTGGCACTCATGAAAGCATTGATAGAAGGATGGTGCAAATGATTACATTGAGAATGGTAATGATGTTGACAAAGGTGAAGGCATAGAATGCAAAGGTTTCATCAAGGCAGGTGCTCTAGGAAGGCTGAGGATGGAGGTGCAACACAAGGATCTACATCAGGAAAAACAATTGATGATAGTTCTCGAGGGTTTCAAAGCTTAGTGAAGGTTCGTTTGGGACCCTGGCAGCCTAACATTGGGGGCATTGAAGAGGCAACAGTTTAGAATAGGAGACTCAAGATTTAGCTTTTAAAAGTTGTATCAATAGTTTTCAACCTGTGGTAGGGGAGTTGAAGCATTCCTTGATTGGTAAGTTCATCTCCATGAGGCATCAAGTAGGTCAAATGGTGCATGGCCACCTCCTAGCCTATCCCAAAGTTCAAGGTTTGTGTCCTCCCAAGCAATCTTTTCCTTGTTATCTGTTAGTCTCTATCCAATAGAGATTCTATGTTGTTGGGGAGCCCTTCGTATTTTCCTTTTTCTTTTCTTTTCTTTTTTTTTCCCTTTTTTTTAGTGCTAAGGGTTTGGCCCTCACCAACTAAGGCTAGGGGTACATTGCAACCTGCAACTGTTTGACCATCCACCAATTTGGATTCAAGTTTATGGCTTCCCCTAGGAGGCATGGACCACTACCTTTATACATACCTTGGGGTTTTTCTGAAGATTTCATGGCTTTGGATAACCTTAGGACCACTAAACTTGTATGGGGTTTGTCCATTTCTGCATTTGGCATAGTCTTGAAGATACAGACCTATTGAAGGAAGTTCAAATATAAAAAGACCAATTTTGAGAATCTTCAAATTGAGTAAGGTGTAGAATTAAGCATGTGGCTTTTGAAAGAATAATCATTCTGTAGAAGACTGCCATGGAATGTTTATTACGAGTCTTGCCTTGCATCCATTAAACCCTTCCCAACTCCATGGGCAAGTCACCAACCGATGGACGTTGTTCTTGAGCAAGGGTTGCAATCACAACAAATTTTATATCTTGCAGAACGCTTGACCTGCCAAGAAAGGGGTATCAGCCCCACTAGGGCTCCACAAAAAGATCCACCAATTTTGAGAGAAGGCTACATGTTTTTTGGATCACTCAAGGGTTTCCTTCTCTTGCTCATTTAGTGAACCCACTAAGGGGTTTAACTCTATCAGCTACCGCTTCACCCAAAAGATCTTCATTAGGCCAAGAGGCAAATTTTAACAGATTCTACTCTCAAGCAGGTAGGAGACAAACCAAAGAAGCAAGGACAACCCACAACACTAGTAATACATCACAGAGCAGTGTAAAAGGAGATTGAATCAGGGTATCAAGGGATCCGGGGCCCTTGAAGAAATCTTCCGATAGACTAGGAAGATACTTATTAAGAATTGTAGGGGATAGAGTACCCCTACAAGTGACATACAATCACGAAATTAACCATTGGTGAGCAATGTAATATGATCATTTTGCAGGAAACCAAAATCACTATTAAGTATAGACCCTCCCTTCAATGGGATGGGTGTCACTAGGTGCTTAGGAAATCCAAAGGGATGGTTGGAGGCTTGGCAATCCTGTCAAGGAATAGGGTCAAAGAAGTCTTCTCCAATGAATGGGCTGAACAATGTACGTTGAATCTCAAGATCTTTGCTTACAAACTTTTATGGTCCTCTAGCCAAAAGGCAGGATCTCAAATCAAAACATCTGTAACCCTCATTCCTAATTTAGATCGATAGATCATCATAGGAGACTTCAAACCAAAAAATTGGAAGGTGGGGGGCCACATCCAAGTGCTAATGATATGATCCTCCTCTTGTATAAGGAGCATATGGTGGACCTTGAGATTGAAGTGTGTCAATTCACCTATGACAACCAAAGAAAGGGTTCTGATCACATCATGATAATGATTGAGAGGATCTAGGTTAGTTCTTCCCTCATGACAAGTTTCAACTTTCAATTCGTGGGCCATGATTGGAAGGCCTCTGATCACAAGCATCTCCTTCTTTCCTCTGGATTTTATAAAGAGGGTTTCACCCACTTCAGGTTTGAATGTATTTGGCTTCAAAAACATGCTCTCTGTACAGATGTTAAGTACATTTGGAGGTGTTCACCTCTCCAGAGTAGGCCCACGTGACTTCTTTTAGACTGCTTTGGCCGTTAAGAAGTTTATCAAGCAATGGCCTAAGGATCAAGCATTTTCATTCCATTTCTGTAAGGACAAATACATTAACAAATTTTTAGTTGGTGGGCCGTGATTGGAAGACCTCTGATCACAAGCCTTTTCTTCTTTCCTTTGGATTTTATAAAGGGGGTTTCATCCACTTCAGGTGTGAATGTAATTGGCTTCAAAAACATGCTCTGTGTACAGAGGTTGAGCACATTTGGAGGTGTTACCACTCCAAGGAAGGCCCACGTGACTTCTTGAAGACTGCTTTGGCCAATGTTAAGAAGTTCATTAAGCAATGGCCTAAGGATCAAACATTTTCGTTTCATTTCTGTACAAAAAATGCATTTAAAAACTTCAGTAGATACAACCCCTCTAAGAAAAGATGTATGCTAGTAAGTTGTACTGGAAGCAGGGGTTCCAGGTCAGGTGGCTTCTAGACAAGAACTACAATGCCAAATTTTTCTTTGCAAGAGCAAAAGCACTCAAGATGTCTAGAGAAATGAACATACTCAAGAATGGGGAAAGGCTGACCTCTTTAAAGAATTTCATCACAACAAGGATGGAGTAGTACTGGAAGAATATATAGTCACAAAGGGGCAGTGCACCATTGTCCATTGACATTACGAAACTCCCAAGTCCTCTTGATAAAGAATGGTTCCTAGCTTCCTTGTCGAAGGATGAAGGATGAGGTCTAAGAGGCTATTACTTCCATGCGTGTCAGACAGGTCCTGGATTTTAATGGTTGACTCATTAAATTTTTTTAGGAATTCTTCTAGGTTATTTGGAATAATATGGTAGATGCTTTCATCATCATGTTCCACTAGTGTCAAGATCACCATGAGCTCAATTGTTCTAGGGTTGTGACATTTCGCAAAAATAGAGACCCCATTGATCCATTCAACTACCAACCAAATGGAGTCTGCAATACCATCATCAAGGTTTTCTCCAAACTCTAGTGTGGCAAATGAGCCCACCCATGGCCAAGGTTGTCAACAATAACCAAGTTGGCTTTGTCAAAGGGAAACTTATTCAAGAGCAAATTATATTAAATCAAGAACTCATACATTCCATCACAAGCTTCAAGTGTCCAAGTATGTTTTGTAAAGTTAGACATTGCAAAGTCATATGATTCTCTAAGATGGAACATGCTACAGGAAAGGGTTTTATGACTGTTTTGTTCGATTTTACCTTCACAATCAATGGTCTGGAGCTTGTTCCATAGATCTTAATGAGAAACTACGAGGATTCTTCAACCCCAAAGGAGGAGGTTAAGATAGGGGGACCCTCTTTTCCCTTATCTCTTCATTCTAGCAAAGAACATCATGTATTGGTACCTTCAAGCAAATATGATAAATGATATCTAAACTGCAGCTAATAGAAGCATAGTCCACTATTATGTCAATAATACCATGCTCACAACCAGAGCAACAATTCCAAAGTCAAGGCCTATCAAACAAGGATTGGGTTACATGAAGAAAGACTTGGCCTCACCATTAACTAGGCTAAATCTATAGTCAATTTCATTCATATCCCCATTAAAACAAGATGGCTGTCATTTGCACCCGTAGGATGATGACCCCATCAAGGCTTACCTCAACATTCAAGCATGACATTACTCCTTTTTGCCATGGCTTAGAAGTCAAACTTCTTGCTAACTAATCATTAACAAACATGAATAGTCTCTTAATGTAAACCTCCACGATTATACATTCGGCATTGAGGTTAATAGTAACACATTTTTTAACAGATTTCAGACCACATATGGTGCAAATCCTACCTCAATATACCCCAAAAGGACCCATTCCACAAATTTCCTAAGCAAACTAAACTTAGCAAATAAGAACAACACAAACGTATTGAAAAAAATTCTCCCTTTTATTAAGATAACTGTCAAAATGTAGAGAAATACATCAAAAATGAGGAGCCAGGTTTAGCTCACACCTCTCCCAAGGATCTTAGAGGCTACACATATCCCATCTCAATCCTCAATTGCTCACAATAGAGCCAAAGCTCAAGACAAGACACTTATAAGAGATTCTCTCTACATCTCTCAAGTGCTCTCCCTTGCCTCTTACTTAAATGAACATAATGTCCTAGTACAAACTCTCACTTGCACAAGCTCTCTCCTCGCATAAGATCTCAAGAGACCTCTCAAATCTCCCACTTAACTTTCTTATTTCACTCTTGCCCGAACTCAGGTCTTGGACTCTTATTTATAGCTTTCATCTTCTTTTACATTCAAAAATACAAATTAATTTCGGCTATTTGTCAAAGTAGACATCTTGTGGTCAACAGAGACATCTTGCCCAACTGCAAATAAATTGCAAGAGATGTCTTGCATATAGAGGAGATGTCTATCATGCAAAGGAGACGTCTATCTCCCAAAGGAGACATCTATAGTCTAAAGGAGAGACATCTATCCTAGTAGGGCCAAAAATCAAAATGCTTATTTGAGGTCTAGAACATTTGAACACTTACAAACAAGTTTCCATTGATCTTGAAACCCCTTAAACTTATCAAAATAGGCTGCAAACACCCCCTAAACATGCCAAAACTCCCTACAATCATCATCAAAAAGGCCAACACAAGAAGACACACACAAAATACATTGAGGATTACACAAGGGTTGGGTGATGTCCTCATCAAGATGCTCCTAAAGAGCCTACAAAAATGTGAGAAGAAGATCATGCACAAGATTGGTGTTAATACAACCCCAACCCCAACTAATGATGTGTAGACTATGCCTAATGAGAACACCCCTTCTCGATCTACTACCTCAATTTCACTTCCTCATGTGATCCCTCTTGCTCAAGAAAACAGGGAAGAACTCAAAAAACAAATAAAGGCAAGTGTTACAAAGGAATTGACAAAGGAGATCAAGGTGGTGCTCAAAACCTAGGTTGAGGCTACTATATGAGTCCCATGCAAAGCCCAAAGCCGAAGAACATGCCAATGCAAAAATCCAAGGAACTAGAAGATGCCCCACTCTTGAGTTGTGCTTGAACTAGGAAGTGCCTAGCTAGAGCATCATATCTTGGATTAAATGTTAGGCTACCTCTCTCCACCCTAGTAGAACACATTGCCTCTCCCAAAAGGAGAGAGGTATACTGAAGGCTAAGTTGCAACAATGTAACAAGGCCTTTTCTCTCATCAAGCCTAACATAGATAGGATGGTCGTGGACCACTTGCATTGGGTACAAGCCCAATTGTACTTGCTTGCTCCTTTTTCCTTTAGGATGCCTATCTTTTTGTATTTTGCCCAAGGGATTTTTGTCTTATTCTCATATTTAAGGGCCAATCTAGTGTTTCTCTTAAACTTGTTCCAAAGAAGATCTGGGAGTTTACATACACCATATTTTGTCAATCTCTCTCATTCTACTCCTTTAACTAGTTTTCTATCACTAGGCAAATTATTCGGTACCAAAACCAAATCTTTAAAATGATAGCTCTACAACTTCAATGCATCAACTCTACCATATTAAACCTAATTCTGTTAGTAGTGATTTATACGCAGAAGAAAATAGTACAATATACTTGGAGATCTCATGTAGTTTTGACTTTAAAAATTTGTTTTCAATGGTCTATTTCTGTTGGGAAATTGTTAATGCCAACATGATACACCCATGTGATCCCAACCAGATCCCAACTACTTGCATCCTCATCAAACAGCACAGCCACATGATAGCCAACCACCGCATGACATAGAGAAGACTAGGCAACAGTACCACATGAATAAATTCAGATGAAGGAAATGGAATTGATTGCCTGAGTGTTTGCCTGTCTGGTAGTGGCTAGAGACTTGCTTTCAATTTCTTTCTTCATCATGGCCTTTGATGTATGGTTATCTTCTTTGCTGTTGCCTTGATCCAATCTCCATCCTCATACAATCTACTGGATGTTCCACACCCCAACAATTTCCAGTAAGGCTTGAATTATATTGTTATTTTCAAACCCAAAGGCCAGCTCAGAGGGTTCAAACCGTACATTCGTGGAATGCGTTCTCACACATTTTATAAAGGTCTTGAAGCAGCCACACTGCAATAACATCTAAGTAGTGTTTCCTGCAGTTTTGAATACACTGCAATTCCAAGAATGCTCACGATGCAGAAATTTCCAAGGAAGCATGCTCACGTGAAACATTGCTTAGCATTGACACCCCCAAAAAATAGCATTTAACTCAATAATGCAACCAAATTCCTCAAAATTGATGACTACCTGTTCTGAACATCCGGCTCTATAGCCAAAAGTCGGTTTAAGAAGCGTCCAACATCATTCATGTCAGAATCAAGGATTCGCCCAGAAAATTTCGCCAGCTGACTTCCAGGTCCTGTTGGTTGCAATAAATATAATCATTATTAAGAAAACCCAAATATCTATATCATTTATTATTCAGATAGCTGGATGAACAACATGTAAAAGTAATGTCTTTAAATAGAATGAAGCATGCATACAAAAGCACCTCAAGAACCAATACATTTTCACACCAATTAACAATATTTTTATCCATGTATAATCTCATGATAATGAAGGTATGATTAACCTACAGCTGCAGAGAACTCAATAGCTTATCTGCTCTGAAACTGGACATAGAGCAGAGTTCACTATTAAAAGAAGACTTCTGCAAAACAGAGTTCAATGCAAAGCTGATACAAATTATCATAAACAAAAGTGGTATATACTGGAATTATGGAAAACAAATGATAGGAATTAAACTCTGCCATATAGATCCCTTGGGTTGCGTAGTTTCAGCATACACATAATGAATTGAAACTAACTACACTTTTTTACATGCACATGGATTAAGGAACATAGGGACATACTGGGGACAGATTAATTTCAGTTACCATTTTTTATATGGTGTCTATGTAACCAGCATGGATGGAACGGATAAAACAGTAAAACACTTCAGTTTCATTTTCATCACAATCCGAGAGTGAAATGTGCCTAAAAGAAAATGGTTCAGTACTTCAAATCACCCATTTACTATTTTGGAAACATAAAGACTTAATATTTAAGAACCAAAAGAACAAAAGTTTCGTGCCTTCTCTGCCTTCTGTCGCAAATCAATAAACATAACATTAAATCATTAGCATATATACCAGATATTGAATCCCGAACAATTCCAACTGTCATTAGTGCTGCCTTTGCTACATTATGAAATGTACTAATCCTTTCCATTTCGTCTGCTGAACAACCTGGAGGTAGAACAGATAATTCAACCTGTCAACAAGCAAACAGCCTTTAATAAAAAGCAACTCATAAAATCCAAACATTTACACACAATTACATAATTAGAATTAATGGTCCATTGTCATAATGACATGCCTGTCCCATGATTGCCTTATACATCATGTTAAGTGCTTTTTTCCCATATGGACTATCAAAGTTATAAGCACTCAGTGAAGGTCCAGCCCTGCAGGAATTTCTCTTCAGTGAAAAAAAATATATGAAATCCAACAAACAATAATGCAGAATGACAAACTTTAAACATTTTAAGACAAGCAAAGAGGAAGACAGAGAACACCATAAGAACCTTCATACTTTATACTCAAGGTGAGAAACATGGTCTCAGTTACTGAAACTAACCTCCGATCCCCTTGTGTCAAAGCACCAAGTGATTCTAATCTCTTGGCAACTGTCGAAGCAAATCGGCATTCTCCTCCTAAACTTGAAAACAGCAACCTACATTTGTATAGAATCCAAACAACTGTATAAGATACTACGCAAAATATTCTCATAGTTTCCATCTCTGGAATAGGAAAGTATGGAGGTTGAAATTCATGGCAGCAAGCAAAAGCATATTGAATAACAGACATTTTCTGCCCTCTTGGTAAATTAAAATAATGAGCAAATGAGCTATTCATAACAAGCAGAAAAACATCATACAGTTTCATGCAAAGGAGCTATACATACACGTTGATTTTCTTTCACAAGCAACATATCATCTGGACAGCTAGTCATAGGAGAATATGTTGGAAAAGTGAAGATAAATACGTTACCATTATTTGTTGCAGTTCTTATTATGTTTTTTAAAAGGATGTTGCAAAAAAAAAAAAAAGGCCAGGTCACTTTCTAAAGTGATGTTTATGTGGGGATGTGTTTTATCCAACATGAGTTAGAATTGGGGTTTGGTTCTAATATTTCCTTATAAATAGAAAGCTGGAGGTAACCTTTATGTGTGGGTGTTTTTGATGTGGAAGCATTGTATCGAGGTTTTACCTTGGAGATGTGAGTCTTGTTGATATTAATCTGAGATCTTGTTGGAGTAACAAATTGGGTGCTTGAGAAAGCTATAAAGACAGCTTGTGTCCTTAAGATTTGAGTAGAATAAAAGGCATATCAGCATTGTCGTGGAGGTAGGGTAAAAAGGGCCTAAACCACGTAAATCTATGTGTTCTTGTGCTATTTTCTTTTGTTGTTTTCATTTTGTTGTTACTGCAAACATTTGCTAGAGTTTACAGTGTTTTTATAGTAATTTACAGCGTTTATTTGATCTGCTACAGCATGATATCTTCTGCCTTTAACATTTTATTCAAATCTGCAACGTTCTAATAATTTCTCCAGAGCTTCTCTAGCGTGTTTTCAGATCTGATCTATTGATTGTTTTATTGAAACTCTCGCTTCTGATCATAACAACTGATATCAGAGCCAAATCTAAAAAGATGAAGAGGCTGTAAACAACGGAAAAATTGGTAGGAAGGAACTAGAACATCTAGAGTGTTTTGATGAAGGCTGTTTTAGCACAAAAGGAGTGCCTAGAGGCCCTAGAAGCCTCTCAACCAGTGGAAATGTCAAATGCTAATTTGGAAAAGATTAAGCCTAGGGCATTATCTTTTCTTCATCCAACCCTAAGCAATGGCATCTTGGCATCAATTAAACCTGATATAGACCTACATGATCTATGGCAAACACTGAAGAATAGGTTTGATAAAGCATCAGGTTTCAATACCTTTCACATTTATCAAAGAGTTTTTAGATGCAAGAAGAGATCTGATGTGTCTTTCCAAGATCATTTGGATGAGATGATGGGAAATCTCAATAAGTTGGAAAATATAAAATTGTCATTCCAAATTTAGTTAAATCCTATGCTTTGTTGGACTCCTTACCTGATTCCTAGTCTACAATTGTGACGTCTATTACTACTTATATGAGTGTTTCATCTATGATGTTTGAACAGGTCATGTCTACCCTTCAAAGGCACAAAACGCATTGCTTGTGTTTTGGAGATGCTGATCTACACATTGAAGGTTTTGTAGATGCAAACTTTGCTGCTGATCATGATACAAGACATTCCACTACAGGGTACACACTTATGTTTGGTGGTGCAGCAGTGAGTTGGTTGTCATGTCTACAACCATTGGTAATTTTATCTACAACCAAATCAGAATATGTAGCCCTCACAAAAGCATGCAAGGAGATGTTATGGATGAAAAGATTCCTACAATCTCTTGGATTAAAACAGCAAAGGTATGTTGTGTCTTGTGACAGTTTGAGTGCAATGCATCTTGCAAAGAATTTTGCCTTTCATGCTAAGAGGAAACATATAGATGTCTGGTTCCACTTCATAAGAAAAATCATAGAAGACAACTCGGTGCATGTTCAGAAGGTCCATACAAAGCTTAATGTTGCTGATGCTTTAACAAAGAGAGGGTGTTGTTTGGGGCCCATGGGTTGGCCCTCGCACCTTGGCAACTGAGCATCCACCATGATAGGGATCTCTTTGCCAAGGCACCAGTTTGGGTTAAACTCAAGGATTTACTACTAGAGTTTTGGATGCCAAGTTTCCTGAAAACCTTGGCTAGGATGTTTGGGGAATTCATAAAGTTTGAATATTTCACTGAGTCGCTCAATAGGATGGGACATGCTTGCTTTTGTGTATGGAGGTTCTTGGGTTCAGAAGACAGGGTCTACGAGGTCGTTTTGGCCTTGCCCTCCAAAGATGAAAAGATCAAGGTTGAATATAAGAACCTGCAAACGAGTAAGTCAGTGACAAACAAGGCATCATCTGCTGGTTGCACGATATGTGGAAAGGGTCACCCGACAACGGAGTGTTAGGTCCACTCGAAGGCCCCCTTACACTAGCCACAAGGTGGGTGGAACCTGGTCGAAAGGAAAGGCCAAGTTGTGAAGCCTGCTATTGTGGCACTGACAAGCCCAATGTGTTGTGCTAGAGAGCCAGCCATGGGACCAACTATTGGGGGTGGAGGGGGGCACAGCCAAACATGGGCCTACTAAGAAGGCTAGAGAAGTGCTAGTAGGTACGGGCTCTAGTGAAGGGGAATCAAAGGTGTTGGTTAGGGTGGGGCAAGGGGCTGTGGAGAGGGAGAATCCTAAGCCCCCTAACAAGGCTCCGATGGTGGTGTTGTCGTCGCAGATTGACGAGGTTGAGGTTGTCCACGGCTCCCCGCTTCCAAAAATGCCTAAGATTTTGCAAGTTCAACAAGAGACACATGGTGGTTGACTAGTCTCATTGGATAGGGTAGGGAGACCACAATCACCAGTCAAGGAGGAACATGGAGGTTTCCCCATTTCGTCGAAAGCTAGTCAAATTGAAAGTAAAATTACGCGATCCAAGATCGACTTGGGGTTGCAACGAACCTTGAAGGAGGTATATAAGCAACAATCGGCTAGGAAGTCATGAAGATCCTCTCTTGGAATTGCAAGGAACAAGGTAACCCTTACAAGCAAAATAACCTTTGAGATATTGTACATCAGGAGGAGTCTAATGTCGTATGCCTGCATGAGACAAAAGTACAAGTTTCAAAGGCCCACTTCCTGCAATGGGCAAGCTAGCAAACTCAAATTTTGCCTAGTTTAGGAAGAGTGGGTGGGCTTGCTGTGTTGGCAAAAAGACTATTTCAGTCGATTGATTCTTCGCAATGGAGTATTACAATGCACCTGGAGATGGTAGATATCTAGCTTACAAACTTTTATGGGGGGCCTAAAGATGGGAAATGCTGGTGCAAGAGCTAAGGAGGCTGGCTACTCCGGTTGACTGCCGACGATGGCTAGTTGTTGGTGATTTCAATCAACGCTTGTATGCATGGGAGAAAACTAGAATGATATGACGAAACCCCCAAGAAGCAGTCAATTCATGGAGTTCCTACAAGCACATGACTTGGTAGATGTGGAGATTTTTGGATGCAAGTCTACTTGGAGCAACCATCGTAGAGGGAATGATCAAGTCTTGTCTCGGATCGACCGGGTGTGGGTTAGCACACAGATTATGTTGGAGTCTAAGATCAGGGTAATGGGGAAAGAGAGACTAGCATTTGATCTATTGTTAGGTGGGCAAACCTCGTCAGCCCAAAGTGTTGCCTTTTCATTTTAAGAGAACATGGTTGGCCAAGTCATGGCTTAGACTGCTGGTTGTGGGGATCTGGGCAGCCTATAACCTAGGGACCGACCCTCATGATTTCCTAAAGTGGGGACTTGCTTAGCTCAAGCAAGCTCTTCAATCGGTGAAGGCTGAGGAGAGGTTTTCCTTTAGGAATGGGAGGAGCAATCTTTTGGGATGGTTAGCCTCATTACAGGCTAGGCAAGAGCAGGGTGAAGAGGTGGATAAAGAGGAGCAGGCAGTGTTGAGGAAGCTTCATGAGCTGGATGTCAAGGAGGAGACTTACTGGAAGCAACGTGCCAAAATTATGTGGCTAAGAGAGGGGGACAACAACATGAAGTTCTTCTTTGCTACTGCTAAAGCGAATTAGGCTACTAAGGAGGTGAGGTTAACTCTCAATGGGGAGTGGGTTATGGAGACTCAAGATGTTGCTTAGGTCATTCAACAATATTGGGCCAGAATTTGGACTTATCGGAGAACGGAGAATCATTCCATGCCGGTGGAGCCAATGTTGGGCACTGCAAAAAATAGTTACTATTGGGGCCATTCTTGCAGCAGGCGCTACAAGAGGCCCTAACATCCATGCGGTCGGATTGTGCACTGTGGTCAGATGGTTGGCCAATGGAGCTCTTTCAGGAATTTGCTGATGTGATGGGGCCGAATATGTTAGATGCTTTTAATCAGATGCTTCAACAGTAGCAAGTTCAACATGAGATCAACTATTCCATAATTGTTCTTATTCCCAAGGTGCCTTAGCCTTGAAAGCCATCTCAATTTCAGCCTATTGGGGTATGCAACACCCTGATTTGAATTTTTCCTAAAATGGTGGTGCGATGTCTTACTCCCTTGATGCATGGGTTAGTTGGAAATAATCAAATAGGGTTTGTGAAAGGGAGATACATTTAGGATCAAGTGATGTTGCTTTAGGAGCCAATGCATTCGCTCCACCATTTGGGGTACGTTGGTATGTGCGTCAAGCTGGATATTAAAAAATTTTATGATACTATGTGCTTGGATGCATTGGCTAATATTATGGAGTGGAAAGGCTTTGATCCCAAGTTCATTGCACTGTGTATCCAGATCCAAGCATTGGGCGCATACTCTTTCAATATTGGTGGTCGGTTGTGGGGTTTCTCCTCTGCTAGGTGGGGTTTAAGGCAAGGTGATCAACTCTCACCTCACCTGTTTATTCTCACCATGGATACACTACAGGGGTGCCACAAAGCTAAAGGGGTGAAGGGACTTAAGATGGTTGGGATTGATTGCCTAACTGAGCACTACATGGATGATACAATGATTTTTTCGCAAGCATCGGCTCCACAAGCATAGGCCATTAATCAAACACCTAATTGGATGGCTTAGGAGGTTGGGTTGGAGGTCAACTGGGACAAATGCACGATGCATTTGTCGCAAGTGTCCTATCTAGTTTGAGGGCAAATTATGCAGTGTCTAGGGATGATGGTGGGAACTGACCAAGAGGCATACCTGGGCCTCCTTATGTTCGTGTGGAACCATAAAGCAACTTGGACATCTCTTATTTTGTGGTTGCAACGAAAGGTTGATCATTGGACAATATAGTTTTTAAAACAAAAAGGGCAATTGTTGTTGGCGAATTCAATGCTACTGGCCATTGCCAAATACACAATGGTTGTTGCCGCATTACTTGTTGGGGTGGTGGAAAAAGTGGATCAAATTATCTGTAGTTTTATTTGGTCAGGTGGAAAAGGGGGGTTCAAACTCCATCTGCTGAAGTGGGAAACAGTTGCACAACCACAAGAGGCTGGAGGCCTAGGGGTGTTTAAATTTCAGGACATTTCGAGGAACCCACATCTTGCTACCTGAGGAGGCACCAGCTAATTGTTTGGAGATCCCAACCTCTAGGGAGGTTATTTTGCCAATGGGTTGAGGTTTTCAAGATGCCTAGGTTTTCTTCTCCCAAGGTGATTCCTAAGACTGCTAGTGGGCAAATCTCGAAGTCTGCGTTGTAGTGGATCTGGCAAGATGTGCTGGAGCTTGTGGACTGTTACTTTGTCCACTCTGGCAATGTCTCTAAGCTGCAGGGGGTCCACTTTACTCTCCTAAAACATCTAAAGTTGGGATGGAGGGTTAATCTACCAAGGTATTTCTTAGT
This sequence comes from Gnetum montanum, assembly GCA_015680685.1. NCBI lineage: Eukaryota > Viridiplantae > Streptophyta > Gnetopsida > Gnetales > Gnetaceae > Gnetum > Gnetum montanum. Next base: position 128,088 of record MNCI01034583.1, on the reverse strand, counting down.
CATGTTGCAATTGCAGCGTCAAGGGCACCATTCGGGTTTAATTCTTGCCTTGTGATGGGCTACAGTTCCGACTGTGCCAAGGTCTACATGGCCAAAGCCACATATTGTGTATAGTAGACGCGAAAGGGTTGATGTTGATGCCAAGAGGGGTGGTGCAGGGCAGGGGGTGGTGCAAGGCAAGGGGTGGTGCAAGACAGGGAGTGGGGCCATCTATTTCTAGGCATGCACATAAGGGAAATGCGACGAACAATGGGCATGGCTCTATTGAGCCAATGCCAAATTTGCTGCTTCAACTAGAGGTGGTGCAAGCTCAGATCCAATGTCTAGAGGAGGAGAACAAGAGGCTAGAGCTTGAGGTTGAGTCCATGAGGACTATTGCTACGACTGAGGGGGCTGCGAAGCATGTGCAGCAAGCAAAGCAATATGCTTGGGAGGTAAAGTGGATGGCTTGCAAGCAAGAGTTTGAGCAGTAGCTGAGCATTGCGGAGCAATGCCAACGTGAGCATGAAAGGGACTTGAAGCATAGTTGGGATTCAAGAGAGTCTACCCTTAGGGCTACGCTTGAAGATTCACTTCAAGAGCAGGTCAAGGTCGAGCTGCTACTTACAAAGCAACAAAATGTGAAACAGAAGGGAGCTTAGCAACAGGAGCAGGAGCGAGAGCTGCAAGAAGAGGAGAAGCGCCAAAGATAGATTCACAGGGCACATGCAAATGGTGTTCGGTTGTAGCTACAGTCTAGTAAATGCCCTTGCGAAGTTATGGGCATTTGTTGTGATGCACCATGGGGGGTGCTTCGTAGGCACATTCAACAGATGGTGACAAAGCTTCAACTTGATGGGAGAGGGTCGAAGGAGGAGCGGATGTGAAAGGCTAAGGCAGCCAAAGAGTTCCAACAAGCTACCACATGTGGATACTGAGCAGCACCAAGCCGTGTTAAATGATATTCATGCTCAATGTCCATGTTCGCATTTGCCACAAAGACTGTAGCGCTGGGTTGCAGGTGGGTTATGGCTGCGTGTGTTTGGGTTATGGCTGTGTGTGTTGGGGCCTCATGTTTATCTTTTCCTATAGTCTCCAGGAGTCATGCGCCTGTGGTTTGATGGGGACTGTCACCCTTTTGGTCACCATTTGGGCAAGTTCTTATGTGGGAAAGACTAGTGGTTTGGGATGGGGGGTGGGGTGGTGTGGTGGGAGGGGGAAAGTGGTGGGCACGGGCACGGGGTCAACAAGGGGGAATACGTATTTTTGCTGATGTGGGGGGTCGTTTGGGAAGGAATGCAGGGGTTTTCTTTGGTCTTCTTTGCGATGGGGGGGAGAACTCCCCCCACCTTGTACATATTTTTCCTCTTAATATAATTTTGTCTGACCATTTCTCAAAAAAAAATGTCAGTATTCTGATGCTATGACCATAACAATCTGAGATGCCTGGGAAAAACACTGTACTGAACATTCAAATGAAATAACTCAACCATGGAGATTCCTATTTAAACAATGTTCACCCAATAATGGGTAATTATGTGACTAGCAAACTTGTGCTTATAAAATCCAACGCTTCTTTACCATCGCCGAAAGTCTAGTTATGAATTACCCGACAGCAAACTAAAGAAGATGTCATGCTAATTGGTTTTCTAGTATTCATATCAATGAAACATAACTTGTCGGTTTAGGCTTGTACCTTGCATCCTGCAAGTTACAGGTTCAATTACAGTGAGCTACACAGCGATATTCTAGCGACTAGCACATAATAAAAGTAGTTTAATTCAACTCAGATATCACTAATATGATCTTCTCTTTTGCATATACAAATATACAATCTGCCATCCATAAGATACTGAAATATCACAGAACTCTAAGCAATTTTGTATCAATCCTCCCCTTAATGACACAGCCATTAACACCTATCTACCTGAAGTTCCCACGACGTGCTGACCTCATAATATTTTACGGCTACCAACTGCCTTGCAGCAGCAAAAATGTCTGCTTTCACAGATGACAGAAAATGACATGCTATTACCAAAAAGCATTGTCCTACCTTCATACTAGCAGTCACACGAGTCCAAATATCAAGTTGAACTCTTAATGAAAAAATCAACACACAACAAAACAGAAAAACACATATTTTCATTGGCAAAAAATACAAAAAGTAATGCTGGCTTTTTCAAAAAGATATTTGGGATTTTTAACATATTCTTGCCTGTACTGGGGAGCTGATGCCTGATTAGACCTATGCGTTCGTCCAAATTGTTGGATCGCCCTGTCAGCGCTCCATGGAAGTTCAAGTGTAATGTGCACTCTCCGCTTCTGTAGTTTAATAATAATATTTTCATTACGTTTAACTAAACATCATAACTGTTCAATGAAAATTTCTAGAATATCTAACATACTTGATTTTTAGCACGCTTATCAGCCTGCAAAGATAGCCCTGCAGATCCTGCTTCAGATATCACTGCAACAAGCTTTTTCCCATCCATAAAGAGCTGTTTTTCATGCATGTTTACCATCTCCATTGAAACTTCCTTCCTTAAAAATGAATGGTTGTGTGAGTTTTCCTCATACTAAATAAAGATTTTAAGAGGTCAAATGGAATAAAACATACGTGTTCCGGGCTTGGTATACAATCTTTCCACTTGCATCTCGCACCAACCTGCCACGTCTACCTGTCATTTCTGCCACACTTTCAGCACCACCAAGCTGCACCAGTAGAAAAACTAATATTCATGATATGAATAGAAATAATGATAATAACAATAATAATCAAAAAAAATTTATAATATTGTGCCTTTTATATAATTTTTGTGAATTAAAATAAAATGGCCTTGGAAGAATCTTTTGAATATTTTATATTTAAATAAATGTTTAACATAAAAGGATTTTGCAACATTTTTAAAAACAATCAATAACAGCATCAAGTTAATTGCTAAACTTGTTGCTGATTTTCAGCGGCAAAATAAATACAATCATGGAACCGCTAATAAATACAAATTGAATCCTTGCCATTGTTTTCACAACAACCATAATTTATAACTGCAGACCTGGTCAATGATATCATCCAAAGGATTGTTTGGAAGATCTAGTGCCCGAATAGCTTCCAAGAATTGGCTTTTTCTTTCCTTTGCTGCTTCAAACCTAGATAATGATACATTGGCTTTTCAAACTATCAAAATGCAATTAAACTATAGGATAATGATAACTGTAAAACATAATGGAACTACAGCCGATCACCAACCTTTTCCACATTTCAGCAAGATACAAGCGACTTGATTCTGCATATTCATTAGTTCGTTCTTGACATTTCATGCATGTCCATTTTCCATCATATTCTTTTTCTGTCAGTCCCATGCAACCTAAATGCACTGGCTTTCCACAACATGAACATTCAATTAACCTCCCTACTGGCTGCTGAAACAAAAAAGGTAATTACTATTTAACCTCACCAAAAGTTGCAATCAACAATGAAGAGGTAATCAATACACGCAGATATACTAAATCAAACAGACTATTGAATCACTTCTGTTATTACATCTTCATTGTAGCATACATCACATATTTGGTAGTCATCATCAGATTCAGCAGACTCAATCTCAGATTCAGCTGCATATAAGAGTGAAAAAATTTAGGATGATAAGTAGAATATCCCCAAGGGAGACTATGAGATCCTAAAAGTTAAATTTTTCAGACATTCAAAAATAAAAAGGCGAGAAGCATGTAGTAGATGACATTATCACAAAGATATAACATGCAATTAAAAAATACATGTAGGATTGTTTTGTTGTTCATGTGGTCCATCTCGTTAATGTGTTGCCTGGCCTATGCAATGTGTTATCGACAGAACACCTACTTATGCTATCTCACCTGCTAACAATAACAACCACTGCTTCCCATGCCTGTCATCTACTACCACTACCAATCTCTTTCGCACCATACTTTAAAATCTATAAAAATACTCATTGTCAAACATACTTTCATAATCACTTTCAACGTTGCTTGAACCTTTCATGCGAGCTGCCTTTCTCATTCTGCCTTTGACAGCATGAGATCTTGAAGCCTGCTTTCGCTTTCTCCCAAGTTCTTTAAGATCACCATCACCTGTAAAATTAATGTTCCACATGTCACTGTGCTCATCCAGTGGAACTTCAATTCTAGGTTGCACCCAGATACTGCATACTCCTACAGGATTCTATAGTCCAACATGAAAATGCAACTAAACAAAAAATTAAAGATCATTTTGTCATATCTTAAGAACCTGGCAGCTCAGGTGGCCTTTGAGGAAGAGGGTAATGCTCTTCTACTAATTTTAAGAGTAGCTCTCGAGGGCCTGAAACAAAATCCTCAAGCTCAGGGCCCTGTGTGAAACAAAAGAATTTTTTAGTAATAATAATTTTATTATCAAAGGCACAGCCTAGCGTTATAAGGACAAAGTAACACAATTTTTAATGGTTCAAATAGCTCTCCTACTAAAGCATTTATATCACTTACATATTTTGTTACAGCCTCTTCAGTTCTTGCTTCTCCAGTAGTTTGAAGCCCAATTACAATACATTTATCCTCCTGTAATGCTTGTTTTGAAAGCCTCACGACAGCAGGTACCTTTGCTGAGAGGCACATGTGTCGAAAAAAGCGCTGTGCATGACAGATATAAAGGACCTTGAAATATGCATTTCACATTTTCTACTGGAACAAGTATAGCCAATGATGAATAGTTTACCTGCTGGCTTGCCCAGAATAGCCTCCACAAAAATTTATGATTCTGTTCCTCCCCATAACTCTCAATTGCTGACATCAAATCTAATCTAAACTTAGCCCAAAAAGCAGTTGCCCTATGATACATCTCCTGAACTCAAGACACAAGTAGTGAAAAATTATCCAAAAAATTTTATTATACTTTAAAACCAAACAATGCAAGCATTTATAGAAAATACTTCAAGCATAAAAACAGCCTTATCTCATCTATAAAAAGAAAATGACTCAGCACAATGCATCCAATATATCATCAGGTATTATAAACAATATGAATATAACTTGAAAAAAAAATCAAAAAAGTACAGCAATTAAGATATACTTATATCAAGAAAAAAAATTACAAAATTGATAGATGATGCTAGAAATGGACAAGAAAGACAACACATGCTAATCAAAGAAATGGTTGGGATAGGAAGAGTATTATGAGAGGTTGCAAATAGGGATAACATGAAGTTGCATAATGTATCAAAATTCAGAAGAAGGGCAAAACTAAAGTGTCAGACTGATCATCCTATCTTCAAAAATAACAACTCTTCAGCCCTGCCAATCAAATTCTCTCACCAAGGCTGTTGATCACTCTTGTCCAAGTCATACAACTCGTCACAACTACACGGACACACATTACTACATCATTGCAGTTTCTGCTTCAATATTGCCCAATCCCTCATCACAGATGCCAGAAGCATTGATTGGCATCATATCATATCAAAAACGAATTTTGCAGTAGCCTATGTATTTGCTAAGTCCACCATTTTTCTAAGAACATGTTCAGCATTCTTTCCAATATACTTTCTAGTTCGTCTTTGTAGCTGTACTTAGATACCTTCATATTAATTTTAAAAAAGTTCTGCTTCAAAACATTACACAGAGAAAAAATAAAGATTGCATTTGTAGCAGATAGCAATATGGCTCCTTCAAGTAATACATCTAGATAGTAGAATGGCAAAACATGGCTCTCACAACACGCAGAATCTCTCAGGAATGAGATAAGGAAAATCATCCAAGTGGTCAAATTCAGTATTGTTCCACAGCAATCACCTTTGACCACCAATCAGTCCAAAACTTACAGCTCCCCTTAAGGAGGTATAAAAAATAATAATTCAGAAGCTAATACTACAAACAACTTCTTTTTGAATAAGGCTAATAAATTTTACCAATTGCATGATTCAATTGTCAAAATCTTAATTATTAAATCTAATGGCTAGACAGAATGCCACAAGTGAAGCTCAATCCCACAACCTGTCAGTTGACAAGCCAAGAAGCTACTGCACCATTGGCTGGCTAAGCAATAGAGATATGTTAACTCTGAAATATATTAAAAGCCTGTCATAAAGTTCACAATTCAGTCCCCATCCAAACTTTAAAAGATCATGTGTGCCACAAGAAGATCTCACCCGCTAAAAATGTGGCAATGCACCTTTGAAATCCATTGAGTGCCCAAGAAACACTCATATTGTCATTCAGCATTTTATTTGAGACTTCAATTAATAAGTAGATTTGGAATCTATTTGGGCCAGGGAGGTGCAGCTAATAAACAAAGTCTTGTTATTTTGAATTAATAAGCATGGTCTAGTTACCCAATGGCTTTCCAATTGGAAAGCTTCTGGTTCGTGTCAAACAGAGTAGGAAAACAACTCCTCACACTCCTGCAGATCAAAGATCCAACAGGCTTATATCTCAGAAAATAAAATTTGCAAGCCATCCATCCAGAAAAATTTAGTGCACCAGAAAATAATCAGTCTATTTTTCGAGAATCACAGACAGCCCTGGGCAGTTTAGAAACCATAATTTTCCATACAGCTTTTTAACCACCTGAAAGGATGTATAAAACATCTTAGATGGATGTCATACAGAGTTCAGTAACTTCAAAATTTCAATTTGCAGACACTCTCATGCAAAACACAATCAGTTCACTATGAAGCAATTATTATTTATGGTAACAATTCTTTAAAAAATAATCATTATAAAAAAATCATAATAATCATCATTAAGCAAAGCCCTGACCTTGAACATTTTAATGTTACCATTTGAACTAAATTTTAAAACATGAATATCAATCCCTTTGTATTTTAAAAAAGTCCAAAGAATGCATTTTAAAATTATTACAGGTTATTATATTCTTTACAAAACAGATTCTGAAAAGCCACATTCAATGGGCACAACATTGAAAAGTTATTGTCCATAACGAAACAAGGATGGATGATGGTTTCTAGCTATTTTTGTAAAAATGCATAGAAGGAAGTAATCATATTTTTATACATTGTATAAAAACTGCTCATACCTAAAATAATAAAATTTAAGCACCAATTGATCAGAATGTTATACCACTTAAATCTTTTAAGATTTGGCAACAACCTTAACCATGGAATTGTGGCACACTTCCACAGGTAAATCAATGTTAGAAATGGGCTAGTACCATAATAGTGGTTTTTTCATTTTATCCATTATCCTTAGTGATTGTACTTCAAATCTACCTTTTATTATAAAAAACTTATTTACATCTTAAAAAATGCTTATATTATCGTCAGTCTAGTAGGAGAAGAATAGTTTTTAAGGAAAAAAATTATCTAAACATTTGTAAACAAAAAATGGGTAATGTTCAAGACTTTGGACCAGAATCAAGAGGTATTACAATACCAAGGACCTGGAGGGACCATTGATCACATACCTATTTGTTAGGTGAGAAACAGATTAGTAAATTTAGCCATCAATTATGATTCAGCTAGCAGAGCAAAATACTTGAATCTGAAAGTGATCTTGAAATAAATGAATAACAATGAAGAAACTGGGTACAGAAGTAGTCCATGCAAATAGTAAAGAGTACAAACCAACCATCCTCAACCTCATTCTGAATAGCAATTAATATGACCTTTGTCAGAGAGAGTAAGTAAACAAATAACATCAAGGCAATATCAAATTTGCAATACTTTCTTAATTCTAAGTACAAAACGTTATTAAATAAGACAGAACTAACCTTCATTTCTGCCTCAAGTGGTGCATCCACAACATCAAACTCAGCACCTTTGTAACTTAAGGTCCGGCATACATACATGCCCCTGCGTAAATCTTGTTACTTAATTACAAGTTAAATAACAAATGATAAATCTTGTGGGAATCACTGAAACTCAAACATCATGCAGCTAAAATTTACCTAGCTTTCATATCCATTGCTACAAGCTCAAGTGCTCCAACTCCTCCTTTATCAAGCGCCTCTGTAGCAATAACAGTGGCACAAGTTAGCTATTATTTATCCATGTCTTCTCTGACTCTCCATTATATAGCAGCTAAGGATAAGTATACCTAAGAAGTTTTCAAACTTTGGAAAGCATGTTCCATCACCCCATAGGCCAAGACGGACCATGTAAGCCATATTCCGTGGTTCTGATGCACCAGTCGCTGAACAATAGACAACCCTTGCCTCTGGCATCTTCATCTAAGTAGGTATTGAACAACGTATTTGAAAATATTCCAAATTGAAAACTAAAAAAGAAATTAAAAATATGTAGCAGAACTGTATACATTAGAAATTAAGAACAGGTTATGGTGTCTTTATCATTTTATATTTAAATGAGTGATATAATTGATAGAATCAAAAATCATTCAAAAAATTTACCTGAATGTCTCTGACAGCCTCACCAGTTCGAGTAGCTTGTGACCCAGCTTCCGGAACCAGATTTTTTGCTTTATGACACTGTGAAATGAGATTCAAGTCAACCATGTATCATGGAGTTTCATTAATATGCCTAAATACACGCAAATATCAAAGGTTCATTGGATCCCCATCAAAATGCAAGTGAAGATGACATATATTAATCATTCATACTTATTTTGTACATATATGTTAAAACTATGAAAAAAAATACCTCATCAAAAATTAGCAAACAGTCAGAATCTTGTCCACACCACTGTATCAGCTGTTTTAGCCGAGTCTGTCCTTTCTCAGATGATGCAATAAGGCTGCTGTACGTTGAAAATATAACTCCATCCATAATGCCAACAGCTTTAGAGTCAAGTTTTGAATAAGGTAACTTGTTCAATGGATGAACTGCACCAAACCACCAAAATGTGAAATACACTATAATATGGAAAAAAACTGAACAAATATGATCATAGAGAATATATATAATATTTTGATTTTCAATGAAACAAAATCCAATACATTAGATTCCTTTTTGAATTTCACCTTTCAATCAAGAAGGCCCATGTCTGAATTCATTATCACAAAGAAAGACATAACACTTCATAACGTCATGGACTTCATTATAACTGTTTTAATAAGAGTGTACTGTTTCAAATATTTCCCAAACTATTAACACAATATCCAATTATGGTTGCAACAATTTAGAAACAAGATCAATGTGATAGCTTTGCTACTATGCACTTAAGCTCTTCCTATGCTTTCCACAAAAATTGGAAAATTTAAATTAATTTCTGAAGATTTCAAATGAGAAAAAGTCAAATGCATGAAGAAAAAACTGGCCATTTTTATTATAGCTGTTACCTGTTTTTAAAAAATTCTTTTTTTCAGTCTTTCCTATTTCTTTTTTTTTTTTTTCTACAATCAGTTGCTTCTATTGTAGTTGTTACTGGATTTGGTAATTGCTCTAACTTAGTCTCTTGGGATTCAATTCGGGATTCTTCCATTAACCCATAGATTGCTTTGGCTAAAAAAGTACCATAAGAGATTTTTGGGTACTTGACAGCCCATAGAGAAAAAGCTGTTTCGTTTTTATGGATCTAAGACAAACCAGGTTACAAGTGACCCAATCAAGAAATAAATACTTTTCACCGAGTTCTTCAGTATCATATTCGTCTCCAGTCCATGCTCGAGTCAGGTTAGGGTAACATCCGAGCACTGCAACAGACAGATCCAAACATGCCTGTAAGCAAAGCCATCGTTGAGGGTCCATCAGCTGATTATTCAGATTGGATCACCCACGTATCGAAACAGTCAAGCTAATGAAATGAAGTAGGACCCTGGTATAATATAAGGCTGCAGAAGAACTAAGTTAGTTAGTAATGCCCCCTTTCCCTACTACGTCTAAGTTGATACCATTAATATAATGGTAATAGTAATGAGTTTCTGTTTTGTAGGTGATATAGTCGGGCCCAAAACAACAACTAGCTTTATCTGGGGAACGACGACCTTGGACCCAACAAAACGCCAATCTTTCCCGACAACCAAGGAGTTACCCCAACTTCAGCCGGGGAACAACAGTCAGTACCAACTAGAGTAATCAATAATCTAAGTGTCATTCTCTAGTTGGGTGGGCTTCACCCGGGGAACAACCAGGGTCAAAGTCCCCCGCACTTTGAACCTAGTCGTTCCCACAAAGTAATAGGGGAGGATGCCAACAAAACCCTAATACAATTTGCAAAGAAAGTACAGGGACATCCAAACAACTTCTTTGTTGAAGACACGAGATCAAAAGCACTTTTTGACAAGACTCTTCTCACTTGGCACGGACAAGTTGCTAGGGTAATGTAGGCGCATTAGCAGGGAAATGCCCCCAGAGTGACCCTGGTCGTTCCCCGGCTAAAGCCCCAAAGTTACCCTAGAATAAATGGGTGGGCTTTCCAACTGACTGTTGCACAATAAGAGCTAGTAGATTAGTATTATCAATATAAAACAATTCAATTTAACCTTATATACAGCCTTGGGTATTACCAATTCATAATTTAATTGGGGGAATTCAGGGAGTAATTAATTTTCATTTTATCTTTTTAATTAAAACTAGTCCCTTTTCTTACCCTAAAACTAACTGTTGCCCATTACATCCCAACTAGCCTTTAACTATAATGCTATTTATTCTCTCTGACCCTTGAGAAATTAATTGAAACTAACGATGAATTTAGTATGATTCCAAATGTCTTGCAAACGAAAAATATGCAAAGCTATGGATGATACAATTATATTGTATTTCAGCAGCACCGTATACAAATTAAAAACATATTCCCTCCTAACAATGTTAGTTAAATTAACACACAGCTATAGAATTCAAAGGACTGTGTTTTCTTCAATAATGTTTTACAATTTCTGAGTTTGCTATTGTGTTTTTCATTGTCTTGTAGATTCTAGCTACATCCTTATACACCTAGCTCAAAGTTAATGTAAGCATGTACCTCTTTTATAACACATGCTTATTGTAAACTTTAAATGGAATTAGGTAGACAGCCTGTCATAGTAAATCATCATTAAATCTTTCACCTAACTTAAGAGGTTAGCCCATGTTGATGGGATAAGTGCACCAAGATGATGATGATGTAAATAATTTTTTATTTTCTAAAAGCCTCAAAATTGTTTGAAAGTTACAGGAACAATTTAGAGCACAAAATTTTGAACTCCTTAAATTGTAATTTAATTTTATACAAGAAAATATTCATTAATATTTTACACTCTAAAAGAAATTTTGAAATCTTGATTTAATCAAACATTATATAGAAAACATTGTTAACACCATTGTGATATTTGAGTAAGAGTCACTTCAATTAAGCCTGATATCACCTGATTAAAGACTGCTTCAATGTCATATCTCAAAAGAGCAAAGAAGAAACCACTGCAAAGTTTGTACAACCTTAGATGTAAGTATCTAAACATTTCACAAAAAGATGACATGTGGGAGCCATCATTTGGAAAGATGGCATGGTGTTCATTCCCCAAAGCATAAGGCTAGGGTCGAATAAGGGGCTTGGCCACTCAAAAAGAAGTTACGCGTTTGCTCATCTACCAGCCCTTCCAAGACCCCATTTGATGGGAGGTGATGATCCCAAGATGACACTGTTATAATTGTCAAAGCTATGAAAATCTACTTTTGCTAACAAGGTTCAAATAGCTGTAACACTGACAGCAACATTTCTTTGATGACAGAATTCCACTTTCCCTTAGACAAGATTTTCACCATTGAAAATTAAGATTAATCATGTTGGTAGATACTTTTAGTCAAAATTTTGTATTTTGTGATTCACTGATACAATTACTCAAGACCAAATTAGAGTGGAAAAAGCAGGTGTTTGCTGAACAACATGTTATCTCTAAGAAGTAGAATCTTTTTAAAATAATTCTTTTATTACATACATAAAAAAATAGAATCTGGAAGGAAGCACCAGACACATTTACTTTTTTTATCTGATGTTACCATAAATACTTTTCAATTGCAGTGTTCTGTGAAACCGAGCAATCAATGGTGGATTTGAAGGAATATTCGGATTATGGCTCTTAACATTTCTGTATATTATTTTAGGATTTATTTACTTTCATATTTTTCATACACCACCAAGTTTTTCCCAAATTATGAGGAATCATACTGTATACAATTTTATTGGAAATCCTTACCTTTTTCAGGTTTCAGGATTCCTCAAAGAAATCACATAAACTTTTTGTCTAGTTTTAGTTTCTGTTTCTGTTGAGTGTAAACTCATTGTTTCTTGTTTCTTTTACTGTAAATAGGTTTTCTACAATAAAAACAATGTTAGAGGGGAAAAAACTATAACAAATAAACAGAAAATCAGAGAGTAGGAAAACAAATGATGTGAATGCATCCCATTTACCTTTGACACATGTTGCACCCACATCATCCAGATCTCTTCGTGCATCAAATTGCAAGTCAGATGAAACAGAAAGCCACCTATTGGACAAAAAAAGGAAATAACAATATTTAAAAAGTAACATGAAAAATGTTGATATCAAATTCTAAGGTAGACATACTTCTAGAAATTCAGTACACATACTTACACAGCCCTACATCTTCCATGATGCCAATTTTCCCATATTAGTCCTGCAATGGTTCGACCTTTTCCCACACCTGCTCCATCACCCATAAAAAAACCAGCCCTCATTTTGTCCGGTAGATGCTGTTCATGCCTCTGCTAGCCAAAAATAATTCCAAAAATCAGAATAAATATAAACTTGGATAAGTGAATATCAACGTTTCTATAGTTAAAAGCTATGGTGCTGCTGTGACCATCGTGGCACCATGGCAAAAATATTAATCCAGGTTGGTCTCAAATAACAACCCCTAAAAATTATCATAAAATCAGCTGTTTGCGCAAATGACTCAATTGTGATACAGCTGATAATGATTTTATTTAGACTAGAACATTGCATTTAAGACTAGTTAACTTAAAAAGATTAACAGCCCAATAGTTAACTTACCTGGGATGCAAGGACTATAGTCTCTATCTGCAGACATGATAATGCTTGTGTTTTCTGGATTTCCTTTCCAATTTTTAACTGGTAGTGTAACTGTGGAGATGCAATAGCAGACAGTGATGATGTCTCCACCACTGGATCTGGATGAGGTGTCCCTAATGCTAGGTTGGAAGGATTCTAAAATATAAAAGAGATGTCATGATAATAAGACATTGCTTGAGAATTAACACTTTGACAGTCCTTGACAACACAGTTTAACATTGACAATCGTTTTGAGAATAGTTAAACAGCCAATAACCAAACAGAAGGGTTTGATACTTACATACTCCATAAAAGTTTCACCCACTGTCCCATTTTCATCGTCTTCCCTGTCAATTTCTGTGCCAACCTATTAATATAATTTATTTACAGTTAGAAGGCGCAACTAGGTTAAATAAAAAACCAGGCAGTCAAGGTTGGATGCACATTGAAGCATATTCCAGTTTCTCACCTCATTCAACTGAACATATGACCAAAATGAAAGAAAAATATAATAATAAGATGAGATAGCATATTCTAGGAGAATCAGAAAGAAAGAAAAAGTATACATAAGGAAACAATGTGGTGGTGTAAAGAAATGCAATATGAACTTTACAAAAACAGTAAGTGTTTTACGATCCAGCAAAGTTATTACCTTTTAATTTTCCTAGGCTCATATAGAATTCGATTTCATTCCCCTAACATATACAAGAAACCAAGGCAAAATGCTACCAGCAATTCTTTGCTCACTCTGAACAAACACGGATTTCAAAAACAATTTGTACAGGAACGTTTTGGGAAAACATGGTTCCTGATTAATTAACCTGTTCAATTCTTGAATGCTAGAAGCCATTCAGGCTATGCAAATGCCAATAGGTATTCAACGTGATCTTCCTAAACAAATTTCATTTTTCTAGTATTACCTCTTATATACATTGAAATCGAGAGATAACAAAGAAACAATAAATCAATGCAGCCTACCTCATGTTCTGGTTGACTACCATCAGACGAAGATGAACCCAGGTTAGTGATGAATGGAGCAGGCAACGGTTGGGAAGACAACGCAGAAATATAATTCTGCAGCTTGGAATGGTCTACGGCCAGCTCCACCTTGCATTGCGGACAGTTGAATCGAGTAAGGCCATGTGGTACATTGAGAAGCGATTTACAATGAGCACAAGGCAGCTGAACCTTTGAAGGGTCCACGCCCTGTGCCACACTGCCCTGCCCTGGAGGCTTCAGAGTTGCATGCTGCATCAACTCCGGAGGCAGTACCTGTGGTAGCTTGCATCTGGGGCACCGAAATTCCGCACACCCAGGTGGCACGTTCAGTACCCCGCTGCATCCCGCACATCTCACCTGGCATGGAAATACCGGCGAAGCCACCCATCCTGACTGCATCTTCGCCTACAGGTAACCACAGAACGAACCTGCGTAAATGCAATAAGGTACGTCCCTTTTACATGCAAATAAATTTTGTTTTCCTCTGCCGTAAAAGCATAGGCAAAAGCTACTCTACCTAAAATTCCTTGGAACAACAGATTCAAGACAAATGTTCATTAGGCTTTCGGTCTTCGCAACATAGTCAAAATGTCAACGAAAAGGAAGAACAAAATATATCACTAAAGTGCAAGTTTCAAAGTTTCTCACAAAACCGAAATTCTTCCCAACTTCTTTAATGCTTGGAACAGCGAAATGCTTATGCCGCCGATGAATTGCATACCTATGAAATAAGATTCCGCGTGACAAACTAATCGATATCTCAGCAAGTCCCAGCGTTTCGAAAAAATTAACCTTTTTCTAAAGCGAGTTGCGAAGCAATTCCTGTCGCTGTACCGGAATGCACAGAGTCCAACGGATAAAACTGGAAAGAGCGAGGGAAACAAATTCATATATGCGAAGTAACGTTACCTTTCTAGCGCGAATTCTTCTGCGAAAAAACTAAAACCAGGCACTCAATCTCAATTGTCAAGGGCTCCGCATGAACTCTCCAGCATCCAAAATTGCAGAATTTGACGCCAGGAATTAGAATTCTAAAAGCACAAAAACAATACTACGGATAAATCTCTATTGTTTTAACCTCTGACCAATTCCGGACTTCTCTGCATAATATTTATTACAAAGTACAATGACAATGTGGCGGCAAAGCGCAGACTGTGTCGAATAAATGAAACTTCGAAAGCGACTGTCACCGACACGAAAACAACGTACAGAGAGGCCCCCTCCTCGCTCAAAACACAGAGAGATTGAAAAAGTCTTACCTCTGAATTTTTCTCCGTGAGTAGCGCGTACGCCGGATATGAATATCAATAGCCGTCCCCGTACAACCAGTTGAATTAAACGAAAAGGCAGCATTCGCATGCTTCGATTTCCATGATCATGTTAGAGACAATTCACTGGCAATATCAAATATTGAATGATGCAATCACGTCGACCGACGACTGCATTCACTCGATCATTCATTCATTTCTCTGCAAGAGCAACAGAAGCGTTTAGCGGCAGCTTCACTTCGATTCGATTCCGGTCCGCAGGAAGATCGTTGTTTTTTATTTTCTCCTCGCTTGCACTGCGATTGATATCCGTTGAGTGTGAAACTGAATGTCATAAACTGGACAAATATTCAGCAAATTTCTCTCTCATTTTGAGTTCATCTCCATGTCCTTTCTTTCGCTGTAATTCTAAACTTTTCTGATCTCCGATTATTTCGGGGTCATTTTAATGGGTGCCTTTCTTGCTTTCCTCTGCACGATGCCTTGTTCGGCAAACGTTCCTCCGCAATAAACTTCTATTATTAAGTTTTTTCAAGGATTGCATTGAACACCGGAATGATATTTGTTTCTATTATTTTAGAAATGAATAAGAATCTACCACCGTCAAAAGTTGTTGATTGGTAGTGGTATGGCCACATAAGAGTGGTGCACTTTTCCTGTTTAGATTCCCTCGTGCATTTTTTTGGAAGGTACTCAAATTGCTGCATCAAGCATATTTGTTATAACATGAGTGTGGTTTGGCATAGAGCGTATTGGTGTTAGGTTTCCAACTTGGCATGTTGGTATGAAAGGTATTCGGGTGGGGCTTTGAACTTAGCATTGAGAGTGCCAATTTTGTGAAGACTACGAACTAAGATTACTTAATGCAATTATCAAGTAAGAAAGCCTTTTTGACTCACCTTTCAAAAATATGTATTTTTATAGAGCTCTTATAGTCTACTATGTTGACTATATGTTTTGGGTGTACTTAAATTGTCTATGGTTCCCACTACTCCCGTCATAATGATGGTGTCATATGTGTCTATGGGTTCAACCTTTGCCTATAATTGAATCTAGAGCTACAAGCATGCGACCAGTAATATATTTTAAGGCATACAAAAATAAAATTTTAGTCATATGTAGTTAGAATGACAAGTAAGAGGTTTAAAGTTCAAGTCTTCTTACATCTACTATTAGTGTCATCTGTCCCAAGCCAAGTTTTGAGTTCAATATTTGCCTCCACTTATAAATGTGTAAATAGTAATATAGCCTCAAGGTATGACATTCTTAGGGTGGGTTACATTTATCTTGCTATGTGAGTCGAGGTTATGCTACTAGCCTTAAGTTTACTTGTTCGTCCCCCTTAAAGAAAAGAAAAAAGAAAAACACTTGGATTTTTTGCAAATGTCTAACGTGATAATGGTGGGAGTGTATTGTACAATATATAATGATACGGGCCTACAATGAATGGTTCCATAAAAGGATTATCACCTAGAGTCATAGTGCTCATCCCACTAAGCAAGGTTCTAAGAAGATTGGTAGATGATGAGCACCAAGTACCCCTACACTCAACCATATGGATCACTAAGTGGTCACACGCGATCCAATCGAATTCAGTGGACTATATGTCTTCCAGTACACCAGCTTCTAAGAAGTGAACTTGCCCTAATAGTCATTCATTGTCTTCCCAATTACACTTGTGATGTACAAAGGTATGGTTAAGTGTAATCGAGCCATATGATTTTTATTATTTTATGTGTTATGTTCTTAGTGCTTTAAAATAGAGAAATGAAATAATTTAATAACTAATTAATCTATCTCTAACTAATCCTAACATAAGTATCTGGTCCCACTTTCCGTACACATCCTGAACACATATAACACTATTAGGCTACCAAACGTTAAGCATTGTTGGGATTACCAAGTGATATCTATTATGCTCGAAGCGATCGTACTTATGTGTTTAATCCATTTATCTTAATTACTTAATTAATCAATTGAAGTCTAGTTTAGCTTAAGTAATTGTATGATTAATGAAAACAGTAAATGTAGAAATAAATCATTAATCTATTCCAAGTGCTACAAGGTTTGATCAAAACTCTCATCTTTATTGTCATTCACATTGGTATGCTCAGGTAGATCAATGCTCAAATAAAGATCCATACATTTTTTGACTACTATTGCAGGCACTCAAAGAAATATTCTAACTTTCAAATGATAAAACTACAAGAGCTCTGCTACAACTATGGCTTGACCTCCCATAAACATGGCTAGTGAATGCATATTTATAGACTTTATTGTGGAGCTACGTCAACAAGGCCCCATAAACATAGCAAACGTTACGTTAAGACGGCCTTGTTGATGGGGCAACAACACGTAGATGGGGCCGCATTAATGGGGACCCGTTGATGATGCCACATCAACAAGGGCCCATCAATGCAACACTTTGATGCTTCATTGTACCCCCATGATTGAATGAAAACTCATCCTCAAGTTCCTTTACAATATTGGGAAGATATGGGATTATTGATAACTCTTAACATAACAAAACTAAGTGCCCAAGTGTACAAATCAATATCATTACAAAAATTGATGGTGTTCATGACACAAAATTGAACACCATGACATGACTACTCAAAATTGGATAGCACATCCTCTGATAACATGAAGGTGATTGAGAAGATCAAATAGTCCTAGGCAGTGGAGGCTCCTAAGGTTTTGAAGAACCTTCACCAACTTCTAGCATGCATGGTGACTAAGGCGGTTGTGGCTATTCCACTACAACTGCAACCTTCAGTGAAAGGTGAAAGGCATCTAGTAATGCCTTTATCTTCTCCTTCTTTGCGGATCATTCATAGTCCACACAGCATTGCCAATGTGGGCTAGAATGGGGATATCCCATGGATAGGGCATCACTCGGAATAGCTCCTTGACATTGACAAACCAAGAAATGAATTGTTTACATTCGACATCGAACGCCCTCATTGCATTGTACAAATCCTAGTAGTCATTCATTTTGTTGGCCAAGTTCTTAGTAGCAAATCTCTAATCAGTGTATTTGTCCTTAAGAACCTCGAGTTCAGCATTTTCCACCACAACTCAACCTTGTACAAGAAGTATGAGTTGGCCACCTACTTTTTTGGTTTTAACCATGGTCGTTTAACAGTCAACATATCTAGGTTTGCAAACTGGAGATTGACCAACTGTATTTCATCATTTCATCTATCTACAACTCCTTTAGGTGAATTTCTACTTTATTATACTGATCAATCCCATCAATGATGGGCTATCACAATTTGCATCCATGTCGGGGTTGTTGGAGGGTCTCGTTCACCTTTGCCTTTGTCACTTGAATATGTTTCTTATTTACTTCTTTCTGAAGGCTGACCTGGTCTCTGTTGTGATCCTTGACTCTCTTGAATTTAAGAGCCTTTGATTTCTAGGTGACTACCTCTATTGTAGTCTTTTGGTGAAGGGCATAGCCCTCCTCCATGGAGAGGTTTCTATTCTCAACTACCAATCTCATTAACTTTGTGTTTGCTCTAGTTAGTTACTCTTATTATTGATGCATAAAATCGATCAATTGTTGTTTATGCACATCAATGCTTCACAGGAAATGGTTTTCTGCAGTCAGGTGTACATTCTCCTAGTGGGTCAGATCCAAGACCTTTTGAATCTTATGTTGGGTGGCCTCTACTAAGGATTAGTAGAACACTATCATCTCCATCACACCCTCAACCTTTTTTAGCTTGGTATGAAGCTATTCAGGAGCTTCATCTCTTATTAATGTTGGGTTGAGAAATGTAGGAGTGGCAATTTAGGCTTTCAATTCAACAACTTTAACAGCCAAGAATTCATTCAACTTCTTGGCTATTTTAAGTTGGCCTTCCAAAATGATGTTCTTGCCCCTTGCCTCTTGCAGTTTCGACTAGGTTGTAGTAATACTATCTAGAAGATCAAAGATTTCTGAAAGTAATTGCCTAGTTCCTACCAATCGAGCTAGTAGTTGTTGATGTTATGCTGCACTTAATCTACTACTTATGATCCCTACAAACATCTACACATCTTTAAGTGTAGTGATGTCTAGTACAGATGCAACAGGTGCATTTAGTGTTTTAGCAATCTTGTCAGCAACCACCTCTGCTGTTGTTTCTTGCCCTTGGTGCTACATCACCAATATTGTTGCCTCCTTGCCTTCCTCCAAGTGCACCAAGAAGATCGTGGCATTCCCATAAATCTTTGGGAATGGTTGTTGTTCTAAGAGAGATACCATTACCTCTTTAGCGCTAGGATTCAACCTCACAACCAACTGCGTTCGTTGGGAAGAACAAATGAATCCACCTCCTTCCATTAGGTTGATTGTTCGGACCACCTCACTTAGGTGACTCATCGTTGGCTGATACATAGATGGGTCTCCACCACTCATGCCTACTTATTGCTCTTGCTTGCTCAAGAGTCATTCTTGGTACTCGTGCAACTATTGGAATCTTGCAGTGATGTTTGGCACAATTTTCTAAGTGGTAGGTGGTGGTGGTGGTTGCTGCTCGTCTTCTTGAATGGTTGTTGTAGGTGTTTTGCCCTTCATCTTCTCCACCCAATTAGTAGTTAGAGCATGTCAGACAACATCACTCATATAATACTCTATTCCTCCCCTTCAACATAGTTGTCAGATGAGGCATGAGAAGGGGACTGCCTTCCTCCCACATTTATTTTCCTTAAACCACTTCTTTATCTTTAGATAGATTAGTTGTGGAAGGTTGATGGGAAATCTCCTGCTCAAAGTAGCACACACACAGACAGAAAAAGTAGTGATCTTACTAGGCCTCATCATGGGGTTTAGGTAAAAGGTCATAATCTTGTAGTGGGTTCTTTCTGCTAGTGTGAGCAGATCATACTCCTTGTGGTTGACACCATAGCACTATTAAACCCATTTCTTTTTTATGCTAGGGTCTGCCTGCATCAAAATCTTGGTGAAATTCACCGCAATTTCAGGCAACCCAAGTGCCTTTGCAATGGTTTGCATTGAGTATGACACTAAAATGTCCTTGATTTTGACTATTGAACTAGCTTGCATGTTGTTCCAAAATAAGAACATCTCTCTCATATACCAATCCCCACTAGAAGTGATAATTGGCCACATGGGAGAAGTCTTTAGTTGGTATTGTACCTTTTTAGGTGCTTGCTCCAAGAAAGAGCCAAAGTTTAACTATTGGAGCACCGTCTTTTGAGCCAAGGTCACCTCAAGGTTTGCTTATTGAGTTGGTGCTTCATCTCAGTTGAAATGTTCTATTGCTACTACTTGTTTTGGAATCTAATGAATGGATTTCACTTTGACTTCTCCCCTAAGAGGTCTCGTGGCATGGGTTGCAATTGGTTTTTTATGGACTTGGTCTTGGCCATTTCTTCCTTGGTTGAGATGGTCCTCCTTCTAGCACGTGTTTTCTTTTCAATGCCATCTATAGTCATAACACATTCGTGAATTAGTAAATATAATGTGTAACTTCAAATATTTGAATACCTTATCTCATTAGTTAGTTACATTTGGCTATGGTTGGATCATGGTAGATTGAATATTTTATTCTTATTTTATTAATTAATTTTCATTATAAGTGTAACCAGAGCTCGTTGGAAGGGTTTAGCTTTTGTAATTTGGTGTTTAAATGTTGATTTCTTAGTTAAACCTTTGTGGGAGTTAGAAAAATGGCAAAAAAAATTCAATAAAAAATGGCATATTTGTAGCCCCCATGACTAAGAGCTTACCTCTCAGAGCTACAAGGTCGAAAAATGGAGTGATTTGAATAAACAATCAGAAAGTTATGGGCTCTAGAAGGTTCTAGACATTGAAATTTGGAAAAACTCCCTTGGCGTTTGTGAGTAAATGTGAAAATTTCTAAGGGGGGTTGCATAAATTTATAGTATTTTTGCACTACATTGACTAGGTTGTGTAAAATTTTCAATTTTCAGTTTTGAATATTTCAAAAAATACAAGGAATTTTTAAATGAATTTAATATCCATGGAATTCCAAAAAGAGCCAAGAGTATGATGTAATCATTAAAGAGAATCTTTGGAAGCTTAAAAATTCAAAATTTTGATGGAAAATATGTGAAGTAAAGAAAATATGTAAAGAAGCACATGGTTGGATGCAAAAGATGGATGTATGAAAGATTCTAATTACAAAAATGCTTAAGGATAAGGTGCTTAATGAACCCAACCAAGAGATATGCAAGTGGATCCTCCCTATAGCAGGTGCATGCCTTATTTGCCCTTGCATAGCCTCAACCTAAGGAGTCTCTGGGCCCCATAGTTGATTAATGGTTGATGAAAGTTAAGGACCAAAACTTGAAAGATTCTACCAAAGAATTCAAGTATGTCAGACAAAGACACCGAACAATAACATGGACATTGGCAATGAGGTGAGTTATGGACAACATGGATGGATGATGGAGAATGTGGAATGGAGTTCTGAATTGAGGTCATAAGAAGTCACTTGTGAATTTGTGTTTAAATGACCTGAGAAGATCCATCCTTGGTCTAGACTAAGACTAATTGCCTTTAATGACTTCACATTGCCATTTTGAGATTGATCCACCCCATTGAGACACAAGAGTGCTCCCATAGAACAACCACCATTCATTTAAGAGAGAGAGAGAGAGAGAGAGAGAGAGAGAGAGAGAGAGAGAGAGAGAGAGAGAAGTAGGAAGTGAGAGGGGGCCTTAGTTAGAAGGGATCTTCAAGCATGGGTAACATGTCTTTCTAGTCCCATAATTAGTGCTTGTAGCCTATTTATTTGTCTAAGGAGTATGCTTTAAATTCCCATCATGTTTTTTTTTTCTTTTTATTTTGTTTTGTTTTCTTTTTTTTCTTTCTTTTTAGATGGAAACCACACCATGCAAAGAATTATTCAATTTCCTATTATTGGTCAACACGGAATGGTAAGAAATCCATGAAAACATTCATTCACCCAAGTAAGTAGAAGAGTACAAGGAGTATTAAGTCCCCTTGAAGTCACACCCTGTGCAAACCTTTGAGTCCTTCTTAATTCTAGAAACTACCAAGGTCATAAATTTATTAAAAGTTTATTTAATGAAAGAAATCTCATACTTCCAACACAAAGAAAATCATAGACTTTGTGGATGGGTGAATGTCACGGACTCATTGCCTGTTCCATGAAGAAGAAACCATGTCTTAGCCATTAGTATAAAAATTCAAAAATAAAAACTAGACATTAGCAAACAAAACATTAATCACAAACCATCATTAGCAACAACTACAACAACACTATGTCTTATTCGCACAAAGCACATTTATTAACAAAAATTAGAAAACCACATTAAAATAAAGTAAAATATATAAGAAAGTGTAAAATATTCAAGAAAAATTGAAATGTACTAATGATGGTGTAAAATAGGAAAAATCTTTAAAATGAAAAAGGTGTAAAATAATTAATTTGCAAAGATAAAAATGTGTAGAACAAAAAATATAAAAATAGAGGGGCCACTTATAGGATTAGCATGGATGGCCATCTCCCCCATGCCTGAGTTGGAAGGATGAGATCCAAAAAATTGAGTGTTATTGCCCATCCATTGAGGTATTTGTCGTACTAGCTTGCTTGGGCTCATGGAAAGGCTTTATTTGTTGGATGTTAACCAACTACTTCTTGTTTGGGATTTCAAGTTTGTATATTATCGTGGTCCCAAAAGGAAAGGTTTCATCAAGGCCCCCCCCACAATGTTTGAAATTTGGTTCATTGAGGTATGTGTGTGGGATTCCTATAGAGAACCTTATCTCCTAGTTGAAATTTCTTTTTCTATATCCTAAGGTCATGATGTTGTTTGTTGAATGTCTTGTACACTTCATTCAAGGACAGGGCCACTAATCTATTTTCATCTAGCACATTTAAGTTGATTAATCTTTCTTTTTGTGCCAAAAATAGGTTAAGATCCAGGTCACAAGCTGTTGAGAGTGTACAGAGCTTGGATTGAATTGGGAGTGTTGGAAGCTTTTTGTACACCAACTTGTAAGGAGAGTAGCCAATAGGGAGTTTCCTTGTTGAGTAGTAGGCCCAAAGGGCATCATTAAGTTTTGTGCTCCAATCTCTCCTATACTTGCTAATAGTTCTTGTTAGAATCTTTGTAATCTCCTTGTTAGTCACCTTTGCTTGACCATTGGCTTCGGGGTGATAAGGTGTTGTTAATTAATGTTCAACACCCAAGAATTGCATGAGTTTTTGAAAAGGAGCACTTGTAAAATGGGTTTCATTGTTAAAAATTAGTGCATGTGGCACCCCAAACCTATTCACAACATGTTGTTGTACAAATTGAAAAGCAGTGGATGATGTACAATCAATGATGGTTGTTGCTTTTGCCCATTTGGTACAATAGTCAACGACAATGATTATATATGCCTTCCCATTGGACATGAGTGTGATGGGACCCATGAAATCTATGTTTCATATGTCAAAGGGTTTTAGTGGTTGAATCAACTATTGAGGATCCTCCATATGTGCTATCATCCCACCATCTTGTTGATAGCACTCACAAGATCAAACAAATTGGTGGACATCCCTAAAGATTGTAGGCCAATAGTATCCTACCATCAGGATTTTTATAGTAGTGCATCTCCCTACATAGTGGCCTTCGCAAGGGCCTTCATGAGTATCCTGAAGAATGCACAATTGATCTACATCAGGTACACACCAACAAACTAGGCCATTAACACACACCTTGTAAAGGTGTCTATTGATTTGTATGAAGTGCTTAGCCTAATGAAGAAATTGTTGTTTCTTCTTGTAGTCCAAATCTTATGGCATCTCTTGAGTGAGAAGATACATGAGGATGCCATCATACCATTTTGGTTCTGTAGGTACTTACTCATTTATTACATCAGTAAAGAGTAGTTCATCAAGAAATTGGTCATAGAGTGGACTCTCCTCCTCTTTGCTATCCCATCATAACTAAGATAAGTGATCAACAACCACATTCTTAGTTCCCTTTCAATCAACCATTGTAAGATCAAATTCTTGCAAGATCACTAGCCACTGTATGAAACGGGGGCTCACCATTGGCTTATTCATGAGGAAGTCGATGGCACTGTGATTAGTGTGCACAAACACTTTATACCCAAGTACATAATGCCTAAACTTTTCTAGAGCATACACCACCACTATTAGTTCTTTCTCTATGATGGTGTAATTTAACTATGCACCTAAAATGCTTCAACTTGCATAGTAAATGTAATATGAACATCTCTTATTGTCCAAATGCATAAGCACGGCTCCCAAGGTGTAGTTAGATGCATTCGTCATAATATGGAATGGTCTAGACCAGTCAGGTGTGCATAAAATTGGAGTCTTTATGAGCTTTTGCTTGAGGCTTTGGAATGCATTTTTGCATTCCTTGGTCCAAATGAAGGAAGCATTTTTCTTTGTTAGCTCAACCAATGGTTTTGCAATCTTAGAGAAATTCTCTATAAATTGTTGGTAGTAGCCAATGTGTCCAAGGAATCACCGAACATCTTTTACAGTTTCTAGTTGATGGGTGATTTCTTAAATGACCCTTATCTTTTCGGGGTCTACCTCGATCCCTTCTTGCAAAATGCTATGCCCCAATACAATGCCTTCTTAGACCATGAGATGGCTTTTTATCCAATTGAGTCACATGTTTGTTTCCACACATCTTTTGAGTACTTGCTCAAGGCAGTCCAAGGCTTACTCAAATGTAGTGCCATAAGTGAAGAAGTCATCCATAAAGACTTCCACTTTGCTACTTATTTGCTGCTGAAAGATGCTTAAGACCAGGCATTGAAAAGTGGCAGGAGTATTGCATAGATCAAAAGGCATCTTACAATATGCAAAGGTCCCTAGGGACTTGTGAATGTTGTTTTGGCATGGTCTTCTCATGCAATCATGATTTGGTTATAGCCACTATAACCATCTAGAAAATTGTAATAGCAATGCCCAAATATGGTGTCCAACACCTGATCAAAAAATGGCAATGAAAAATGATATTTGAATGTTGCCATGTTTAACAACCTAAAGTAGATACAAACCCACCATTTGCCACCTTTGTTTGGCACTATCATGAGTGGACTGACCCACTTGCTATTCACAATGGGATAGATGAACCATGCCTTAAGGAGTTGCTCAATCTTCTCTTTGACAATTTGCTTCAATTTTGGATTCAACTATCATTGTGGTTGCCTCCTTAGCTTCATGGATGAATCCATGTAAATGTAGTGCTGGCATATTCGTGGATCAATTCTAGTGAATTTAGGATATGACGAAGCAAAGGTTGTTAGCCATCTGTTGACCACTTTCAATAGTTTTGCTTTCTACTCTAGAGCAAGTTTGATATTAAGTATGACCAACTTGCCATTTTTCAAGAATGCATATTCCAAGCCAGTAGGTAGAGTTTTCAACTCTAGGGACTCTTGTTTTAAATTCTTAGGGATCTCCAACTCTTCCCAATTGGTATCATCATTTTCATTATTAGAGAGTTTGTGATGAACTTGCTCTAGTTCATCCATGCCTATGACATAAGCACATGTTAGGCTCTTAGTAGGTTCCATGCACATTATGCTATTGTCAGAATCAGTGGTCAACCACTAGGTGCCCTCCTATTTTGTGACTGCTATGTATAGACACCTTTAAATATTTGCCTCATGTGCACACTACCTACATGTGGAAATAGATGTTCATTTCATTGACCAGAGTCTTTACAGGCAATTGCACCTTGTGTCGTTGTATGCAATGCATGGAACTCATCTCTTTTCGATCTTTCTAAATGCATTCTCCTTAGATATTTTTAGGGAAAGATCTTTGATGCCCATTCTTGCATCAATAGTGCTTAGCCATGCCCTTCCCATAATGATTTGGAAGTCCCCCTTACAGTTCTCAACCTTAATTACTTGGAAATCAATAGAATAAGACCATCCATAGATAATGGTCATAATGTCTTTGACAAATCCCAATGGAACAGTGTTGGACTAGTCTGCTAATTCCAATCTAATATTGCTCTTCTTGAGAGGTGGTAGGTTCTAGGTAGTATACATCTCATGAGAAATCAAGTTCACACCAGAGCCTAAATCAAGAAGAGCTTTACATGGTTCATTTTTAGTAATCTATAAATATAAAAGAGAACTTCCAAGATTAGCTAATTTCTTGGGAAGGTTGCGAGCTCAGACCCAATCAAATACAACATGAGTAAGCATAACAATATGAATTTTGGATAGCATTTGGTTTAAAGGGGACCTAATGGAATGGTTTGTAGAGGAAGAGGTAGGAGTAGGATGACCAGTTGCCTAAGTCTATGAGGGCTTAGTAGGGCTGTTGATTTGAAAGAATGGTCTTTTACAAGCACGAGGTTTCAAATCCCTAGTTTCATCTATCAATTGTAGACTAACAACCTTAGTAGTGTTAAGTTGCTACAGCTGGGCTGGAAGTTCATCTTGCACGGATGGAGCAGGAAATAGCTATGTTAAGGGTGAAGGAACAGGTGCAAACATAGGAGGAGGATAAGGATAAAATGTGGTATTTCTCTTGGAATGTGAAGAATGAGCTCTGTAGTATTCAGGAGGGTATTAGTAATGTTGGAAAGTAGAAACATGACTAGAGGAGTCACATGAAGACAAGCGTTGTTAAACGTAATACCCATATGAATTTGGTTATCTGTAAGGGTACTGCTACCTTAGTGGTGGAATTCCCCACAACTATGGTTGGTGTCACTATTGATATTGCTCATACAATTGTGGTGGGGTTCCACTTTCATAATATTGCTGTTGTTGATGGAACTGTCTAGAATTACCTTAAGGATAAGGTAATCTTCTAGGTGTTTATGTTTTTGTTAATCATGGATTCAGAGCATATACCCCATACTCCTGTAAGTGTGAAATGATGGAGCAACATCCCTTAGGATGTTCATATTGGCAAATATCATATCCACCATCATTATTTAATTTGGTTTTCATAATACCCTCTATTGCAGCTATCTTGCCCTTACCCCTTTGGTAGGCACATTCAACTTCTTTTTGTCTTCTACGATGATGATCACTACTCTACTCTCTTAATTCTTGGGTAATTTTTAAAGTAATTTGGAATTTTTTATCCAACGAATCTCACATTTTATCTACCTCGACCAAAATTTTAGATAGATTTTTGAATTGGCAAGCCCTTTCTATTTACCACCTCATCAAGACGTGATGCCTCTTCACTATTAGAAAATTAGACCTCCCTCTTTTTGATGCAAGGATCCCTGTTGTATTATTTAGTACTTTCCCATTTCCTTTACTCTCCCTACATGTTCAATTACCCTTTAAATGTAATGGGCTTGGAGTTTTGATAGTCTCCCTTGGGCATAGACCACAAGAGTTCCAATCATTTCTGATCTAAGTCTATCTATGATATAGCAAATTTGTTCCTGCTAAGAATAACCATGGCCAAGACATTGGTGTATGAGAGAATTCTATCTTCCCATGGTGATGTCCAATGGTTCATGGTTTTCTTGCTTCCATCCTTAGATCTACCTTCTTAGATTAGACACTCTAGAGTATGTCTGATACTTATCATTAAATAAATCTTGCATTGTACTCCACTTGTGGATGGATTCCAACTCTAAGAATTAGTACTAGCTTTCTACTTCCTTAATGAGTATCTTGGGAAATATCTTTAATTTCTACCAATCATTTTCAATATTTTGTAAGGCACAAGCATTGTGAAAAGCTTGAAGATGTGTTTATGGATCAAAGTTATATCCCCCCTCAAATCTGGTAATATTGTTCATATTAAGTTGTCTAATTTGACTAGCTCTCACATGTCTGGTTGGAATTTTTATGACCTTTGTAATATTTGGCATCCTTTGAGTTGCTAGAAAAGGCTTATCATCATCATTATTTCAATGATGTCAATGATGTCCTCTGCTACCCCTTCTTTCATGATGGGCCTGATGATCATCATTGTTGCCCCGTTGTTCCCCTTCATCATGATTGTTCTTTTTGTAGCATTTGTTAAAACTAGAGGAGGAAGAAAAAGATGTAGAGGAAGAGGGCGAAGAGGGAGGAGAATTGCCATCACCATGGTGTCTCCCAACTTCTCTACGGTTGTCACGACCACATTTATTAGTTTTCTTGTTATCTTGACATTTTTCCGAGCCCTTGCCTTGACTTCCATTTTTACTTGAACCTAGATTGTTGATAATGGACTATAGATTCAAGGTCCCCCCATCACACATAACAAGGGGTGGAGAATCGTCATGTTGAGAAGCCCCAGAGGGAGGATCCTCATTGTCATTTTGGTTAAGTAGGAACAAGGGATTGGTGAACCATTTCCCCTTCATAACCTCATGGTGCTTCTCATGGTGTCGATCTCTCCTATGTTGTGCTTCAGTGGGACGGTAGTATTGGTAGTCGTAATCATGCAGGATGTACTTCTGTTGAAGAAATTAGATGCCCAACCTCCTAAGAGTTTGAAGCAACATCCTGGGCACAAATTAATGAGGAGGCATTATAATGTTGCCTTCCATATCTTGCCATTGCAATTGTTCATCTTAATG
Source organism: Gnetum montanum (assembly GCA_015680685.1). Lineage (NCBI taxonomy): Eukaryota > Viridiplantae > Streptophyta > Gnetopsida > Gnetales > Gnetaceae > Gnetum > Gnetum montanum. Next base: position 99,387 of record MNCI01034583.1, on the reverse strand, counting down.
TAGGATGAAGGTGAAGTTAGGCACATACTCATCTAGATGAGTATACATCACCTTACATTCTCGAGGGACTGGCGGTTTAGTATCATCACACATGTGAAAAGAAGACATTTTGTAATACAAATAAGATATCAATGTGCTTATGTGATTATCTTTATTGTGAGAATTATTTTGACCTTAGGGTTCATCCAATGATGTTATTGATGTTCACTAAACCTAGATAGCACACATTTCAAACAAAAAAGAGTCCTTGGCAATGGTGTTAGTGAGAGCAGCGAGTACCTGTATGCTTAATCATATGAATCACTAAGTGTTCACAGACAATCCAATCAAATTCTATGGACTCTATGTCTTCTGGTACACTAGCTTCTAGGAAGTGAAATTGCCCAAATAGTCATTTGTTGTCTTCCCAATTACACTTGTGATGTACAAATGTATGGTTAAGTGTAATCAAGGCATATGATTTTTATTATTTTATATTTTATGTTCCTCATGCATTAAAATATAGAAATGAAATAATTTAATAGCTAATTTAATTTAACTAATTAATTAATCTCTAACTAATCCTAACATAAGTATCCGATCCCACTTTTTGTACACATCCTAGATGCATACAACACTTCTAGGCTACTAAGGATTAAGTGTTGCTGGGGTTACCAAGTGATGTATGTTATGCTCAAAGCAATCGTACTTATGTGTTTAATCTATTTAACTTAATTACTTAATTAATCAATTGAAGTCTAGTTTAGATTAATTAATTGCATAACTAATGAAAACAGTAAATGCAAAAATAAATCATTAATCTATTCCAAGTCCTACAAGGTTTGATCAAAAGGCTCATCTTTTTTGTCATTCACATTGGTGTGCTTAGGTACATTAGTGCTCAAATAAAGATTCATACACTTTCTAACTCCTGTTGCGGGCACTCAAAGAAATATTCTAACTCTTAAATGATAAAACTACAAGAGCTCTTCTACAACTATGACTTGACCTTCCATAAACATGGATGGTGAGTATGTATTTATAGATTTTATTACAAAGCTACATCAATGGGGCCCCATAAATGTAGCAAACACTACGTTGATGCGGCCATGTCAATGCGGCAACACCACATCAATGGGGGCCCATCGACATGACATTTTGATGCTTCATTAGTAGATGAGAAAAACCCTAACTTCTTCGAGTGGTTGCACCTAGGCTCAAACTCAAGTCTTCAACTTGAGAAACAAGTACCTTATCATTACTCCAAATGCTGATCCCTAATGAATTGATACATGTTTGCATTAAATGCAAGTTAAGGCATAGTATAGATACTTCCTACTTTTACAATAATGTAAAATGAGTCTAGTCTACTTATATGATTTTAAATTTTATATAAAAAAAGGAAAAATCTTAATGAGCTATGTTTTCCTTTATAGTATAGTAATAAAATGATGAACTATTTTGTTGATTCAGATAATTTCTAAATGGTTCTTCATAATATTAGTGATTACAGGCCAAATTTTTAGAATGGATAGCATATTCAAGATATTTTAACACCTAATACTTCATTTATAGCTATTGGTCAAGATATGAAGATAATATCTTTTAATAATGTTAATTTTATTAATTAGTTGTAAGGATGAAAATCTTAAAAGGCATCCCCAAAACCATTAAGCCTTTCCTTTTTATTTATTAGGAGTTTTTCTTCTTTTGCAATACTCCTTTTCTTTTGCACTTTGAATTTTTATTTTTAATATATATATTGGGATCCAACACCAATAAAATGATAGGCTTATGATGAGTGGTTGGGTATTCCAAAACTTCACCATACAAGTCATGAGGGTACATGTGTGACTTGATCATAATCCATGGCTCGCTAATGTAGATTCACTTGTAGTCAGGGTTCAGTTTGTGATTGTTATCTTCTTACTTTGAGTTAGTGAAGTGCAAGTTGTATGGTTTAACTCTTGGTGAGGCATATATAAGTTGATGTTGTGGGCTTAAATTAAGACTAAATGTACACATGGTTGAAATAGAGTAATAAAATCTAAGTCTAAATGTAAACATTGTTGAAATAGAGTAATAAAATCTAAGTTTAAATGTAAACATGGTTGAAATAGCATAATAGAATCTAGGTCTAAATGTAATGCAAGTTAAAAAACTATTTTGGCCTACAGGCAATAAGTATCTGTTCTTGGTTTACAATTCACATCTTGGGCTTATGTAGCCATCACTAGGGTTACCAAGTCTTATGCTATTGGGCAAGTCAAGCAATAACACTATTGGGATTACCAAATGATTACACTATGCATTCAAAACCAATTGTACTTATATATTATTGTACTAAGGAACAATGGAAAAGTAAAGTACCTAGAAATTATAAATAAATTCATCAAAGTAAACATATTGAATTATACAAAATATACTAAGTAAGAGTAAAGTAAACTAAGTGAAATGCTGTAATGATGAGAAATAATCTCAGTCTTTATTTTCAATCGTGATGAATAGCTTTTTTCATAGGCCTTGATATCGGAGCTCCAATATTGGATCCTCGATATCGTGGCACAAGTTTTGCTATCAAATATTAGATATTACGAGATGCATTTTTGCTTATAAATACCATGCTCTTGTCATGTATTTAGAATTCTTTTGTCAATAGAGTAGCTGATCTCCTGTAGTTTTATTCCATTATCTTAGGGAATAGTTAGTGAGTGCCCACAGTGTGGATCTAAGTTAGTTGTATGACATGTTTGTGTTGGCACATTTAGCCATACTATGGAACAGCAAGGGTGATGTTCAGATAAAAATTATATGATGGTTGTGCTCTATTAATAAGACTAGAGGTTTCATTTTCAAATGATGATACCCATGAAAGGAAAATTTATCATGTCACTATGTGATAGAAAAAAAAAAGAGAAAAAAAATTGAAAGGTTTTATCAATTTGAAAAGCCCACCCCGTTCATGAATGCTTTATTAAAATCCCTGTTAACCATTGTTTGGTCCACGTTTTATGTTTGGCCTGCCTTGCAAGAAAATAAAATAAAATACTCTGCTGGAAAGCGTCATTTTCCGAAACAGTCAAGGCGGCAATGGAAGCGATCTGCAAATATTGAGAACAACTGAATCGTTCTTGAAGCGGCTCTGAACAGCGTTAACGGTCTTGGCGGCAGCATTCAAGGTGTTCATTTCTTCCTTTTTTTTTTCGACCGCGGATGCAGCTTGCGAATCTATTTCTTCGTCATTGCCGACGCCGTTAATATTCGCGATGTACTCGATGCCCTCCTGAACGTGATCTTCAAAATGGTNAGCCTCAGGAACCTCGTTTCTTTATTAATTCCCAGCCTCCTCTGCAAGTAACGCCATCATTCCAAAGCGGAGGAGATAGGGATATTTGTTCGCCATCATCGTAAACAACTACTCCTCCTCCTTCTCCTGCCTCTACACCTTCTCCGTCCGCCATTAAAACACCTCTGTCCTGCCTCATAAAACTCTCATCACTCACACGCACTACACACCAAACCTGCAAACACAAACGTAAAAATATGGGCAGGCCACAAAACCCTCATCCCTGCTCAAGCACAAACCCCATCATCATCCACCCTGCAACAGCATCTGGAACAACCCATTACAAGGAGGAGGCGTTACAGAGTAACCCTGACATGAGGCCGAGGCATGGGCGTTTCAGTTTCAGTGCAGATTTCTTCATCAAGCAGCCTACAACAAGATTCAGCGACGGAAAACCTCCGCATTCTACTCTCAAAAAACTGAAAATTACACTAGTTTCTCCCACCTACTAGAGGCAGCAGTGGGGGAATTTTCCGAGTCGTGGTTAATCAAGAAATTGTGGCGTCAGGTTTATTTTTGCCTGTATCAAGTATGTAGTGAATTTTATGCGCGGTATTGTAACATCACCACAATATTAACAAGGGAATATTTGGATGCTCGGCTTGAGGTTGGATGACTTACGCAGCAAAGAGAATTGAACAATTAGGAGCTGACCTTTTGAAAAATGAGTTTGGACAAGGGATCGATGCTCATGATGCAGTTATTTAAGGGAATGAAGCGGGAATGAAGAGGCACTTTCATCTAATTGCTAGTAAAAGAGGTCGTACAAGCCTCTTCAAATTATTTTGCAGCATGGTCAAGGGGAGATAGATGATCAAATTTTATTAATTGACCTTTATGTAGTTCCTAAATATATATATATAAAGTTATATGTATAGCTATTTTATAAAAAGGGGGGATTTATGGACATTTCCAACTATAGCTTTTATTTATATAATTGTAACTTTATGTGGAAGTTGTAAATTCCTAACCTTAATCCATGAAGTTTGTAACCACCACCAAGGACACGTGTCAACTGCAACTTGTTTCTCTCCATGAAGACACTTGGCAACTGGATGAAAACACTTGGCAACTGAATGAAGACACTTGTCCATTGTAGCCTTTTTATCTCTTTTGTGGTTGAAACCACCTAAAATTGTTGTAACTTACCTAACTTGTTGGGCAAGTAACCTCCTAACTTGTTGGGCAAGAAATTTTCTAATTGGTTAGTCAAGTTACTTGAGAGAAAAGTTAGGAGAGATATTTTTGAGATATTTGTGGGATATTTTGAAATTGTAACTTCCCTACCTACTTTGGAACCCTATAAAAAGGCATCAGGGGTCAAGGAGGAGGAGGGACAGGGAAGCATCATCATCACACTCAAGATTTGTAAAGAAGATTGCTTGCAAGATGGCTTGCTAGAATAAAGATTTCAGCCTCTTTGTCATGGTCCTGTGAGTTATGCATTTCAATTTTTGTTTTGTTTAAATTGCTTAGCTAGTGGTTTAGATAGTATCATCCTTGGTGAGTAATTTTGGGACTTTTAGATTGCTCTTATTGTTCTTGTTGCCCGATAGAAATTTCTATTAAAATTTTGCCATAGAAGCGCTTGTGTTTAAAAGCCTTGAGAGCATTTTAGTAGTAAATTTCATTATTGAGCAACGTTTGGGAACTGCTATTGGGTTGTTGGAAGAGAGCCTCTGTTTGTAGTCACGCCGTGGAACAATTTAGTAGCCGAGAGGGTTCAGAAAATCTTTGGTATTTTGATGGGACCAGAATAGCTTCTTTATCTTTAAAGTGATTTTCCGTGTTATTTCAATCAGAAATTGTCAAGTCTTTTAAAGGTTCTGTTTGAATGCAATCGTTGGCATCTATTGTCTAGTCAAAGTGGAGTCTCGTACGTGGTAGTTTACGCAGCGATTTTTGGTAGCACAGTAGGATTGTCTTGAAGATATTGCTTGGTTGAGCCTTGGAGGTTTGAACAATTCGTAGATATTGAATTTGGAATAGCTTTATTGCGAAGTGTTTACTCGTGTCATTTTACCTTGTTTAAATATTTGAGGTCCACACAAATCTGCTTTCTTTTCTTTTCTGTCTATTTCCATTGAATCTTGCTCTATTTCTAGTTTTCTTGTGGAACTACCTCTTTCTCTGGGGAAAATTAGGAGTAGATTTGCGGAGTTGTGCTCAAATGTTTTTGCAAAATTTTACTTGTTACAAGAAGGTATTATAAGGACCGCGTAGACTAGGTAGTTGAACAAAATAGGAAACTTTCAATAACTCACAGTACTGGACAAAGTTGGCTGAATCTCTTTAAAGTAAGTCATTTGTAGTTCACACACAACGAAATTGTGACATTTCATACAACCGCACGCCGCAACAGCACACACACATACTCACATTAACTACTGAGTTATTTGGAGGTATTTGGGCCTTGGTGTTGCCAGAGACCAGCAGGCACCTAAATCCTGTTCGAGGACACTCGTTGGCGGTCGCGTCCCAAACAGTCGTCAACAGTTTGAGTGATAATGTACCTAGACAGATTCCAGTAATGGCAATAAGATTGAGATTGACTCTTATTCATTGATACATGGGTTCAGGACATGTACGGAAAGTGGGATCGAATGCTTATGTTAGGATTAGTTAATTAGTTAAATTAGATTAGTTAATCAAATCCCTTTTTACGTACAATTCAAGCACCCAACTATAAAACATAAAAATGATAAAAATTGAATGCCTCAGTTACACTTAACATACCAACGAACATCACAAGTGTAATTAGGAAGACAATGATTGACCTTAGGGCTACATTCACTTCCTAAAGGGTTAGTGCATTAGAAATAATAAGGTCCATGGGATTTGATCGAATTGCATGTGAACGCTTTGTGATTCATATGGTTGGGCATAGGGGTACCTCGCTGCTCATCATTGATGCCATTACTAGGGATTTTGTTGTGGAGTGTGCACTATTTAGATTTAAGTGAATACCATTAATATCATTGTATGAACCCAAAGGTCAATATCATTCCCACTATACAAAGAATTATAAAAGCACACTAACAATTTCATTTTGTTTTGTAAAATGTCTTCTTCTTTCCACAATCATGAAGATACCAAAGCACCGATCCCACATGAATGCAAGGTGGTATACATTCATCCAGATGAGTTTGTGCCAAATTTCACCTTCATCCTACATTAGAATGAATAGACGCGATGGCGTGATATGGAGGGCAATGTTATCTTGCCCCCCAATTGATTTATGCCCAGGATGCTATTCAAAACCCTTAAGAAGTTGGACATAGTAGATCTTCATGAAGAGTACATTGTGAATGGATACAACACTCGAAACTACTTTCCCACTGAAACACAACATAAACAAGATTAACATTAGGAGAAACTCCATGAAGCTACAAAGGGGATACATTACACTAACCCCTTGTTCCTACTAGATCAAGAGGACAAAGAGGATCCTCCCTTGAAAGGTTCTCAACATGAAGATTCTCCACCCCTTGTTACAAATGGCGAGGACGTGAATCTGACCCTGCAATCAACTATTCATAAATTGGATTCAAGAAAAAGCGATAGCCAAGGTATGGACTCAGGTAAACATCACAGCAACAAGGGATCTAAGGATGGTGATCCTAATAAGCGTAAGAGTGGTGGAGGACACTGTAGTGGAAATGGTGGTCCACCTTCCTCTTCATCATCTTTATCCAATTCTAGACATTCCTCTTCATCTGATGGTTCTCATGGAAGTCACCATCGAAACAATCGTGATGAAGGTGATCACCGAAATAATAATGACCGTGAAGGCCACCAAAACCAAAGGGGTGGCTAAAACCATGATTGGTATCATCGACATAACGATGATAATGAATCGCTCTTGGTGACTCGAAGTATGCTCAACATTGCGAAGGTAGTTAAAATCTTGACCAGGCATATTGATGGGATGCGATATCTCATGGGCCGCAATATCACGTCTTTCCCTACGATATCACGTAAGCGATATCATAGCTCGTCGCCAGTTCTATAATAAGAGGCGGCTCTCCCTTGTTTTTCCATCTAGATCTAGACCTTAGCCAAACTCTTGCCATTTTTCCATTCCAGAGTTAGAATAATTTCCATGTGCCTGTAGTAGGAGCCCCAAAGTGAATGGATCTTTATTTGAGCAATTTTGTACCTGAGCACACAATTGTGTATGGCAATAAAGAAGAACTTTTGGATAAAACTTGCAGTATATGGACTAAGCTAAATAGGACTTTAATTATTGTTAATTATTTAAATGCTTTCTTAAGGACTTAATCTTTCTCAACCTTCAACTCTCATAGTTAAGTGCATTCAGTACCACCGCTTCGAGCACGTGCGTTACGCTTGGTAATCCCAGTAACGAATATCGTTTAGTAATCCCAGCAGCGTTGCATTGGTTCAGGGTGTGAAACGACAAGTTGGAACAGATACTAATGCTAGGGTAATTAATGCTTAGTTAGTTAAAGTTAGTTACTTAGTCTCTTCACCCTTTCCTCTCTTAGCATAGGCGATAAAAACATAAAAGATATAAAAATCACATGCCGCAAGCTTACTTAACCATACAACCATGACAAATACAAGTAAGCTTGGGAGGATAATGATTGATTAACCTTAGGTGTTCCATAAGGCGTGTAGGCACTTAGTCTACGGAGTTCAACCGGATCATGCGTGTAACACTCGTATTCGTATGATTCAGTGTAGGGGTACCTCGTCACTCATCATTGGCCCCATTACCGGGGACTAAGTTGTTTGTGTGCTAAGTAAAACATAGGAAATAATCCACATTGTTGGGAAGCTTAAACGAACCCTTAAGGTTAATCAGTAGAAAATTTAAACAACGGTCAATAGCACACCGACAAGATAACAATGTCTTCTGCTTCTCATAAAAGCACTTAACCACCTAGGGATCACACAAGAGACAGTCAGCGGCACAACATACATAACCAAGAACCACTAGTTCCTCAATAGTATCAAGTAGTGTATACTCATCACGATGAGTATATACCCAATTTTACCTTTATCCTCCATCAGGATGAACAACTGCGTTGGCGAGACTTGCAAGGCAACATAGTGTTACCCTTAGATTGGGTAGTCCCTAACATGCTCCTTCGTGGTCTTACATAGATAGGCATGATGGAACTATACGCTGAATACGTTGCATGTGATTATGACACAAGGGATTACCATCCCACAGCAGCACAACGTCAATGGGATGCATGGTAGGAGAGTTACCACACATCATTGAAGGGCAAAGGACCCCATAATGCTTCGCCTGTCATAAGAGATATTAAGGGTGGTGAACCTATCTCAATAGGTTCCCCAAAAAATGATGTTCCCCCTCCTAACGATAGTGAGGAGGTGGTGTATCAACACTTGCGCTCCATGATACATAACCTTGGTTCTAATTTCCACGAACACCAAGTGTTCAATGAGGGAACACAAACAAATGATAAGGACGGGCAGTTTGATCGTCATCACGATCAGGGCCGTAGCCACCAAAGGGAAGGTAGGAAACATCGTCATGATGATGGTTCTCCTTCCTCTTCCCCTTCATTGCAACATTCACCCTCTCCTTCCACATTAGGATGCATTCACAAAGAGCACAACTGTGAGTATAAGGGTAAGGATAAGCAAAATGAAAGACCTCGACGAGAGAGTTGAAAGCGAGGACGAGGGCACTCTAGGGAGTCAAGGCATGGAAGAAGGGAAAGTAGGGAACCGCATAGGCATCATAGACACCATGAAAGAAATGACAACGATGAACTCCTACTTGCCACCCGAAGTATGTTAGATATTACGGAGGCTGTGAGGATACCTACAAGGCACCAGAAAGATAGCCGGATCAAGAGACTAGACATGAATAATATCCCCCGATTTGAGGGGGGATACGACGCTAATCCACAAAACCACTTATAGGCATTTCATGATGCCTATGCCTTGCAGAATATCGAAAACGAGTGGCAAAAGTTAAAGTTGTTCCGTAGGACACTCATAAAAGAAGCCGAAAGTTGGTATCGGTCCTTAGAACCGGAATTTATTAAACAATGGAGTACAATGCTAGAATTATTCAACGATAAATATCAAACGTACTTCAGAGTGTCCAACTTACGGAAACAGATACAAGGGCGGAAGCAGGGTAATCACGAACCCTTGGATGTTGCCATGGGCCAATATTATGCACTGTTACATCATTTCCCGGGCCATGGTTACGCACAACGGGATCAACTCCGCCACCTTGTAGATGGGCTAAGACATGAAACTAGGAGAACCCTTCAAACATATGCCCAAGGGAGATTATCAGAACTTAGGTCCCATGAAGTGCACAGATTTTTGGAGCAAGTAGCTAAGGAAGAAGGAGAGCTATGGAAAAGAGAAAGTGCGGAAGAGTATAATCGCGATCCTTCCCTTCGAAAGAGGGGAGTAAGATTCTGTGAGGAAGAGGATGAGTCACGACTCGAAGAGTTGGTGAATAGAAAAACCTTACTACTTCAAAAGTTAACAACCGAAGTGTCAGCTAAGGTAGATCAAATGTGGGACTCCTTAGACAGTAGATTTGAAACTGTTTTAAAAATTGTAGATGAGTCTAAGGAGCGAAGCAGTGACCATGATAAGAAAAAGAGGAGAGATTCAGATCATGCACGTAACAAGGGTAAGGGAAAAATGACTATCACTGATGAGGGTGTGGACTCTGATATGGACAATGACGGTGGATGTGAGATCTGGCAATATGACCATCCTAAGGGATGTTGCCCAATAATCTCACATTTGCAAGAGTCTGGGGTGTATGCACTTAACCCACAACTTAACAAACGGTAAGCACCCCGAAGGTTACCTTATCCCCAAGGTAACCCAAGGAAGTTCCACCAACCATTAACGTATTATCCAAGTGGAACTCCACCACAACCTATCGAGCAACACCAGCAGTGGCAATACCCACGGTCATGGGGGATGCCACCGCCAAGACAACAATACCCTTACCGGCAACCAGATCCATATGGCCATTACATGCAGCAGCTGGTTTCTCCAAGTGACTCTATCAGTCACATGACTCCACGTCACTACCAAGTTCAAGAGTATTTTAGGACTCCCTCTCCTAGAAGAGACACTCCACATGCATACCATCCTCCGAATCCATCCACATCTCTTACGCCGATAGTTCCACTACCACCTGCTCCAACGATGCAAGGGGAACTCCCCACTCAACCGCAGCAATGCACTACTACAAGAGCTGTAAACCTTCAACTTGCTGCTAGTTCTAACAACCATACAAAGAGAAGACCTTTCTTCAGAACCAAAAGCCCAAACAAGCTCTCACAACCACAAGTGGTTGAACCTCTAAACACTCCTCCATCAAATAAGGCTTTGGAGCTCCCTTTAAACCAACAAAAGAGCTCAACACATACGGTTATGTTAATGCATACTGTCACTGACTGGATAAAGGTGGGCCACCTTCCCAGGAAACTCTATGATCCTAGAACTCCCTTAATCTACCTCCAAGTCGTTGGGAATGAACCACGTAAGGCTCTTCTTGACTCAAGTTCTGGAGTAAACTTAATATCACAAGAAATGTATAAAGCCTGGAACCTGCCTCCACTCAAGAAGAGAAATATTCAATTAGAGCTGGTTGACCAGTCCATCACTATCCCCTTGGGACTTGTGGAGGAAATTATTACCACTATGTGTGGTTGGTCATACCCAGTTGATTTCCTAGTGATAGAAGTTAACAATAACAAAGGGGACTTCCCAATTATAATGGGAAGGGCATGGCTAAGTACCATAAACGCATGCTTAGGAATCTGCGATCTTTCCCTGGAAATATCTAAGATAAATATTTATGGAAAGATCGAGAAGAAGAAAGTTCCATGCATCACATATAGTGATACAAAGGGTGATGATGTACAGGAGTGCTTAGCATTTCCTGTATGTAATCGGTGTGCCCAGGAAACTCAGATACAAAGGTGCTTGTATGTAGCAACCACATAACATGAGAAAACCTAGTGGTTGATAGCTAATCAAGAGAGCAACCCACCAATATGCATGGAACTAACTGAGGGAACAACGGGCAACCACAACGAAAGCATAGATACATTGGAGTATGAGCATCACCAACTTCCAACCCTTAACCTGAAAACATCAATTGGGAGAAGTTGGACACTTCTAAAAAATTCAAACAAACGCTCGTTATTTTGGATCTCTCCCTTTCAATTCAGTCATGGGGGAGATGGCTACTGGTGCTGATCATTTGAGGCCCTTAGTTCTTTTAAGTTTTTTTTTACATATTTTTGTTTTGCTCATTTTTTTCTTAAAAATTTCTTTAACTTTTCTTGTTTTTGTTTTACAACATTGTTTATACTTTTTCTTTCTTTTTTTCATTTATTTGTGTGTGTGTGTACTTATCCATTTTTTTAAGTTTGTCCCCAATAAGTGCTCTGATGATGGTATGAACTGTATTCTATTGGTTGCTAATGTTTGGTTTTTACCTTTAAGTTACAATGTTGATACCAAGGTATGATTCTTTTAATATAGTAGACAATGAGTCCACATCATCCATGCATCCATAAAATTCTATGATTTCTCTTGGCTTGGAACTGTACAATCCCTTTCTTCAAAATAATAAGAACTATCAACGAATCGATGACTGGGTATTTCTCAAACTAACGAAGGACTCAAGGATTGAAAAGGGTGTGACTTCAAGGGGATTTGATGCATTTGTGTTGGCCATTCTCTTGGGTGCTTGGATGTTTTCTTCTTGATTTTTTCTTACTATTTCGATGTTACTCCAATATCGAGAAGCTGAGAAAATAAAAATAATAAGTCTTTGCATGGTGTGGTTCTCACGAAAAACAACAAAAAAAAAGAAAAAAAAAGAAGAAAAGAAAAAAAAGGTGGGAATTCAAAGCACACCCCTTAGACGAAATAATCATCTAGGCTACAAGTATTGGTTATGGAACTAAAAACATGTTCCCTCTAACTATGGCCCTTCCTCGCTTCCTACTTTCTCCTCCCTTGTTTCGTCGGAATGGTGGTGGCTTTTTGGTGGAAGCATTCTTGTTACCTCAAGTGGATGGATTGGCCGAATGCATTAATGCGAAGTCACTGGATGTGGTTTGTTTGAGGCCGGACTTAGAATGGGATCTACTAAGTCACATTAATCATTAATACACAAGGGGTTGTACACCACCTTGTTCTTGAGACTCCATTCCATTCTCTTCTTTCCATCATTCTTTCTCCATTGTTCACCTCATTGCCGATTGTATCAGTAGTCTATATTTTGGTTGATGCATTATTTTCTTTTTGGTAAACTCTTGTGGTTAAGACTTTAACTCTTGTCTCCAGATGACATTCCTAGAGCCTATAGACTTTTTGAATGTGGGATTGTCAGGGCATTAAGGGCATGAGCCTACTTTGGGGAGGACCCACTGGCATTCCTCTTTGGTGCATCAGTTAATTTCTTTCCCTTAACATTTTTGCAAACAACTCTATTTTGTTCATTTGTATCTTGACATCCATTTCATCGATGTTACAGTTGTCTCTTTTTCTCCATCTTTCTTATTCCTTTTCTTTCTCCATTTTATCGCTACCGGAGGTTCACTCTATGTCATGGGGGTCTTGACCTAATTTTTTTGATTTTCTCCTAACCCCTACACCTTCGGTAGTCACCAATATTACATCTCCAGAATCCACAATCAGCCATATCACAACTCAGCCAATGGACCTTTCACCGAAGTAAGGTATCAGCTGCATTATGATTCACTTACCCTTGCTAATATAAGATTGTGTTGTGTGTGCAGATGGCAATCATACAACAACGGATTGGATCTAGAGGGAACACTTGGAATGGATCAGTGCTGAAGTAGTTATGCAAGGAACAAGATTGATGGCATGCTTACGAATGGACAATGAAAGGCGCAATCTTGGCATTGGCAGCAGCAGACTTCTTCTCTCTTCTCTCTCAGTTGCCAAATAAGGCCTGATGTCAAATATATAAAGTGTTCACTCTTGTTGTCGTGAAAACCAGTTTTGTCATGTTCTATAATGATGATCCATTCATATGTCATCCCATTCACCATTAGTTCCATTCAAGTCAATAATCCCATACCTTCCCAATATTTTGTAAGGAACTTGAGGACGAGTTTTTATTTAGTCATGGGGGTATGATGGGATGTGATATCACATCTTTCCCTGCGATATAGCATACACGATATCGTAGCCTGTCGCCAGTTCTATAAATAAGAGGCGGCTCTCCCTTGTTTCTCCATCTAGATCTAGACCTTAGCCAAACTCTTTCCACTTTTCCATTCCAGAGTTAGAATAATTTCCATGTGCCTATAGTAGGAGCCCCAAAGTGAACAGATCTTTATTCTAGCATCACTATTATCCTCTAGAGTATTACTAAACACATTCACCATCTACTCAAGGAGAAAACCCATATCTGTATCCTTATCATCCTCCACAGCCCTCTATACCTACACCTCCAGCTTCAACCCAATTACCTCCTGCTCCATCTATGTAGGGTGAGATTCCTCCATAGCCGCAACAACGAAATGCTACAAGGGCTGTACACTCATAACCAATTTTTCAACCAAGTGGTCTAGATAATCAATCAAGAAAAATACTTTTCTTCTAGTCCAGTAGTCCTCTCCAGTCCTCACAACCTACCTCAGCTGATTGTCCTACATCTCCATCACCCTCATCTTGTGCATCAAATACCTTCGAGTGCCCTTCAAACCAAATGCTACCTAGGATCCGCATTGTAATGCTAACGCATGCCATTTCTAACTGGATTAAGGCTAGCAATCTTCCTACAAAAAGATTTGACCTAGGACATCCACTCATTTATTTACAAATTGCTCAACAAGAGCCATGCAAGGCTCTTCTTGATTCTGGTTCTAGAGTTAACCTCGTCTCCCATGATATGTACAAGGCTTGGAACCTACCCCCTCTTAAGAAGAGCAACATCCGTCTTAAGAGTATAAGGGACTTATCTTTAGAAATATCTAAAGAGAATGAGCTAGGCAAGATTGAGAAGAAGTGTATTGTATGCATCGTGTATAGCGATAATGGGTGCAATTTCATGCAAAAGATTTGGTCGATCAAGAGTACATACATTAAGGCATGCAATCAGTGTGCACAAGAAATTAACATTCAAAGGCTTTTGTATGTAGTAGCCACAAAACAAGAGGGCACCTAATGGCTGATAGCTGATTCAAATAGTAGCACAATATGCATGGAGCCAATTGGGAGCCTAACATGTGCCTATGTTGAAGGCATGGATAAAATTGAACAAGTTCATTCCCAACTCTCTAATGAAAATGATGATACCTGTTGGGGAGAGTTGGAAATCCCTGATCACTTTAAGTAGGAGCCATTAGAGCTAAAAACTTTACTAGCCAATATGGAGTATGCATTTTTAAAGAATGGTAAGCCGATCATCATTAATGTCAAAATTGCTCCTAAACAAATAGAAAAGTTGTTGAAGGTAGTGAATAAATGGTTAACAAACTTTGCTTGGTCATATCCAGAGCTAACAGAAATCAATCCAAGGATATGCCAGCATCGCATCTACATTGACTTGGCCATGAAGCCTAGAAGATAGTTGTAGAGGGCTGAACCCCAAATTGAAGCAAATTGTCAAGGAGGAGATAGAGCAACTCCTTAGGGCAAGGTTCATCTATCCAATCATGGATAGTGAGTGGGTTAGCCCACTCGTAATTGTACAAAAGAAGGGTAGCAAATGGCTAGTTTACATGAACTTTAGGCTATTAAATATGGTAACATTTAAAGATCATTTTCCTTTGTCATTTGTAGATCAAGTGTTGAATACCATATCCAAGCATTATTACTATAGTTTCTTGAATGGTTATAGTGGCTATAATCAAATCCATATTGCATTCAAAGATTAGGCTAAGATAACATTCACAAATCCCTAGGGGACTTTTGCATATTGTAAAATGCCATTTGGCCTATACAATGCCCCTACAACATTTCAATGCTTGGTCCTTAGTATCTTTCAATAGCAAATCGGTAGTGGTGTTGAGGTCTCCATGGATGACTTTTCCACCTATGGAGCTACCTTTGAGCAAGCCTTGGATTGACTTGATTAAGTGCTAAAGAGATGTGTAGAGACAAACCTATGGCTCAAGTGGCAAAAGAGGCATCTCATGGTCTAAGAAGGAATTGTGCTAGGGCATCGAATTTTGCAAAAAGGGATTGAGGTAGACCCATAAAAGATAAGGGTCATCCAAGGAATAACACGCCAACTAGAGATTTTTAAACATGTTTGGTCATTCCTTGGACACACTAGTTACTACAGGTGATTTATTGAGAATTTCTCTAATATTGCAAAGCTATTGGTAGAACTTACAAAGAAAGATGCACCTTTCATTTGGACCAAGGAATGTAAACACACATTTCAACAATTAAAGGAGAAACTCCTAGAAACACCAATCCTATGAGCACTAGATTGGTCCAAACCATTTCATATCATGACAGATGCATCTAACTATTCTTTGGGAGTAGTGCTCACATAGATGGGTGATAACAAATGTCCATATTATATCCATTACATGAGTTAAAGCATTGTGGGAGCATAGTTAAATTACACCACCATGAAGAAAGAATTAATGATAGTGGTGTATGTGCTAGAAAAGTTTAGGCACTATGTGCTATGTTACAAAGTATTTATACATACAGATCACAATGCAATTTACTTTCTCATGAATAAGCCGATGATAAGCCCTCATGTCATACGGTGGCTTGTGATCTTGTAGGAATTCGATCTCACTATGGTAGATCGAAAAGGGATCAAGAATGTGGTCACTAACCACTTCTCTCGTTTAATATGGGATAATAGAGAGCCGGAGAGCCCATTCTCTGATCAGTTTCTAGATGAACTCCTCTTTACTGGAGCAATAAATGAACAATTTCTTGAAAAAGCAATATGGTATAATGGCATCCTCACATATCTTCTCACTCAAGAGATGCCATAAGACTTGGATTTTGGAAAGAAGCAACAATTTCTTCATTGGGTCAATACTTCATGGAAATCAATGGACACCTTTACAAGGTTTATGCCAATGGCCTAATTTGTTGGTGTGTCCCTGACGAGGATTAATTGTGCATTCTCCAGGATGCTCACGAAGGGCCTTGCAGAGGCCACTATGCAGGGAGACATGCGGCCATAAAAATCCTAATGGCAGGATACTATTGGCCTACAACATTTAGGGATGCCCATCAGTTCATCAAGTCTTGTAAATGTTGTCAACGTGATGGGGGGATAAAAGATGGTATGGAAGATCCTCAACAGTAGATTCAACCATTGGAACTTTTCAACATATGGGGCATTGACTTCATGGGTCCCATCACATTCATGTCCAACGAAAAGGTGTATATTATAGTAGTAGTTGACTATTGCACAAAATGGGTAGAAGCAGCAGCTATTACTGATTGTACATCATCCACTACTACTAAATTTATACAACAAAATATCATGAATAGGTTTGGGATGCCACGTTTACTAATTTCTGATAATGGAACTCATTTTATTGGTGCCACATTTAGAAAATTAATGCAACACTTTGGGGTAGAACATAAATTAACAACATCTTACCGCCCCCAAGCCAATGGTCAAGCAATGGTAGCTAACCAAGAGATTACAAAAATATTAACATAGACCATTAGCAAATATAGGAAGGACTGAAGTACAAATCGTAATGATGCTCTCTAGGCTTATCATTCATTGGAAACTTCCCATTGGCTATTCTCCCTACTAATTAGTGTATCGAAAACTTCCAATGATCTTGATTCAATCCGAGCTCCGTACACTCTCAACAGCCTATGATCTAAACCTTGACCTAAGTCTAGCACAAAAGGAAAGATTAATGAATCTGAACATGCTAGACGAAAATCACTTAGTAGCCCTATCCTTAAATGAGGTGAACAAGGCATTCAGTAAGGAATGTCATGACTTTAGAATTAGGAAAGTAAAACTTCAACCAAGAGATAAGGTTCTCTACTGGAACCCCACACATGTACCCCAAAAGACAAAATTCCAAACATTGTGGGAGGGACCTTATAAAATTGATCAAACCTTTTCCTCTAGGGCCATGATAATCTACAAACTTAATAGCTTGAATAAAATGTAGTTAGTCAATATCCAATAAGTGAAGTATTTCCTTGAACCAAGACAGGCCAGTGTAAATGTCATCTTAATGGATGGGCAACCGCGTTCTATTTTTTAGATCTCCTCCTTCCAACTTAGTCATGGGGGAGAAGGCCATCCATGCTGACCATTACCATGGCTGCTTAGTTTTTCTACCTTCTTGTTTTTCATGTTTTTGATTTTCAAATTTTTCTAATTTTACACCATCTTTAGTACCTTTAAGCTTTCTTGATTATTTTACACTATTTTATATATTTTACTTTATTTTGCTTTCTTTTGTTTAAGTGTGATATTTTCTCATTTTTTATAATAAATTTGCTTTATTATCATAGGACACAATGTCACTGTTGTTGATTACTACTGACGGTTTATGCTTAATGTGTGATTGTCTATGTCTGGTTTCTATTTTTGAATTTTGATGTTTAATGACTTTGACATGGTTTATTTTTCATGGAAAAGGTAGTGAGTCCACATCATCTGCCCATCCAATGAACTCTATGGTTTTCCTTGTTCTGGGAATTTGAGGTTCCTTTTCATTAAAGAAACTTTTGACCAATTAGTGACCTTGGTAGTTCTAGAATTAGGAAGGATTCAAAGGTTTGTAAAGGGTGTGACTTCAAAGGAACTCAATACTCTTTGTCCTATTCTTCTTACTTGAGTGCTTGAGTGTTTTTCACAAACTTCTTACCATTCCACACCAACCACTAAAGTCAAAATAACGTTGTTACATGGTGTGGTTCCCATTCAAAAAAAAAAAAAACAATGGGAATTCAAAGCACACCCCCTCAACACAAATAAGTCCTTGCATGGTGTGGTTCCCATTTCAAAAAAAAAACACAACAATGGAAATTCAAAGCACATCCCCTTGGACAAATAAAAGGGCTACAAGCATTGTTTATGGGACTTGAACGACATGCATCTATGTCTAACGACCCCCTCTAACTAAAGTCCTCTCTCTTACTTCCTACTCCTCCTTTCTTCTCTTTGTGGAATGGTGGTGGTTTTGTGGAAGCACTCTTGTGTCTCATGTGGGTGGATCAGTCTTAGAGTGATGATATGAAGTCATTAAAAGTGAATGGTTTTGGTCTAAACTGAGGATGGATCTTCTTAGGTCATTTTAAACAAAAATCCCATAAGGGACTTCATATGACCTCAACTTGGAGCTCCATTCCACCTTATCTACATCCATCTATGCTGCCATAACTCACCTCACTACTGGGTTCTATGTTATGCTCCATGTTTTGGTTTGACGTATTGGGATTCTTGAATGGATTCTTTCAGGTTGGTCTTTAACTTGTCATGATCATTAAATCAACTATGGGGCTTGCGGACTCCTTAGTTGAGGTTATGTAGGGGCAAAAAGGGCATGAGCCTGCTATGGGGAGGATCCACTTGCATAGCTTTTGGCTTCCTTAGTTAAGGTTCCTTACCTTTGACATCACTACAATCCTATCTTTGGCATTTTCCATCGCATAAACCGCTATGTACTCCTTAATCTCTCATTTCATTTGTTCACTTAATCAAATTTTCTCAATTTTCTCAAATTTATGAACTTCAGCACCCTCTTCTCATGATTTCATACTATTTTTGGTCTTCTAAGCTTTCATTTGATCCCAATTTCATTGAAAAATTGTTTGTATCTTGAAAGTTTGACCAAAGTCAACAAAAGTCAGTGGTAATTAATCGCTGCATCAATGAGGCCTCGTCGACGCAGTTAACTGCATCGACGAGGCCTCATCGATGCAATGCAAAAATACTATATATACTACTGCACAGTTAGGAATCTTTTGCAATTTCTTCATAACACACGGGGAGTTTTTGCAATTATTTAGAGCCCAAAACCTTCTAGAGCTCATAACTTCCCAACTGTGTGTCCAAATCACTCCATTTTTTGATCCTATGCTTACCAAAGGTAATATCTTTATCGTGGGGGCCACAAACCTTAAGGTTTCTAATGAAAAATCAATGGAATTTTTAAAAAATTTTCCTAACTCCCCTAAAGGGTTAATAACCTTAACCATATATAAACATAAACTTTTTCTAAGTTAACCCTTCCAATAACCTCCAAGATGAATTATTCATAATAACACATAAAATAAATAATAATTGGATTAATTAAATCAAGCATAATCATAAGTTAGCCAAGTGTAACTATCCTTGAGAGTTAAGGTATCCCAATTATTTTAAGGTTACACAATGATTGCTAATCCATGGTCTTATCGTGATCATAGATGGCATCCAAACAAAAATGTCCATAGGAAGGAGAATCCTCACAACCATGGGAGAAGTGACCTAGAGCTAGAAGGGGCTAGTAAGGACAAGGCTAAGAACTACCAAAGGTGACCCATGCAAAGGAACCTTTTCAAGAGGAGCCCAAAGTGGAATCTGTTTGACAGATTCTAGAGGAAGAAGTGCCTACAAAACAATCCCAATAAGGAGAAGCACCTAGACCCATGCCAGGACTTGAGGTCACTCTAACTCAAGCCTACCTAGACATCATCAAGTCTCGAGAAATCCAAAGATCAATTCTTCAAGAGATAAACTTTGAGCCATTTTTGGAGAAAGCTCCAGAGGATGTTAAGACATAATTGCAAGCCTCTCCCATGTGGCCAGTCATCACATCTAGTGGGGAATGGTACATGGGAGAGACCTATCTCTTTTGGAGTAGTTAAAGGCTAGGGTCTATTGCAAAAATCAAGGACATTCAAGTGTCCTACTTGACGGAAGCTATTACACAAGCACTGGGGTTACCAGACATTGGAACACAGTTGGTAGATATATCAACAAAAGGTGATCCTAAGGCAAAAAGGGAATCGACCTAGTGATGCTATGGGGTGGACCATAAGGAGTATGGTGTGCTCACACCAGCAAAGCAAATTTATTTGAATATTGCAGCCTATCACCTCAATCCAACGATCAAGCCAAGTAAGGTGATTGCTTTCTCCGCTCGAGCATGCACCACCCTAAGCAGGAAATTTCCCATTAACCTTCCATAGCTAATCTATTTAGAGATTGAGAAGCGCTTCAAGGAGAATGAATGTGGAAGGAAGACCCTACCCTTTTTGTGTCTCATTAGGAAACTTTGTAAAAGGGTAGGCATTGTTTGCTAGTCTAACAATACCCTCAAGCATGCTCCCTTGGCCTCATGATCAAAAACAATGAAAGATAAGACACCAACAATCACTCAAGAAGAGGAGTTGCTGCCACCACCACCCACTTAGGAGACAACACTGGAGGCTCGCACAGTCCTTCAGCATCTACATCAAATCTAAGAACAACTCTTGAGTGAATAAGAGTAACAATTAGGGACGAGTGGGGCAGATCCATCGGTGAGGAGATAGGCTACGATATCGCGTATGCGATATTGCATCGGTTCGATATCATGGGTGCTATATCGTGGGTGCGATATCACGGCTGTCAGAAAATTCATGACTCATCAACAATCTATGTCCTTGCACATCAGCAACCTTGTACACATTGTGGCCAATGATGTCTTTAATTTGGAATGGGCCTAACCACATAGAAGAGAACTTACCTTGAAGATTTGCTCAGTCAAATGTTCTCCTTTTTCTGAGACTAGGTCTCCTACTTAAAGACTTCACCAACATATTTGTTTTCAAGACATTGTTTAACAATTTGTTGATGCTTAAGATTATAAAAATCAAGACCTAATCTTAACTTGTTTGTTCATTTTATATTAAGTTTTTCTTTGATTTAAGTTTTAATCATAGGCCTAGGTCTTTGTGAGTCATTGAATATAGCCTTTCTAGGAGCATGTTCCATGGATGTGTCATTAAAATTTAGCACACCTTCAACTGTTTTAAGAGGTAAGGTCTTATTTATATCTTTATCTTCCCCTAAAGGTGGTGGATTACTTAGACAAAATCCATCGTGTTGTTAATAAGGTAAGGTGTCTCCATAGATTTCTTCACCTTCTCTAGAATTTTGATAGGATTGGGTGGAATCTGCATGAGAGACAAAATTTATTTTTGTAGTTCCACTCACATAGTCATTTATAACATGTTTGCTACACTCAACCTCAATAACCACAACATAAAGATTAGTGTTTCGATCTTCCAAAGATTGATTTGTTGATCCAAGGCTATAACTACTTGTTTGTAGAAGGGTTTTCAAGGTATAGTCATGTATTCAGATTTTCCTTTGATAAGGATTAATAGCTCTAAGAAATCTAACCTAAAGAAGCCCCCAAACTTGGCTCCAAAAGTCCTAGATAGGAGCACACCATAGGTAGGTGACATGTCAACTACCAAGATATCTGTATAACATGTGAACATAGGATATTGTTTGAGTTGCACCTTCACTTCTTTTAATGACCCTACTACAGGTAGCTTGGACCCATCAAGTTGAATCACATTTTTCATTTGTGGTATTATTTGTGCTCCTAAAGTCTTACATACCTCAAGTAGCATGACACTAACAATTGCTCTAGAATCCATCAAACAATTGTGAACATTTTTTCCTAAAATAATTAGAGTTGTTAGGAAAGGAGGTTTCTCTTTCTTGCTCATCATGGATTTGTTTACGTTTGGTATAGATAATGTGTTAGGACTTTCTGTGAAGTGAACTTGCCTTTCAGGGGTTGGGGATTTTCCTTTATAGGTTTTTGGTCTATGAACTATCTCTTGAACCACCTCTTTCATTTCGTCAAAACGTAACAAATCATACATTGAAATGTTAGCTTTGATTTTCTTCAAATACTCAACTAGATCATAAGTCTTAGGTACTTCTTTGGCTTTTAGTTGAGGTGGAGTTCTTCTAGGTATAGAAGATGGATTTGGTTATTGTGGGGTGTTTGTTTGGGATGACCCAATTTGAGTATTTATGTTACTTTAACTAGGAGCTCTTCTATTTGGAGGAGCATAAGGGTCATTCTTAGTTTGTTGTTGTGGGTTGTTCATAATGTCAGTAAGTCGATGGTACCAAGCATTATGCGGGTTGGGGTTGTTTACCATAACTTACTTCAATGAGGAAACCTCTTCATTTTCTGTTTCATAAGGTACATTAAGGAGCATAATGGGAGGTTTCCCATTTTGTTGACCTTGGGTGTTGTCGCCATATAATGCTAAAAATTGGGGACAAGTCTTTTTAGAATGTTGCCTAATGTTATGGAGGTGACAATAATTGTCATTAACTAATAAACTAAGCTTTTCTAGTTGTATAGGACCCTTGTTGTTGTTTCGCTTTAGTTCAACCACTTCGTTGGAAAGTTTCTGAAGTGAAGTTAATATTTAGGTCATTTGATCTTGAGTTTGAGTTGGGGGTTCAGTAGGGTTGGATATCCCATTTGGGTTTACGATTGATCGGATTAAGGTCTTCAATTGGTTATCATTCAAACCAATGTTAGATGGTAGGAATGAAAAAGATGTGGGGCCTTGAAAGTAGTTTNATGGTAGGAATGAAAAAGATGTGGGACCTTGAAAGTAGTTTTTTGTAGGTTGAGTCATTTGAAAGGGAACGGGAGTTTGGAACATAGTATTGGTCATTGGGAAAGTTGGTATATGTAGAGGACTAGGTTGCATAGGATTGCTAACGCTCATCATTCCAAACTAGGTTTGAATGTTGTTCATAAGGGTAATTTGCTCTAGCTCCACAGCTTTAGCCATTGCTCCCTATATTTCTGTTAAGGTATGATTTGATGGCATAGGTGAAGAAAGGGTCGATGGTAGAGAGGTAAAAGTTAAGGATACCATCAGGTTGTGGTCGCATCTCACTTGGCACATAGGAAAACTAGTGAAGAAATCTTAAATTGTAATCTCTAACATTTTTCTTAGGTATCTTTCTTAAGTTGGTGAAGTTACTATATGCTATGGTAAATCTTGTGAATTTGTCAAACTGAGTTAAAAACTTATTTTTGAACTCGTGCCATGAGTTAATGGAGGCATTGGGGAGCATCAAAAACCATTAGATTGCTTTGGTTCTAAAAGTTGTCACAAATACCTTACATGCCACATCATTTTGGACAATGTTGTGGATGCCTAGTAAGATTTCAAAACATTGTATATGTTGACGGGCATGACTAGTAGGGGTTTTGGGATTGAAAAACAAATTTATATTTTAAAGTGATTTTGGGATATCATGATAATTAGTGAAGTTGAAGGGGTTGCTAACCAAGGGAGCTAGGAGTTGATTGGTTGTCATCCTAGTTCAGGTTCTCCTAGAAATAAAACTTGGAAAACGTGAGGCTTGTTGTTTTCTTAATGCGAAAAGATGAGTGACTGGTTGGTTAGAAGCAGAGGAGAGTTCACTCATAAAACATAACTGTCAAATATAATTATTAAAATGAAACTATAAAATTGCTTAAAAAGAAAAGAAAATATTAAAATAATATTTTTTGTTAAGAAAAAAAAAACTAAAACTCTAAAATATGCTATATTTTTTTAATATATATATATATTTTTTGAAAAGAAAAATAAATGGATAAAACTGCAATACATATAAAATGCAAGATTTTAGAAAAATAAATTTAAAATTGCATAATTAAATAAAACCACCTTACCTATCCCAGGACTAAGGTAAGGACTCCTCAAACACAAATTCGAAGATGGGATTGAGGAACGAGGGTTTTTTTTCTAGAAAAAAAGGATTAAAGAAAATGGGTGATCGAACACATTCAACTAGACCCTCTGGATCCTGGCTTGCATGAGAAGAATAAAGGAGTGGGTGTGATAGATAATACTATCAAATAATCCAAAACACTTTGTTCCAAAAGCAGTGAATAACATTAGATTTGTGTATGGAATTGGAACATTTATTGGTTTGGTTGTTTGATTGAAGAGGTGAATTTCGGAGCAAGGAAATATATGAAGAATTTGTTGCCAAAATTTTTCCATGTGATTGTGAGCTGAGTAGCGAGGACTGAGGAGTGATAGCTTCGCAGAGTTTCCATAATTAATTAATTAATGGTTTCCATGAAAACAGTGCTCCGCATACTTTCCACACCGTTTCCATAAGAAGAAGCAAAAAAAGCAAACCATGCACCTCTGAAAGAGTCTTCCTTGTCTTAACATGATTCATCCTGTGTTCCACTGCACCTGGAATTTCAGAGATTTCTACTTGAGTTTTTACTTTGCTGCATTTTAATTTTGTTTTAGTATGGAAATAATTAATATAGAACCTTCCACGTACTTAACCAATAATAGCGGTATTCCATAGGGAATGGCTTTATGAAAGGGTCCTTACCAATTATGCTTTTCTTCACTTCCTTGACAAATTATATCAATTATCAAGTTGGTTGTGCATTAATAACTGTTTTTATGAAATAGATTTCCCAAGACTAATTTACATCACACTCGCATGACTCTCATCCAAGGTCGATGCAATAGTGCCAACGATTTCTTTTTCTCTCAGTTTGCATCAATCAGACATGGGGATTGCAGGAAGAGACCTTAAAAACTAAACATGGAACAGGGCGACAAACCCTTCTAAGGAATTTTAAACAATAATAAGATTCTTCATTGCATGTTTAACCAGGGTCTTTTAAAAAGCGGTTATCGTAACATTGTGGAGAAAACTGAATGCTCTGTGACAAGGCCTCTGTCATAAAAATGCCGTTACTGCTGAGGTCATTTTTCAAGGCCTCGGTGTCATAAAAATGCCGTACTGATGAGGTATTTTTTCATACTTGGAAGGTTAATACAAATGTTAAATAAAAAAAGAAAAGAAGAAGGAAACTCACAATGGAATGAAATGTTGTATTTGCAGTTTCAGTGTTAAAAATATAGGTTCCCTGAACTCATTGGTGTCCACATTGTGAATAACTATCATCAAGTCGTGCTGTGCTTACGAAAACTATATTCGTAGTAGATGATGCTGATTTAACACTTTCCATGAATGAATAATTATTCCAAAATTAATTTCATTGTATTTTAAATCTTATTTTATTAATATGTTTTCTTTTTATTTGTTAAAAAAATAATTCATAAAAACCTTAAAATTTCAAATACACGGTTTTATGGGGATGAAGCAAAGAATGTCCATGTTTATAATTGGGGATTGCTTAACTAGAGAAATATTTTTCCAGAAATAAAAAGCAAGATAATTAAGAATTTGAAGGAAACTTTTTAATTATCCCTACGTGTAAGAAATGTCTCGATAAAAAGCATTCCCTAGATTAAAGTAGCAATGCACAGTGATTTCAGAAGATCCGGTAAGAAAGATGATGGAGACAACCTTTTCAAAATAAGCTTACGTTTCCAACATTTGATATGACAGAAGACATTCAAAGTATTTAGGAAAAATGGCTCATCTACTTCTTTATGCTTTGACATTTTAACAATTTCATCAACAATTTTGATGTTAGAATCAAATACCATCAATTTTTTCAATCTGCACTTTGTTTTTCTAACACTAATATATTAGTCACACACATTTTGCCTTGTTATGTTTTCAACAAATAAAAACAAGACAGTGTCGGTTGAAAGCTATGGAGGTTTCATGTATTTATCTATGAACAGTAAAGTAAGGCTATTTATTTGTATAAAAGGCATTTAAAACTTATGAATGTTTACAATAATCTTGTAATGCAGTTTACCGTGGTTATTAAATATTAATTAGGTACTTGATTTAAAAGGTGTACATACAAAACTTCTCTTTTGTAACCCTAAATTGAAACCTGAGAAGCATGATAAATCAAATGGAAAATTCCTTAAGAGGATGCTTAAAAGGTCATTAAAAGAGATACTTTTAAACTTTAATTTCATATGAACATAGATTTGATTTTCATCACCTAGTCATTGCACTATACTAGATTAGGTTGTTAGGTTGAAATTGCCATATAGAACATATGTCCTATATGGCAATTTCATGTAGCAAATTTTTGTATCCATTGAAATTACAGTATGCCATAGATATACTTGGAAACAAACAAATTATGAATATTGGCAAACAACAGAACAGGAAAGGTCATCAACACTCACATAGGGTTGTCACATGAATGAAAGCTCAACTTCTTTCAACTATTCAAGTGGCTGCATCTAAGCTTGAAGCCTTAAACTCAGATAAAATGAGATAACCAATTAGATGAAATCTAGATAAGATGAGATAACTTGTATAAGGAGGAAGGATAACTTGAAGCAAACCATACAATTTGTTCCTGCTCAAAATCATTCATGGCTTTTTGAACTTTCCATGCTGGAAGGAATGAACCTCATAAACTCTTTTGATGCAAATCTAACAAGAATGTTATTTGATAATAATTCTAGAACATTTCAAAAACTAAGGCAGGCAACAAGTTAAAGAAACGTCCCTTTCAAGTTGCATGAGTTAAAAACACTTCTAACTGCATGAGTTAAAATGGACAGCAAAGCACAACGATACACGATATCATATTTAAATATTATTATAATTATTTTACCCTTATCTTAAGGGAGATTTGGCATGGTTTTATAGTTTTTTGAACTTGAAGCTAATCATCCTTTTTTAACACGTTTAAATATAATTCATGAAATTAAAATTACTAGGCTTTTATTTACAAGGCAGTGCATGGATTCCACAGAATATGTATACAATAGGTCTTGAAATTAAAATAAATATGAGAACAACATTCCACGTCTTGAAGTAACATGTCAAAATCAATATTTAAAAGCATTTCATAATATTGTAGATATCTTATTACTAAATACTGTTGGCACAAAAATATCTGTCATAGGGAAAACGAGATGGGACTTCTTATTAAGAAATCTAGACAACATGGTCTTAATCTGCACACATAAATTTTCAGCAACTGTTGTACAATGCATATATCTAATTTTCAGAAGATAAAGAGAAGGAACATACTGAATTAGAACAGAGCCTGGATCCTGGCTAATATGAAGAGAATGTAGAAATGCATGGAGTAGATAATGCTATCAAATATTGCAATACACTTTTTTCCAATTGCAGTGAATGACATGACAATGATCACCGCTGCAAATCCAAGCCCAAAACTCAATCCACATGCCAACCAGAATAATAGGTAATGCAGATCATTTTTAGAATGCATTGATTTCAAATCAACACCAGTAGAATTGTTGTTGTGAGGGCATACTTTACCAATTTGAAATCCACACAAACCTGGGTTACCGGTGAAAGAAGAAGCTGAAAATGTTGTGAGCTGGCCTTGATTTGGGATTTTTCCAGTGAGATTGTTGCAAGAGAGATTTAGATCACCCATCATGGACAGACTTGCCAAATCTGCAGGAATTTCTCCACTCAGAAAATTGTTTGAAAGATCCAGAGAGTCCAATTGTGATATCTGAGCCAAAGACTTTGGAATCTTTCCAGTAAAGTGGTTGTATGACATGTTCAAGATTATCAACCCTTTGAGGAATCCTATTTCATCTGGAACTTCACCAGTGAATCGATTGTTGGAAACATCTATGCATCTCATTAAAGATACAACAGTTTTACTGTACTCATAATATATTCCTTTATTGTTTATCTTTAGCTCGAATGTTGCATTAATCTGGTAAGAGGGACCATCTTTGAAAATAACCCCTTCCAACTCATAATTACCTGAATCCCCTTGAGAATCCATTGAATTTAAGTTTCGAAAGCCTGTTGGCAGACAGTCTGACAACTTATTTGATGAAATGTCCAATATTTGAAGAGCATTCAGCATAAGCAATTCTTGAGGTAATTGCCCTTCAAAATTGTTTGACCTCAAAATTAGTATCTTCAGCTCCTCTAGCTTTCCAATCCACTTGGGGACTGATCCATGCATCTTGTTATTCCCTATATCCAGTATCCTTAAGCCTGAACAGTTTAAGAGATGTGGAATTGCACCACTGAAATGGTTGCTGTTAAGGTTAAGGACCAAAAGATTGCAATAATTGGAAAAACTTTCCAGAGGATTTAGCTGTCCATGAAAATTATTTTGACTCAAATCCAGTGCCGTTGGATTTAGCTTCATTAGGTCAACCCATGGAACCATTCCACTGATATTATTATCCCTCAGAGATATGGATAGATCCAAGTGTTCCCTAGCCTTCAGACATATGGATAGATCCAAGTTATCCAAGGTTTCCCTATCAACAGTGCTAAACGAGGGAAGAGACCCATTGAACAGGTTATGGGACAGATTGATGAGCTTCACCCAAAAAGGAAAGTATGAAGGCAGTAAACCGTACAACCTGTTTCTGCTTAAATTGAGAATACTTAGGCCCTTTAGACTTCTAATATCTGAAGGGATTGAACCAGAAAAATTGTTAGATGATAAGCCTAAGGCAAATAGTTTCTCAAATTTCCATATCCAAGATGGGATAGCGCCAACAAAATGGTTGTCTGATAATTCAAGAATCTGCAGAGAACAAAAATTGGTAGCTAAAGACGGGAACTTGCCCTCCATATTACATGACTTCAAAGACAAAATTTCTAATTGCGTAAAGGATGACCAACTTTTCTGAGAAGCGACGGTAAGGGCATTACTTGAAAGAGCCAATCGTTTGAAGTATGCACGGTTTCTAAGAAGCGACAGCGAAAAGTTTCCATTTAGACGATTTGAAGACAGGTCCAGATGAGTTAACCTCCTAAGCAAGTAAATGGAGGGGGGAATGGGGCCTTCAAATTCATTATTATGCAGAAATATTGTATCGAGCTTCGTAAGATTTCCTATGCACGAGGGAATGGTGCCGTTAAATCCATTGTCATGCAGGCTCAGATGTTCCAGAGATGCAAGAAGGCATAATGATTTTGGGAACCGAGCTTTGAGGTTGTTGTAACTAAGATCCAAATACAAAAGGGAAGGAGGGAAACCAGGACTTGCATACGTGGGATAGAAATCAGACATGTTGGCATTTTGGGCTGAGAGATGAACCAGGGAGCTCAGATTTTTGAGGCAAGCAGGCAGTTGTCTGAGATCCATGTCATTCATGCTGAGGGTTTTAATGTTGTGGAGTTTGCATATGGAGTTGGCCCAATTGCCGCTGTACTGCAGTGATACCTGATCCAATCGCAGGTCTTCCAGCTTTGACAAGGATAACAAAGTCTCTGTGGGCAATATGATTTGGTTACCACCAGAAGAAGCTTTAGAAGAAGCAGCATAAGAAAGATCAAGCGTCTTGAGAGAGGAAAGATTCCTTATGTGCATGGGAATAACCTTTGAGGAAAGCATAATCCTTGACAAATTCAAAAATAGTAGATTGCGAAGGGCACCCACCTCTGGAGGAATTGAGATGCTGTCTTCTTGAAAATTCGAACTGAGATCCAGTGATTGGAGCATGTGCAGCTTGGAAACTGTTGTTAAGACCTCTGAAGGTGCAACACTGTTGTTTCTGGGAAGCCAACACTCTCTTAGAGAGAGGGCCACAACATGATTGTTATCCTTGTCGCATGACACTCCTTCCCATGTGCAGCAATTTGGATTGGACTCATTCCATGATGACAGTGCTTTCCATGTATCATTCAGTGTTGCTTTGAATTGCAGAAGAATAATTCTCTCACTTGCTATGCAATGAGCAGCAGCATTGCTGTGCACTGCAGAATATTGGGCAAACACAAACACAGAGAAGAACATGAGCATGAGCATCATCTGTGCAGCTGCCCAAAGAATGGCTGCATGATCGCGAGTAGCCATGATTACTCTCTCTCTTACTCACTTGCCTGAACATGAACATGTATCAGAGGAAGGCAATGGATTGAAATATATTATACACTGAAACAAAGGAGAATTGTGAGATTGGGCCTTGGTAAGTCAACAAGACGATTGGAAAATTCAGAGGAGAGCACAGATTCCACACGGTGTTTGAATATACAGGAGAGCACAGATTCCACACGGTGTTTGAATATACACGGAATTTTTTGTCGCCAACTATAATGTCCATTTACCCATAAATGCACTTGACATCTTTCCTGTATTTTTGTTTGACTGACTCAGATGATAAGGAGCACAGATTCTGCTGAATTCTACGGTAGGCAGCACACAATTTTGACAATATAAATTAATATTTTTAGACTTCTCATGTTGCGGTTTCATATTTCCACGGAACAACATGACAATTTCCACCCATTTTCTGCCGTGATCTTTACGTTTACGAAACTTGACTAAATTGATAAAATGACAAATTTCGAGCCATTTTCTTCCGCGATGTTTATGTTGCCGAACTTGACTAAATCATAACATGGCAATCATTTTCTCCAAGTTGATTAAATTTATAATATGATAATTTCCATCCATTTTATTCCGTGAACTTTACCTTGCGGAACTAAATTGATAACATGATATTTTCCGGCCATTTTCTCCCATGATCTTTAGACTAGGAAAACTTGAATGGCCACCCTTTTAATGTAGGGGTTACGCTGAATATTTAAATGAAACATCTTAAAAAATTATTACAGCTGAGGCTAAATATTCAAATTAACACATATCCTGAAATTGAATGTCATTATCCTTATGGATTTGGTTGATTTGTTACAAATTTAATATTTTTTTAATGATGTTATTAATACTCATGGCATTGCATTTTACTTTGCAATATATTCAAAAGATTAGTAGATACAATAAAAATTTAATTTTAATTTGATTTAAAACAATATCATAAACACATTTGAATTCTCAAAAATCAAATACGGAGAATGGTCTCCCAATTCGATATCACACATTCACGAAACAAAATCAGAATTACATTGCATCAGAATTACTAGCAATGTATCTCCATTCTAGCCCCAGTAAGTTATTAGCAGGGGATTACCTTGCATATTCATTGCTAATTTAACCATTGGGTTCTCTGAATATTTTATTTTCATCCTGTTTTATATGTTCTGAATTACTGACAACACCAGTTTTGCCATAACACATATGTGTGTTATTAGCCTTATTAGTTCTCTGTCGATTACCAGTGGCTTGCTTTTGTTTACTCCAAAACAAAGCTTGATGCTTAACCTGGACATGGTCTTAGTATGGTGAAGTGGTTTGTAAATCTGCAGGTTTTCTTTATTCTGAGAAATGTGCAAAAATTTTGTCGTGGAACATTTGGGATTTTTGCATCGTAAATGGAGTTCATCAAGCTGAGTTAACAGAGGCTCACTTTTTTTGAAGTACCAGATAGTTCTACAATTTTCACACGTAATGGTTAATTTCGTTGTTTTGCAGTGATCTTCATCATCAAAGGAACTAAATCTGATACAAAATTTGTGTAAATTTGGGAAAACATGAAGTAAAACCAATAAGCTAAATTTGATGGTAAAACACTGTTTCTATTACAAAGGTAACAATGTTTTATTAATACCATACTAAACAAACTTCACTTCATCCCGAATGGTTTAGATTAGTTACAAACTTGTTTATTTGCTTGTTTTACTTCATCAGGACTTATCCGGAGAAACCTGTTGCAGTGTCCTTTGTAGGCCCCTTGTGAAGCAAGTTGCTGATGTGGACTTTCAGAGTTAAAATTTGACCGCCTTACCTAATAGACGTTAAGTTTGACTGGCTTACCAAATAGTGTCTTTGCGTGTTGTGCCCTTTGTTTCACTTGGATAACATTCATTGGTGACATACTTCGTGAATGAAATCATTAACGAAATCCCAACTTTTCAAAGTTACATCATTTTTTTAAAGTCAGGTTATCTAACTTGTGGGAGAAGAAAGTTAGCATGACTTTAGAAGTCATTGTAAAATTGAAATTGAAATTTGTTCATGTTCATAGACCCTATAAATTTATTGTTCATAGACCCTATAAATTTATTGGATAGTAAAAATATATATGTTATGACAACATCAATAAAAAAATTACCAAGTATTTTTAGTAACATTTAGAACAAATCAATCAAATTTGCATGTAATATTCCATCTATGTGTGATATGCTGTAATGTAGGACATTGCAAGAAAATGTTGTATTCATCTTCAATGCTATTTCTATTGTACAATTAGCATATTTGTTCTTCACAAGGAATTTTGTACCATCTAACTGTTTCAACTCTCAAGTAATGAGATCCCATTAGTACCTTGCTAATTGTGCATCATAATTAATCTTCCAAGGCAATTATAATATTGTGCATATTTGTCTCACCACTTGCATCTAGTAGGCTAGTTGCAAGGGGATGTTTCTAGTGTTCAAGCATTTAAACTTTTATCGGTGTATTAGCATTCATTGGTATCATGTCTAATCAAATATACCATGTTTTAAGAGTGGCAACCTTCTATGTATGGCAAACCAATTCTATCATCAAGTGTGTGGGATTAGTGGCACTCACCCCCATTTAATCGACTAGTAAGTTGCATAGTTGTATAACCACCTAAGAAATGTGGACAAATTATTAGTTCTTATAGGTCACAAAGATGTATTTAGGGTAAAATACAAAGAACTATTGATTATGAAATTTAAGTCTTTTTAAGGAAGTTTGTTTGTTAAGCAAATTACGGTGATTCTATAATACTTATTTCCATTAAAGTTCAATAATGTAGGTGGTGCAAACAATTTTGTAGAGTTCAATAAAATAGAAAGATGCATTATTATCAATCTTGTAGGTGGTTCTAACAAGGAAATTGTTTCACATCATTGATCAATTTACAAAAGACTAAAAAGTTTTACATGGTATAAAAACAATAAGTTTTAATAAGAAAATATAGAATAGACTTTTCAAAATCTTTCATGCAATATTGGTGAATATATCATGTAACCCATCGATAATAATCTTTCCTCAAAATTCAAATTTTGATGCCAAAGTTGTTAACTTGAAAATGATGCAAGGGGTGAAGTAATTAGGGAGAGAAATGGTTTTTTCTTAACTGTGAAGTCAACCTATCTAATGAGCGGCGAGGTACCCCTACACTCAACCATATGAATACAAGTGTTTCACGCACGATCTGGTCGAACTCCGCAGACGGGCTAGTTGTCATATCTAGATAGTTACTCGTTGATCGTAGTTCACTGTCTTCCCACCTGAACTAGTATTTGCTTTGTCACGTATGGTTTAGTCCAGAGTGAGGTGTACGATGTGTTCCTAAACTAATGTTACTCTTGGAGGCGATGGAAAATATCTTTAATTAAACTAAGAGGAAAAGGGAGAGAGAATCTAAACTAATAGGAGATAGGGAGAGAGAATCTAAGCTAGCCTAAGTGCGATGAGCATCTGTATCTTAATCATCCATACAAATCTTGGACCTCATGCATGACTACTACTAGGATTACCAAGTGCAGATCCTAGGTACGCTTCTGGGTTACTAAGTAGTCACACTTAAATGCTCATGATTAAGTCATACTCATTCTACGTTTAAGGAGTTTAGGATGAAGAGATATTAACTACGAAAGTAATAAATAACAATAGTAATTAAATAATTAAACTAAGTGAATGCTGCAATGATGAAGTAATCTCGATATTTATTTCTGATCATGTGCGTGTCCAGGTATGTCACACTTGAATAAATGATGCCATATAATTACAATCACCACACTGCAGGCATGCACTGGGAGAGAGAGTTGAGAGGAATAAATGATAAAAAGATCCTACTTTAAACTAATTTCTAACTCTAAGAAGGAAAAACTGTAAGAGTTTGGGTAAGGGACTAAGAACTAATGTCAAAACCAAGTGCGCCCTCTTATTTATAGGCAATGAGACAGGATGCGATATCGGGTATCCGATATCGCATGTTTGGATCTGATATCGCGTACCCGATATTAGGGATCTGATATCGTGACCTATCAGACCTAGTATCTTGTACCTAATATCAGGGGTCCGATAACAAGACTTGACATACCATGACTCATCACTATCCATAAAGAAAGATTTGTACACTCAATGACTCTAACTTTCAAATGGAAAAACTACAAGAGCTCTGTTGCAACTACAATTTCTAATTACCATAAATGCGATGGGTAGGCACATATTTATAGCTAAAAACCAACACTGTGTCAATAGGGCCTCGTCGACGCATGATATGATGCGTCGACAAGGCCCATTCAACAAGGCCACGTCGACAAGGCCTCATCAACATAGCCAACCGAACTGCAACTCATCACCATGTATTTAGCAAGTAATGTGCTTTTACCACATATAAAGGTTAATTTTGTCATTTTGCAGTGATCTTTATCATCAAAGGAACTAAAATATGATACCAAATGTGTGTAAATTTGTGAAAATATAAGGTAAAACCAACAAGATAAATTTGATTACAACATATCAATACTCATTTAGCTAGAGTAGAGGATTATTGCTTGTTATTTGGCTCTTAGATTAATTGACAAAAAATAGTTGTTTATTGTAATGTAATATTGATGAGTGGGTTACTCTCAAGCCTTGGAAAATCTTGAAAAAAGATTATCTTGAAAATTATAGAAATAGATTTTTCTTTTGAGCCTAATCTTACTATTTTGTGAAATTATGTTATTAATTGATGGGACGCGATATCGCATGGGCCACGATATCGCGTACGCCCCTGAGATATCGCGTACGCGATATTGCAGCCTGTCGCCTTATCTATAAATAAGAGGTGGCTTTCCCTTGTAAGAACATCTAGATCTAGACCCTTAGCTAAACTCTAGCAGTTTTACCATTCCAAAGTTAGAATAATTTCCATGTGCCCGCAGTAGGAGTCTCAAAGTGAACGAATCTTTATTCAAGCAATTTGTACCTGAGCACACAATTGTGTACGACAATAGAGATGAACTTTCTAATAAACCTTGCAGCATATGGATTAAGCTAAATAGGACTTTAATTATTGTTAAATGTTTAAATGCTTTCTTAGACAATTAATCACTCTCAACCCTCAACTCTCCTAGTTAAGTGTATTCAGTACGATCGCTTCGAGCACGTGTGCTACGCTTGGTAACCCAGTAACGAATAGCGTTTGGTAATCCCATTAGTGTTGCACTGGTTCAGGGTGTGTATGGCAAGTGGAAACGGATACTGATGCTAGGATAATTAAAGCTTAGTTAGTGAAAGTTAGTTACTTAGTCTCTTCACCCTTTCCTCTCTTAGCATAGGCAATAAAAAGATAAAAGATATAAAAATCATATACCTTAGACTTACTTAATCATACAACTGTGACAATACAAGTAAGTTTGGGAAGACACCGATTGGTTAACCTTAAGTGTTCCATTAGGGTGTGTAAGCACTTAGTCCTTGGAGTTCAACCGAATCACGCGTGAGACGCTTGTATTCGTATGGTTGAGTGTAGGGGTACCTCGCCACTCATCATTGGCGCTGTTGCTGGGGACTTAGTTGTTTATGCGCTACATAGAACATAGGAAATCATTCACATCATTGGGAGCTAAAACGAACCCTTAGGGTTGATCAAATGAAAATATAACATAACGGTAAAGAACACATCGAATAAGACAAAAATGTCTTCTTCTCCACACAAAAGCACTTCAATGCCTAAGACTAACACAAGAGACAGTCGGTGGTACAACACACATAACCAAAATCTACCAGTTCCTCAACAATTCAGTGTGGTATATACTCATCATGATGAATATATACCCAACTTTACCTTTGTCTTCCATCAAGACGAATAACTGCGTTGGAGAGACTTGGAGGGTAACAGATAGAGCTGCCCCCAACATGCTCCTTCATGCCCTTGCACGAATAGGCATGTCACAATTATACGCAGAGTGCATTGCATGCGCTTACAACGCAAGGGACTACCATCCCACAGAGGTGCAACATCAATGAGTCTCGCGGCAGGAGAGTTATCACACATCGTTGAAGGGAAAAGGACCCCATAATGCTTCGCTCGTCATAAGCGAAATTAAGGGTGGTGAACCTATTTCAATAGGTTCTCCAAAAAATGATGTTTCCCCTCCTAATGATGGTGAGGAGGTGGTGTATCAGAACCTGCACTCCATGATACACAACCCTAGTTCTGCTCCCCACGAACACCAAGTGTTCAATGAGGGAACACAAACACAAGGTAAGGACGAGCATTCTAATCGTCATCACAATTGAGGTCAAGATCACCGAAGGGAAGGTAGGAAACATCGTCATGGCAATGGTTCTTCTTCCTCTTCCCCTTCATCATCACATTCACCCTCTCCTTCAACATTGGATTGTAGTCATAAGGAACCTCATCGTGAGGATAAGGGTAAGCAAAATGAGAAACCTCAACGAGAGAGTCAAGAGCGAGGACAAGGGCATTCTAGGGAATCATGACATGGAAGAAGGGAAAGTAGGGAACTGCGTAGACATGACAGACGCCATGAAAGAAATTACCATGATGAACCCCTACTTGCAACCCGAAGCATGTTAGACATCACGGAGGCCGTTAGAATACCTACAAGGCACCAAAAAGATAGCCGAATTAAGAGACTAGACATGAATAATATCCCACGATTTGAAGGGGGATACAACGCTGATCCTTAGAACCACTTATCACTTATAGGCATTTCACGATGCTTGTGCCTTGTAGAACATTGAAAACGAGTGGCAAAAGTTAAAGTTGTTTCCAAGGGCACTCATAAAAGAAGCGGAAAGCTGGTACCGGCCCTTAGAGTCGAAATCCATTTGAAGGTGGAGTATGATGCTAGAACTATTTAACGATAAATATCAGACGTACTCCCGAGTGTCTAACTTGTGAGCAGATCCAAGGATGGAAGCAGGATAATCACAAACCCTCGGATGCTACCATGGACATATATTATGCACTATTACATCATTGCCCAGGCCATGGTTATGCACAATGGGATCAACTACGCCATCTCAAAGATGGGCTAAGACATGAAACCAGGAGAACCCTTGGAACATATGCCCAAGGGAGATTATCAGAGCTTAGATACCATGAGGTTCATAGATTGTTGGAGTAAGTAGCTAAGGAAGAAGGAGAGCTATGTAAGAGAGAAAGCGCAGAAGAGTATAACTGCGATCCTTCCCTACATAAAAGGGGAGTGACATTCTATGAGGAGGAGAATGAGTCACCACTCGAAGAGTTGGTGAGTAGGAAAACCTTGCCGCTTCATAGAAGTGTCAGCTAAGGTAGATCAGATGTGGGACTCCTTAGATAGTAGATTTGAAACTATTTTAAAAATCTTAGAGGATTCTAAGGAGTGAAGTAGTGACCACGATAAGAAAAAGAAGAGGGATTTGGACCATGCACGTAACAAAGGTAAGGGTAAAATAACTATCACTGAAGAGGTTGTGGATTCTGATATGGATAATGACGGTGGATGTGAAATATGCCAGTATGACCATCCTAAAGGATGTTGCCCAATAATCTCACATCTGCAAGTGTCCAGGATGTATGCACTCAACCCAAGACTTAACAAATGGCAAACACCCTGACGGTTACCTTATCCCCAAGGTAACCCTAGCCAGTTCCACTAATCATTAACCTATTATCCAAGTGGAACTCCACCACAACCTATTGAGCAACACCAGTAGTGGCAATACCCATAGTCATGGGGGATGCCATCGCCTAGGCAACAATACCCTTACTAGTAATTAGATCTATATGGCTACTGCATGCAGTAGCCAATCTCTCCAAGTGACTCTATTGGTCACGTGACCCCACAATGTCACTACCAAGCTCAGGAGCACTATAGGACTCCTTCTCCTGTGAGAGACACACCACATCCATAACATCCTTCGAACCTAGCCGTGACTCTTACACCGATAGCTCCACTACCACCTGCTCCAGCGATGTAAGGGGAACTCCCCACTCAACCGCAGCAACACAATACCTTCAACCTGCTACTGGTTCTGACAACCGTACAAGGAGAAGACCTTTCTTCAGAACCAATAGTCCAAACAAGCTCTCACAACCACAAGCGGTTGAGCCTCAAAACGTTCCTCCATCAATTAAGGCTTCAGAGCTCCCTTCAAACCAACAACAGAGCTCAACGCATACAGTTATGTTAACACATACCATCATTGGCTGGATCAAGGAAGGCCACCTTCCCGATAAACTCTCTGATCCTAGAAGTCTCTTAATCTAGCTCCAATTCGCTAGGAATGAACCACCTAAGGCTCTTCTGGACTCAGGTTCCAGAGTCAACTTGATATCACAAGAAATGTATAAAGCCTAGAACCTGCCTCCACTAAAGAAGAGTAATATTCGCTTAGAGCTGGCTGACCAGTCCATCACTGTTCCCTTGGGACTGGTGGAGGACATCATTACCCAGCTGATTTCCTAGTGATCGAAGTAAACAATGATAAAGGGGACTTCCCAATAAGAATGGGAAGGGCATGGCTAAGCACCATAAACGCATGCCTAGGAATCCGCAATATTTCCTTAGAAATATATAAGGAAAACACTTATGGGAAGATCGAGAAGAAGAAGGTTCCATGCATCACATACACTGATACAGAGGGTTATGGCATACAGGGATGTTCAGCATTGCCTGCATGCAACCGGTGTGCCTAGAAAATTAACATACAAAAGTGCCTATATGTAGCAACCACACAACAAGAGAACACCCAGTGGTTGACAACTAATTAAGAGAGCAACACATAAATGTGAATGGAACTAACTGGGGGAACAACATGTGCCCATGTCGAGAGCATAGATGCACTGGAGCAAGAGTGTTGCTAACTTCCAACCCTTAATTTGAAACCACCAACCGAGGGAAGTTGGAAACTCTTAGAAAATCCAAATGAGTACTCTGATAAGAGAATACTAGTCTGTGTGCAATCGACCAACCCTTATCCTGAACCTAGAATGGTCTATGCACATAGCACATTTGAGAAAGGATGACCTCGCTCATTATTTTGGATCTCCCACTTCCAACTCAGTCATGGGGGAGATGGCCACCTATGCTAATCAATCGAGGCCCTCAGTTTATTTTGAAGTTTTTGTTTTACACATTTTTGTTTTATAAATTTCTTTAACTTTTCTTGTTTTTGTTTTACAACATCATTCATACTTTTTCATTTCTTTGTGTGTTTGTTCATTTTGTTAAGCTTTGTCACCCAATAAGTGCTCCTGATGATGGTATGAACTATATTCCATTGATTGTTAATGTTTGGTTTTTATCTTTAAGTTATGATGTTGATACTATGGTATGGTTCTTTTGATAAAGCAAGCAATGAGTTCACGTCATCCATGCATCCATGAATTTCTATGGTCTCTCTTGGCTTGGAACTGTATAGTCCCTTTCTCAATAATAAGAAATATCAACGAATTGGTGGCTGGGCATTTTTCAAACTAAGGAAGGACTCAAGGATTGAAAAGGGTGTGCCTTCAAGGGGATTTGATGCACTTGTGTTGGCCATTCTCTTGGGTGCTTGGATGTTTTCTTCTTGAGTTTTCTTACCGTTCCAACGTTGCCACGTTATTGGGAAGCTGAGCACATAAAAATAATAAGTCTTTGCATGGTGTGGTTCTCACGCAAAAAAAAAAAAAAAAAAACAGTTAGAATTCAAAGCACACCCCTTAGATAAAATAATCATCTGGGCTATAAGCACTAGTTATGGAACTAAAATAAGCATGTTCCCTCTCACTAAGGCCCTTCTCGCTTCCTACTTTCTCCTCTTTCATTTCGTCGGAATGGTGGTGGCTCTTAAGTGAAGGCATTCTTGTTACTTCGGGTGGATGGATAAGCCAAATGTATTAATGTGAAGTCACTGGATGTGGTTTTTTTGAGGCTAGATTTGAAATGAGATCTACTAAGTTACATTAACCATTAATACACAAGGGGCTACCTTATTCTTGAGAATCCATTCCATTCTCTTCTCTCCATCCTTCTTTCTCCATTGTTCACCTCATTGTCGATTATATCAGTAGTCCATATTTTGGTGGATGCATTGTTTTCTTTTTGGTACACTCTTGTGGTTAAGACTTTAACTCTTTTCTCCAAATGACATTTCTAGAGCCTACAGACTCTTTGAATGTGGGATTGTCAGGGCATTAAGGGCATGAGCCTGCTTTGGGGAGGACCCACTAGCATTCCTATTTGGTGCATCCATTAATTTCTTTCCCTTAAACACTTATGCAATCACCATTTATTTTGTTCATCTCCATCTTTGACATCCATTTTATCAGCGTTGCCGTTGTTTCTTTTTCTCCATCTTTCTTGTTCCTTTTCTTTTTCTCCATTCTCTCGCTACCAGAGATTTGCTCTCAGTCATGGGGGCCCTGGTCTAATTTTTTTGATTTTCTCTTAACCCCTACACCTCAGGTAGTCACCAGTATTATATCTCTAGATCTACATTAGCCATAGCACAACTCAGCCAATGGACCTTACACTGAGGCAAGGTATTAACTGCATTGTGATTCATTTACCCTTGCTAATACAAGACTGTGTTGTGTGTGCAGATGGCAATCGTACACCAATGGATTGGATCTGGAGGGAACACTTGGAATGGATTGATGCTGAAGTAGTTATGCAAGGAATGAGATTGACGACGTGCTTATGGATAGACAATGAAAGGTGCAATCTTGGCGTTGGCAGCAGTAGACTCCTTCTTTTCTCTCTCTCTTCTCTCTTCTCTCTTAGCTACCAAATAAGGCTAGATGTCAAGTGTGTATAGTGTTCACTCCTGTTGTCATGAACATTAAGTTTGCCATGTTTTGTAATGATGATCCGTTCACATGTCACCCCATTCACCATTAGTGTCACTCAAGTTAATAATCCCATACCTTCCTAATATTTTGTAAGGAACTCGAGGACGAGTTTTCATTCAGTCATAGGGACATGATGGGATGCGATATCGTGTCGGCCCCTAAGATATCGCATACGCGATATCGTAGCTCGTCGCCTTGTCTATAAATAAGAGGCAACTTTCCCTTGTAAGAACATCTAGATCTAGACCCTTAGCCAAACTCTAGAAGTTTTACCATTCCAGAGTTAGAATAATTTCCATGTGCCCATAGTAGGAGTCTCAAAGTGAATGGATCTTTACTCGAGCAATTTGTACCTGAGCACACAATTGTGTACGACAATAAAGATGAACTTTCTGATAAACCTTGAAGCATATGGATTAAGCTAAATAGGACTTTAATTATTGTTAAATGTTTAAATGCTTTCTTAGACAATTAATTACTCTCAACCCTCAACTCTCCTAGTTAAGTGAATTTAGTACGACTGCTTCGAGCACGTGTGCTACGCTTGGTAACCCAGTAACGAATAGCGTTTGGTAGTCCTAGTAGTGTTGCACTAGTTCAGGGTGTGTACAACAAGTGGGAACGGATATTGATGCTAGGATAATTAAAGCTTAGTTAGTGAAAGTTAGTTACTTAGTCTCTTCACCCTTTCCTCTCTTAGCATAGGCGAGAAAAAGATAAAAGATATAAAAATCATATATCTCAGACTTACTTAACCATACAACCGTGACAATACAAGTAAGTTTGGGAAGACAATGATTGGTTAACCTTAAGTGTTCCATTAGGGTGTGTAAGCACTTAGTCCTTGGAGTTCAACCAAATCACGCGTGAGACACTTGTATTCGTATGGTTGAGTGTAGGGGTACCTCGCCACTCATTATTAATAAAATTGAAAAGAAGCTTAATAAATGGAAACAAGAAAAGCTCACCCTTGTTGGCAAAGTTTTAATTATTAAGTAAATGCTTCAGTCAACTCATGTTTATTACTCCAATTTTTGGGCTTTTTTAAAGCTTGGTATGATAGAATTGATCATATTATTCAATAGTTTCTTTAGTTTGCTAAGCAACGTAAAAAGAAATTTCTAAAGTTACTTGGGATATTTACACTAGTAGTAAGAAAGATGAAGGACTTCAACTCATTAATTAATATAACCAAGGTATTTCTCTTGCAAGAAAAAAAAGGATTCAAACTACATTAATAAAGATGATGTTTGAATGCTCCTAT
This sequence comes from Gnetum montanum, assembly GCA_015680685.1. Lineage (NCBI taxonomy): Eukaryota > Viridiplantae > Streptophyta > Gnetopsida > Gnetales > Gnetaceae > Gnetum > Gnetum montanum. The sequence goes on along the minus strand of MNCI01034583.1, from coordinate 57,202 downwards.
TAAGAGACATGCTTATGTAAAGAAAACCTAAGAATGACAACAGTTGGTCTTCTAATAACTTTCTTCACTATCTTCTTTTTCCTCAAGTCATTTCTAATCTTGGTGATGAATGATGAAGCAATCGAACACCTAACCATACAAGTGACTAGTGTTTCATGTGCAACCAAATCATAATCCGTGAACAAGGTAATGTGATTATGCTAGTAATTGGTTAAAGTTCACGACCATTGTCTTCCCACATGAGTTAGTGAAATCTATGAGTATGGTTTAACTCACTGTGAGTTATATGATATGTTGATGTTGTCTGGCCCTCTGGCCCCTAGCATACATGATAAAGTGAAAATAATTTCTAAGTCTAACTGAAATTGTGAACAAATCTAGTCTATCGTATGGCGATGACTATTCAATCTAGATCTTCTGTACACATCTTGGGCTTCGTGCAACTACAATTGGGATTACCAAGTACTTTGCTACTAGGCATACCAAACAATAGCACTACTAGGTTACCAAGTAATCACACTTAAGTGCTCGAGATCCATCATGCTCATTCCACTTAACAATAGTGATGGTAAAGTACATGCAAAAGTAAACATTAACTAAGAAAATAGTAAACATTATTTTAAGTAAAATAGTAAACTAGGAGATGCTCGAGTAGTATGAAATAGCTCGATCTTTATTGCCAATCACACTTATGCCCAAGTACAAGATGCTCGAATAAAGAATTTATACACTACATCACACTACACTACGAGCTTTCACACTTCTAAGTGCTTATGAAAACAAAATACAAGAGTTATGCTACCATGTTATGAAAACTATTATAGATCCATGCATCTAAGTGTTGTATTTATAGGTTGGCATGCATTCCATGATATTGCATATATGACAACATAGCATGGGCTACAATATCGTAGTCCACCAAAATTTTGATTTATCATACCTGCACGACTAATTGAAAACTCATACTCGAGTTAAAACAAAATGAGAATAGAGTTTCTTAAAAAATTAGGAGGTAGATTTACATGAAATTATTTACCAAACACTTCATACCATAGTGGTGTTTTACAAAAATGACACAAGACATGACACAACAACTTTGACAAAAAACAAAATTGGATGAAGCTCGATCTAGCCTATGTAGTTCCTAGTGGTGGTGGCTCCTCCATTAGTTGCTTTTTCTTGTCATCAAGCTTTTGGAATTTGTTTCTATTTAAGAACACCTAAATTTTATCCTCCTGTGTTCTTGGGTCATGTACCATCCATGTTTATTATGCAATGTGTGATGGAGCAAGTACATCCCATGGACATAGTAACTTCGAGAACATCTAATTAGCTTTGATGTACCATGCTGCACATTGTCTCCTCTCTTCTTCAAATGCCCTTTCCTTTGCTCATAATTCATGATAATTTGACAACCTTCTAGCCAAGTTCACTGCTACATCTTTCTATCCTTAGTAACCATCCTTTACTTCTTTTAACTTAGAGTTTGTCTCCTAAAGTTTCTATAAGGCATCTTTGCAATCTACAAACTCCTTTTTGTATAGTGCATAAGTGGCCACTACTTGTTGTTATAGTTCTTTTCTGGTCCTTCTTGCTATTAACATGGCCAAGTTAGCATAACAAAGATTAGCTAACCAAATGTACTCTTTTAGATCCTCTATCTATAGGAATTTATTCTTGACTACCGCTTGGTGGACATGGGCATAATTGTCCAAGATGGACTGCCAATCTAGATTCTGTGCTGATATGACACTAATTCAAGCCTTGGCCATTTGGATATCCTTTTCATTGATTTTCTTATACATTTCCACTTGGTCATGGAAGTATTCCTTAAGGTGTTCATGCTTCTTATTTTCATTTTTCCACACACTAATTTCAATGACTGATTTCCATCTAGTCGCATGTACCTCCTCCATTGAGAGGATTTCATTTTCTCTTCCTAAGCAACTCATGTCTTGGTTAACCCTCATCAGTTTCTCTCTTAATTGATGGATGCTTTCTTCTAGGATGTTCTTTTGCTTTTCAACGTTGGTTAACATAATGTTATTAGCAGCAACCTATTTATTCTCTTCTTGTGCTATGGTAAGTGTCTTAGCATGTGCATACATCTTTGATTCTACTATGGAGGCATTTCACACTGCTTTCTCCTTCTTATTCTCCATTTTCTTATTTTACTCAATTAGGTGGTTGATTTGCTTTGTTCTAAATTTTTCAGTTTGATCAGGCATAATGAATTAAGTTGGGTCTCTACGTTCTACCCTCAAGGTTGTGAGCTCTTCTTATAATCTCAAAATTTCAGCTTTTGCATGCTTCACCCTAGTCTCTGCCATGACTAGTTTACCCTTTGTTGCTATCAACTTTAACTACACTATAGTGACATCACTTGGAATGTCAAAAAGTGTTGTTATCAAATGTCCACTCTACAACAGTTGATCTAGCACATCTTCATGATTTGCAAGAGTCATTGAGGTTTTCGCTAGCATCTAAGCATATTCGGCTCTAGTTAGATTAGTTGGGGATACAACAACTACATTAAAGGATTTCTTGATGTGATCTATGATCACCTCTGTAGCTCCCATTACATCTTGGTATTGCATTATAACAACTATGACTCCTTCTTCAATTTCAAACAACACTTGGAACGATGGAGTGTTCCTAGAGATCTGTTGTGACCATTGGGCCTTTCCTCCTAACTACAACAAGATTTGTCTACTTACGGAGTTTATAGAAACTATGGGATAAATGACATTGTCAGTTACTCTGTAGAGGTTGGCTTCCTCCCTTATTCCTCAGCTGATAGTCTTTACAATCTATTACAAATGACTCATTGGTGGCCTATAATCCTACAGTAGTGATGTCAGAACCTATTGTTGTTTTTGCTCTTAATACTACTATCCACTGGGTCCTACTTGTTATTATTGTTTAGTTTTTTGTGTGGTTTTCCCAGCTTCCATTTCTTCCTCCACCTAATCCTTCTTCAGTGGTGCAAGCTTAAAAATCTCAGCATATGAAGTGATGAGTAGCCGATATGCCTTATACCCAACTATATGAATCACTAGCATTCACTAAGCAATCTGGTTGAATTTCATAGACTTTATCTCTCTAAGTACATGAGGTTCTATGAGGTGAATCTAACCATTGCAATCGTTGTCTTCTCAGTTCCACTTGTGAAGTGAAAGTATATGGTTAAGTGTAATTAAGGCATATGATTTTTATCATTTTATATTTTATGATTTAAGTCATCTAAGAATAAGAATAAAGTGATTGAATGCTTAATTAATCTAATAACTAGCTAATATTTAACTAATTCTACCATAAGCATCCATTCCCACTTTCGATACACATCCTAAACACATTATAGTGCTACTAGGTTACTAAGCGTTAAGTGCTACTGGGATTACCAAGTGTTTAAACATATGCTCGAAGTGGTCGTACTTATGGTCACTATTTAATCAATATTAATTAATTACTTTGAAACATTAAAGTTAATTTCATGAATATTAAATGCATAAGGAAACATTAATCTATTCTAGGTGCTGCAAGGTTTGATCATAAAAGCTCGTCTTTATTGCTATTCACACTAAGGTACTTAGGTACATCAATACTCGAATAAATATTTGTATACTTATTTGACTCCCACTATAAGCACTCAAAAAATATCCTAACTTTTGAAGAAAAACATTGCAACAGCTTCACTACAACTATGGAAAGATTACCATAAATGCGGTGGGTTGGTACACTTTATAGATGAAAACAGGGGATCACATCAACAAGTACATGTTAACATGGAAAACCCCATGTCGATGGCATTATGTGGATAATCAAAAATCCTTAGAAGGCTGGAAGATGATGAAGAAAATTAGATAGTCCTAGGTAATGGAGGCTCCTAAGGCTCGAAAGGACCTTCTCCTATTTTGGGTGCATGCAATTGTTGAGGCAGTTGTTGTCATTGTTCTGCTGTAGCTGCAACTACTAGTGGAAGACAAAAGGAATCCAACAATGCCTTCATCTTTTTCTCCTAACTCTAGAGATCATTCACAATTTATGTTGCTTCACCAATGTTGGCCGAAATGGGAACTTTCCATGGATAGGGCATTGTAGGAAACAGTTGATTCACATTGACAAGCCAAGCAACAAACTATTTGTGTTCAATGTTGAACATGGTGAGTGCATTCTGCCACTCCTAGTAGTCATTCATTCTCTTGGCCAAGTTCTCAACAATTGATCTCTAATTAGTGAATTTCACCTTAATAACCTTGAGTTCTACATTTGCAACCTCAAGCTATTGCTTGGTTTCATTATGATGCTTTAACTCTACCTCATACAATAAGTACAAGCTAGCCACCTGCTTCTCTAACTTTCACAATGGTCTTTTGGTAGTTAACATTGCTAGGTTTGCATATCGAAGGTTGGTGAGTTTCATATACTTAGTCATTTCCTTAATTTGTACCTCCTTCATGTGAATTTCAACCTTGTTGTATGCATTTAGCCCATCAAAGATGGACTACTAAACATCACCTCCTTGCTAGAGTTGCTAGAGGGCCTCATTAAATTTTGCCTTTGCTAATTGGATGTGCTTCTTATCAATTTATTTTTGTAATTCCACTTGGCCCCTATAATGATTTTTCATCCTTTCAAACTTAAAAGCCTTATTTTTCTAGGTGGAAATATCGATTGTAGATTTCTAGCATAAGGCACGAACTTCCTTTATTGAGAGGTTTTTGTTCTATGTAGCCAACCTTCTCAATTTAGTGTTCACCGTAGCAAGATACTCCTACTATTGATGGATAAATTTGGACAGTTGTTATTTCTACGTATCAACATTTCACATGCGATGATTTTTTGTGGTTAGGGTCTCATTCTTCTAGCAAGTCTGGACCAAGTCCTTCTAAATGTTATGCATTGTGGCATCAACCAAGGACTGGTCAAAGACTACCAACTCCTTTGTGTACTTAACCTTTTTGAGTTTTTCCTAAAGTTATTAAAAAGCTTCATCTCATATTATTGCTTGGTTGAGCACTGCGACATCATGGGATTAACGAGGCAAGCTCTCAATTTAGCAACCTCTACAACCAAGCATTGGTTTTCTACTCTATTTGTTTCAAGTTTTCCATCCATAATGATGCATTTTTCCTTTGCCTCAAGTAGCTTTGACTAGGTAGCAGTGATGGTATTTGAAAGATCAAAGACATTTGAAATCAATTGTCGGATTCCCACCAGTTGGTCTAGCAATTCCTCATGTTGGGCTATGCTCAATCTCTCGTTAATGGTTTCTACATATGTCTACATATCTATAAGTGCAGAAACATCTAGTACAAATGTTGTTAGCATGTTAAGTGCTTTTGCTACTCTGTCAACAACGACTTCAGTCATCGTCTCCTTTCCTTGGTGCTGCATCACCAGGAAAGTTGCCTCCTCACCCTCCTCCAAATGCATTGAAAAGGAAGCAGCATTCTCAAAGATGTTTAAGAATTTCTACTATTGCAAGAGGGACATCGTTACCTCTCAGGTGCTTGGAATTAACCTTGCAGGCACCTACATGCGTTGGGCTGAGAAAATTGGCATCCCACCCTCCATCTAGCTTATGGTTTAGGCTAGTTCATTGAGGTGGCTCATGGCTGGTCTATACACAGATGGATCATCACCACTCATTTCTACTTGCTACTATTACTACTACAAGAGCTTCTCTTGGAGTTTGTGCATGCACTAAATGACAGTGCAAGACTTCAATGTTGTCTCATGAGTGGATGGCAGAGATAGTTGTTGCTGTTCCTCTTCCTGGATTACCTTTGTAGGAACTTTGTCCTTCATCATCTCCACCTAGGAGGCAATTGGAGCACATTAGACTGGATCATTAGTGTAGTGGGTTATGCCTCCCCTTTTGCACAATTTTCTAATGAGGCATGGAAAGGGGAGCATCTTCCTTCCACGTTCATTCTCCTTGAAGCGCTTCTCTGTCTCAAGATGGATAAACTATGAAAGATTAACTAAGAATCTTTCTCTTAAAGTAACACATACACAAGTGGAGAAGCCTATGATTTTGCTAGGCCTCACCATTGGATTGAGGTGAAAAGCTACAATTTTAAAATATTCTCATTCCATCGTGGTGAGCCTACCAAACTCCTTACAATCCACTTTGTAGCATCATTGTGTCCATTCTTTCTTGACACCTAGATATGCTTGCATTGGAATTTCTACAAGAGTGGTCCCAGTTTTAGGCAAACCAAGGGCCTCAAGGATTACTTTCATAAAGTAAAACACAAATATTTCCTTGATTTTGATCATGGAACTAGCCTACTAATTGTTCCAGAAAAGGTTTATCTCTCCCATGTACCACTCCCAGTCAAAAGTGATGATGGGCCACATGGAAGAGCTTTGTTGTTGAGTCTTGAATTTTGAAGGAGAAAATTCCAAGAAAGATCCAAAGCTCAGCTCTTAAAGCATAGATTTCTAAACCTCCTTAGATGTGATTTGTTTGAGGCAAGAGTTTATTAAGATAACCTCAATGTTCGGTCTTGGCCCTAGTGCCTCATCTTGGTGTGATTATTCTATCTCGGTTGCTTCAGGAATCTGTCTAACAGATTCCACTTTAGGCTCCTCCTAAAAAGGTCCCATTGCATGGGTTTCTATTACCTATTCTTGCAATTTTTCTTGACTCCTTCTAGTTCTTGGTCATTTGTCCCTTAGTTGGGATGACCCTCCCTTTTGCAAGTATGTTCCTTTTGGTGTCATCTATGGTCACAACAAAACCAAGGATTAGCATGTGATGTCTAACTTATATCCTTTAGGTAACTTATCTCATTGGTTAGTTAGGCTTTCGCTAAGTTATGACCATGGCAGATTGACTATTTTAATATTATTTTAATGTTATTTGATTTAGAAGGTCACTAGAGTTTGTTGAAAGGGTTTAACTTTCATAAATTGATGTTTTTAATGTTAGTTTATTAGTTAAATCTTTGTGGGAGTTAGAAAAATTTTCAATAATTTTCCATAAAAAAAACATAAGGTTTATGGTTCCCACAATGCAAAGATTATCTCTGATACCTACAGAATTAGAGAACGAGGTTAATCAGACAAATGGTTTGGAAGTTATGGCTCTTGGAAGATTCTGGGCTCTAAAAACTTCAAAAACTCCCTCCTTGTTTGAGCTCAAATGTGAAAAAAAAAGCTAAGTGTGGCCATGTATTTATAGGACTTTTGTGCTATGTCAATAGGGTCTCATCTACGTGATCTACTCCGTTGACAAGGTCCTATCAATGAAGCCTATGATAGAAATTTTTCACATTTAAAAATTCAAAAAATATGAGTTAAAATATGAACTTAGGGTCTCCAGAAAACCCATGAACACAATGAAATGGTTGAAGAGGGTGAGAGTATTCACAAGAAGGAGTTTTTAGCTAGAGAATGAATTTAAAAGGAGAAGTGCAATTAAGGAGCACATAGCTGGATGCAACCAATGGGGAATGCGGAAGGATTCAATTTGCAAAAGTGTCTAAAAATAAGGAATTTAACTAATCCAACCAAGAGAAATGCAAGTGGGTCCTTCCCATAGGAAGCTCATGCCCTTTTTCCCTTGCATTCCTCAAACCAATAAGTCCATGGGCCCCACAATTGATTAATTGTTATGGAAAGATAAGGACCTAATCAAGAAGAATTTACCTAAGAATTTTGACACATCAAACTAAGACATTGAACAAAACATGGAAAATTGGCAATGAGGTGAATTATGGAAATTTAGTTTCTTCATTCCTTATGTTAATTTCTAAATAAAAATATTGAAATTTCTAATTTGGTTCTTTGTTTCTTTCCTTATGCAAATTTCAAAAATGTGGAATGGAAAATTCTGATTTCAAATACAAAATGGAAAACTATAAAAATCTAATTTACTTTCTATTTTTATTTCTTATGCTAATTTCAAACATCAAATTACTGTAACTACCTTCATTCATACCTTTTCTCCCTCTATATAACATAATTTCTCTTTGTTCATCTTAATTTGATTGACAATAGTAGCTTTAGAACATAATCTAGTTCCAAAAGATTAATTGCAGGATTGTTCTCAACATGAATCTTGTAACTATTATTCCCAAAAGCAAACTTGTAGAAGAGTTTGCTCAAGATCATCCATAGCAACCATCTGTTATAGCCACTAATGCAATTCCTAGAAGTCCTGGTAGTGTCCTTGGGTGTGGGCGTGGGCGTGGCTAAGGTTGAGGATGACCACAGATCATAGAGAGTACAAATCCATAATCTATGAGTAGAGAAGATAAAACAGAATTTCAAAAATGAGAATTAATGCAATGCTAGTGAGAGTGACAACAAATTCAACCAGACTTAGGTGTATGATAGTAAAAATCATTTATTCAATTTAAATTTTTCTAAATATGAAATTTATGCATTTTACATCTATAACATTAATGTTGCTATATCTTCTCATGTTATTTACCTGCTCATATGAAAAATATTTTTTAGGCTACATTAACTTCAAATCTTCTTTCACCACATGGAAATTCATCTTATGGAATGATCTAGTCTCTTGATAATAATAATACAAATATTCAACAAGAAATGCATGTTATGATTGTCTACCTATACTCAAGTTTATATATATTTTTATTAAATAATTTATTCATGTTTCCTAACATGATTAAATCTTACAACACATCAGAAATGCATTTGCATCTACTATTCAACATGCATCTATGGAAGAAATCACAGATAGAGAAGAATAGGACAAGATTGTTGAGGAGTATCATAAAAGTGATCATCGAACAAGGAAATGGGAACTCAAGGAAGAATCATATGATTGAATCTACGAAGCTTTAGGTGTTGCTATTGAATCTCACAAGTAGCCATGATAACTATCTCTCTATCACTCACTTGCCTGAACATGAACATGTATCAGAGGAAGGGAATGGATTGAAATATATTATGCACTGAGACAAAGGAGAATTGTGAGATTGGGCCTCAGTGAGTCAACTAGACGATTGAAAAAATCATAGAGAGCGCAGATTCCAGACAGTGTTTGAATATACACCGAATCTTTTGTCATACAGCAGTAATTTCTATTTATCCATAAATGCAATTGACATATTTCATAAATGCACTTGCTAGCAAGGAGCATAGATTCTACTATGTGGATTCAGAATTCCACGACAGGCAGCACATAATTTTGACAATACAAGATATGTGTGGACTTTTCATGTTTTGGTATTATATTTTCATCAAAAAAATTTAATAACAAGATAATTGATAATGATTTTCTCCCGTGATCTCTAAGTTGGAAAGACTTGTACTTTTAATGTAGGGGTTATGCCTAATATTTGTTTTTCAAGGGAAGACAAGTCAAGTTGCCCCCACCCCTTTTTTGGTGCAAGGAAAGACTAGCCCTAACAACCCCAACCCTAACCCTTATCCATGCAATTGATAGTAATTTTCTTTAATGTGACAAGCACCTAACTAGCCTAAGTGTGACAAGCAGCCGATTCCTTGACTAGTCGTACACATCCGTAGATGCTCGTAATCAAGGCATACTTGTCCCACGTTCTAGGAGGTAAGGGTGAGAGAATCTAATCGCGATGAGTAGCCGATTCCTTGGCTAGCCGTACACATTCGTCAATGCTTGTAACCAAGTCATACTCATGCTGCGTTACTAGGAAAGCAATAAATAACATTAAATAAACCTATCCATGCACTGCAAGGTTTATCCATAAAGCTCGTCTTTATTGTCGTACACAACTTGTGTTCAGGTACAAAGCTGCTCGAATAAAGAACCGTTCACTTGGGGGAATCCTACTGCGGGCACATGGAAAATATTCTATCTCTGGGGTGATCAATCCACCAGAGCTTCGCTACTTTACACCTAGGATTTAAAATGAGGGGAGTGCCACCTCTTATTTATAGCTTTGGCGACGGACCGCGATATCGCGTACATGATATCGCAGGGGATGACGCGATATCGCGTACGCGATATTGCAGGGGATGTGATATCACGGCAGATGCGATATCGCGGCTTGTGCATATCACGTCTCATCATACCCCCATGACTGAATGAAAACTCGTCCTTTAATTCCTTACAATGATATCAGGTAGGTATGGAATTATTAAGGGGAATGGAACTAATGGGATGACATGTGAACGGATCATTATTACAAGACTTGACAAAACTGGTGTTCATGATAACAAGGGTGAACACCTTATTACAATGAAATTAGGCCACAGTTGGCGGATGAGAGAAAAGAGGAGGGAGAAGAGAAGAGAAGAAGAGAGAAGAGTCTTGCTGCTGCCAATGCCTAGATTACGCCTTCCATTGTCCATCCATAAGCGCCTCATCAATCTTGCTCCTTGCATAGCTGCTTCAGCACCACTCCATTCCAAGTGTTTGCTCCAGATCCATTCCGTTGTTGTATGAGTGCCATCTGCACACACAACACAATCATATATTAGCAAGGGTAATTGAATCATTAAGTAAATAATACCTTGCTTCGGTGTAGGTTCATTGGCTAGGTTGTGGTATGGCTGATATGGACCTGTGAATATGCTACTGATGACTACCAAAGGTGTAGGGGTTAGGAAGAAAAATGAAAAAATTTGGGGCTTAGGAGAAAAATTGAAAAAATCAAGCCCCAAACCCCCATAACTAATCACGAACCTCCAGTAGCATTAGAATGGAAAAAGAAAAAGAGTAAGAAAGATAGGTAAAAAGGGACAACTATGGCATCAATGAAGTGGATGTCAAGATGGAAATGAACAAAAATAAAATTAAGTGCAAAATGTTAAGGAAAAGAAGTTAACTAATGTTCCAAATAGGAATGTCAGTGGGTCCTCCCCAAAGCAGGCTCATGCCATTCATGCCCTGACAAACCCACATTCAAAGAGTCTGTAGGCTCTGGGAATGTCTTTTGAAACAAGAGTTAAAGTCTTTAACCGCAAGAATTTACCAAAAAGAAAACAATGCATCAACCAAAATATAGACACTAATGATACACCGGCAATGAGGTGAACAATGGAGAGAAGGATGGAAAGAAGAGGATGGGATGGAATCCCAAGGTCAAGGTGGTGTACAGCCCCTTATGTGTTTTATGGTTAATGTGAGTTGGAGAATCTCATTCCAACTCCAGGCTCAAACCAACCACTTCCAGTGACTTCGAATCAATGCATTCGGTTAAACCATCCACTTGGATAACGAGGATGCATCTTCAAAGAGCCACCACCATTCTGACGAAACAAAGGAGGCAATGGGAAGCAAGGAGGGCCTTAGTTAGAGGGAACACTTCGGTTCCATAACCAGTGCTTGTAGCCCAAATTTTATTTCGTCTAAGGGGTGTGCTTTGAATCCTCACATTGGTTTTTTTTTTTTTTGTGTTTTGTGTTTTTATGGGTTGGGTCCACACCATGCAAAGACTTCTTTATTTTTGTTGTCTCAGCTTCCGAAGAATGGGTAACATCGGAATGGTAAGAAAACTCAAGAAGAAAACATCCAAGCACCCAAGTGAATGACCAACACAAAGGCATCAAGTTCTGTTGAAGTCACACCCCTTGCAATCCTTGAGTCCTTCCTTAGTTTGAGAAATACCCAGTTACCGATTCGTTAAAGTTCTTATTGGAAGAGAACTGTACATTTCCAAGCCAAGAGAAACCATAGACTTTGAGGGATGGATGGATGAAGTGATCTCATTGCCTGCCATATCAAAAGAAACATACCTTAGTATCAATATTGTAACTTAAAGGTAAAAACCAAACATTAGCAATCAACATGAAAAGAGTTCATACCATTAGTTTGAACACTTATTGGGTGACGAACTTACATGGTGGATGAAACACACACACACACACACAAAATAGAAAAGTACAACGATGTTGCAAAACAAAAATAGAAAAAGTTAAAGAAATTTGTAAAACAAAAATGAGTAAAAACAAAAACATGTAAAAAAAAATGTATAAAACAAAAACTGAAGAAGAACTGAGGGCCCCATATGATTAGCATAGGTGGCCATCTCCCCCATGACTGAGTTGTAAGGGAGAGATCCGAAATAATGAGCATTTATTTGAATTTCTTAGAAGTGCCCAACTTCTCCCAATTGATGATCTTAAGTTGAGGGGTGGAAGTTGGCGACGCTCACGTTCCAATGTGTCTATGCCACGGTTGTTGGCATGAGTTTCCTCGGTTCGTTCCATGCATATTTGTCTGCTCTTACGAGTAGCTATCAACCACAGGGTGTCTACTACTTCTTGTGTGGTTGCTACATATAGGCATCTTTGTTGTAGAGTTTCAAGGGCACACCTATTACATGGAGACATATTCTCCATGTCATCACCCGATGAATCACTGTATGTGATGCATGGAACTATCTTCTTCTCGATCTTTCCGTAAATGTTTATCTTAGAAATGTGCAAGGAAAGATCACGAATTCCTAGATACGCATCTACGATACTTAGCCATCATCTTCCCAATATAATGGGGAAGCCCCCTTTGTTGTTAACCTCAATCACCAGGAAATCGGCTAGGTATGACCACCCACACACAGTGAGGATAATGTCCTCCACCAATCCTAAGGGAATGGTGATGCACTGGTCAGCCAGCTCCAGTTGTATGTTACTCTTCTTAAGTTGGGGCAGGTTCCAGGCTTGATACATCTTTTGTGAAATTAGGTTGAATTCAGAACTTGAGTCAAGAAGAGCGTGATGTGGTGCATTTCCAGTGATCTGTAAATGAATTAAGGGGTTTCTAGGGTCAGATAGTTTCCTGGGAAGGTGGCCCACCTTTATCCAGTTAGTTACGGTATGTGTTAACATAACCGTTTGCGTACTTAGTTGTTGGATTGAAGGGTTCTCCGAAGCGTTAGTAGTTAGAGGCCTATACAAGTACCCATCCGCTTGTTGTTGCGAGAGTTTGTCTGGGCTCCTAGTTCTGAAGAAGGGTCTCTTCTTTGTACAGTTGTCAGAACTAGCACTCGGTTGGATAGGGGGATGCTAAATATTTACAGCTCTCGTGGCGTTACATTGCTACGGTTGAGTAGGTAATTCCCCTTGCATTGTTGGAACAGGTTGTATGGGAACTACAGGTGGAAGAGGTGTGAGTGGAGTTAGAGGATGAACTGAATGTGAGATATCTCCTGGAGGAGAAGGAGTCCTCGTGAAGTACTCCCAAACTTGGTAGTGACGGTGAGGAGTAGTGTGACCCATAGAGTCACCTGGAGAAACTGGCTGCTACACATAATAACCGTAAGGATCGGGCTGCCGGTAAGGGTATTGATGTGTTGGCGGTGGCATCCCCCATGACTATGGGTATTGCCACTGCTAATGCTGTCCAGTAGGCTGTGGAGGCGTTCCACTTGGGTAATATGTCAAGGGTTGGTGGAACTGCCTTGGGTTACCTTGTGGATAAGGTAACCTTCAAGGTGCTTTCCGTTGATTAAGTCTTGGATTTAACGCATACACCCCAGACTCCTGTAGATGTGAGATAATTGGGCAACATCCCTTAGGATGGTCATAGTAGCAGACCTCACATCCACTGTCATTATCGGAATCAGAATTCATAGCCTCATTGGAGATAGGAATTTTTCCCTTACCCTTGTTATGTGCAGGGCTTAAGTTTCTCCGCTTGGTTTTGCCTTTGTCATTACTTTGTTCTACCTTAGACTCTTCTACAATTTTTAAGACTGTCTCTATTCTTGAGTCTAAGGAGTCCCACATTTGGTCTACCTTAGCCGATACCTCGGTTGTTAACTTTTGGATCGGTAAGGTTTTCCGATTCACCAACTCTTCGAGTGGTGACTCATCCTCCTCATCATAGCATTTCACTCCCTTCTTGCGAAGGGAGGGATCATGGTTGTATTCTTCCGTAGTTTCCCTCTTACGTAGCTCACCCTCTTCTTGCGCTACTTGTTCCAACAAACTTTCAACTTCATGGGCTCTCAGTTGGGAAAGTCTCCCCTGGGCGTAAGTCCCAAGAGTTCTTCTCATTTCATTCCTTAGCCCATCCACGATGTGGCGAAGTTGATCTCGCTTAGCGTACCCATGGCCCGGGCAACGATGTAGCAGTGTATAGTAACAGGCCATGGCAGCATCCAAGGGTTCATAAGCACCTTGTTTCCAGCCTTGGATCTGCTTACGCAAATTGGACACTCTGGAGTACGTTTGATATTTGTTGTTGAATAGTTCAAGCATCGTACTCCACCTCCTGATGGTTTCCTCTTCTAAGGATTAGTACCAGCTCTCTGCTTCTTTGGTGAGTGTCCTTGGGAACAACTTAAGCTTCTGCCACTTATTATCTATAATTTGTAAGGCATAGGCATCGTGGAATGCTTGTAAATGATGTTGAGGATCAGTGTTGTATCCCCCTTCAAAATGTGGGATATTATTTATGTCCAAACGCTTGATCCTACTGTCTTTTAGATGCCTTGTAGGGATCCTAACTGCCTCTGTGATGTCTAGCATGCTTCGGGTTGCAAGTAGGGGTTCGTCATGATCATCCCTGTCATGACGTCTGTGATGCCTTCGTGGAGGTTCCCTACTCTCCCTATGTCCTTGCCCTTGTCCTAACTCCCGACCTTCCTGTCGAGGTCTTTCATCTTCTTTACTTTTACCCTCTCCGTTGTGCTCACGATGGTTGC
>MNCI01034583.1:17228-41038 GCA_015680685.1 Gnetum montanum | reverse complement strand
CTGCGATATCACGTACGCAATATCGCGGCTTGTGCATATCGCGTCTCATCACAAATTGACACAAACCTTGAAATCAAATGATATGATATCTATGAATTTAGGTTATTTGTTACAAATTTCTATTTCATATTTTTTAATGATATTTTTGATATTACCAGTTTCTTGCTTTCATTTACTCCAAAACAAAGCTTGATGCTTAGCATGGATATGGTCTCACCATGATGAGAAGCAGTCTAAATCAACATTTCTTCTTTACTTTCATAAATGTGCAAAAATTTATGGTAGAATATTTTGGATTTGTGCATAGTAAAGGCAACTCATTAAGCCAAGTCAACATAGGCTTAAATTTTTAAAATACATGATAATTCTAAAATTTCTTTCCCATATAGGCTGCACACATGATGGTTGATTTTGTCATTTTTCAATGATCTTCATTGCAAAGGAACTGAAATCTGATACAAAATTTGATAAATCAAAAGGTAAAAGCAATTAGCTAGATTACATGGGTAATAAAAAGCTAAACAAATCATGGGATTGCATAAAGTTGTATATTTTAAGGGATGGTTTCAACTCTCCACTTTCAAGGTTTATGAGTTGATTTTTCAAAATTTTACTTTTTCTGCTTGACAAAATGAAAAATGTTTGCTTCTTCCCATACCAAATTACCGGCCAAACTTGACTTCACCAGGTAAACACTTTAGATTAGTTACAAACATGGTTGACTTCATCCTGTAAGTGAAATGTACAAACTTGTTTATCTATTTGTTTTACTTCATCTAAACCTCTGCAAAGAGACCTATTCCTGTGTTCCTTGTAGAGCCTTCCTATCATATGAATTTTGAAGCAAGTCATTAATGATGTGGACTCTCATAGGTGACGTATCTTTGAGGAATAAGATAATCAATGAAATGTGAACTTTTCAAAGTTGCACCAACGTTGTAAAGTTGGATAGGGACTTTATATCATCAACTTGTTGGAGAAGAAAGCCATTGATTAGCATGACTTTTTAAGTCGTTGATGTCATGTTCTGGATGTTTTAAAGTAGTTCTAATATTTGTTCATATTTGCCTCACTACTACGTGCACTAGATTAGTTGAGCAAGGTGTCATTTATGGAGGGAAGTTTCTCAATCACATGATAAGCTGAAGGGATGCCTCCTCTCTACTATACATTAGTCTTAAGCCTTAAGGTGAAGGTCTTCATTTAAGCATTCAAATTTCTTATTAGTGTATTAATATTTATGAGGGGGTTTCACCTCATTTTCTAGTACTAAAAGGAAGGCTTGATTTTTTATCTAATTTCCGTTTTATTTAGCAATCCTCACATTAGTTTTAACTTTGATAAAGTGGTTTGTTTTAATTTTATTATCATTAAATGTCATTTTATGTTAGATTTATTTTTCTTGAAATCTGAATTAAATATTCTCATCTATATCTATTTTCATTGTCATTTCATTTTTAGTTTTTACAATATAAGTTATTGTCTTGTTTATTTTTATTTTACATAAATTGTGACTTTAAAAGTTTATCAGTATTTACATTTTATGATCTGTTTATTTTATGAGTGAAGAGACTTACTATAGCTTGTTTCTTAGGAGACCTCTTACCCTTAATCCAAATTGACCAACTACCCATCAATCGAACCAATAAAGAGAACTAGCTTCTCATCCTACTACTTATATACACAAGAAAACTAGAAACAAGATGGTAGCCAACCAACCCCTACTCTTTTGGTTAACAATCCTTTCAACATCATACATTATCATGTCATTCTTAAAGATTTGCTAAACATCAATTTCTTCTTTGATCCTGCTTCAAGTGATGCACAACAACATCTCAAATATTTTGAAACTCTTTTAGGAATTTATAATGCTACCAATAATGGTGTTGCATATAGAGCCTTTATGCCAACATTACGAGGTAAAGCAAACCAATGGTTTCTTATACTACCAAATGCTTCCATTAGTATATGTCAAGATTTTAAAAATAAATTTATATTCCATTTTGACAAATTTACTAGCCCTACCCTTGCCTCTAGTAATTTTACTGGATTAAGAAAATTACCTAAAGAAACTATTTATAATTACAACCTAAGGTTTTTACAACAACTAGTATATGTTTCTAAAAAGATGTATCCCAACCGAATGGCATTCTTAACGTTTATCTTTGTACTCTATATCCATTCTATGCTTACATTAGTAATTAGAGCAATTTTCTTTGTTGAATACTATCCAAGCCTAATTTAGAGTGATTAATCTAAACAACCCAACACAACACAATTAAATCCTACACCTCTCCAAGCCATTCCACCCTTGCCTAATTTAGTCCTAAGCCATACCTCCATACCTCTCTATAAAATACCATTGGCTGGAATGAACAAACAACAATCACAGAAGAGAATGGATTGAAATAGAAGTGGCTAAGATTGAGTCTTATTTTTCCTTGAGTTGATGAAACTATCTGAAAATTTGGAGAGAAGTAAGGGAAGCACACGTACCACATGCTATTGAATAATTTACAGCTACCATGATGGCTAACTCATCTTAAAAGGAGGGGGTTGAATATTCTTACGCAATGGATACTTTTGCCTAAAGTAGGGGACTGAATAACACTAAACCACATCATGGTATCTGTCAACATTTTGAGTGAAATAATGTACATAATAATAATGTTGAAAAAGATTGTGCTTTGTAAATAAAAAATATGTTGTTAGGGTGTAGTGTAATAGTCAAGATTTATCCTTAGGTAAAAAAAGTTGTGGGTTCGATTCTTGTTTGTAAGATACACTATTTTACATGTTAGTTCCATATCCCCTTGTAAAAAACATAACAAAAGGGACATATTTTATTACATTTATGTAACTTGAAGGATTTTTCATAAATAGAAAAATGAACTAGTACCAAATACATTACTAGCAATAAATCCTAAGTACAACAAATGTGACTAGCATTCATGTAACATAAACATGTTTTTTATATAATTTCCTAAAATTAAGATTGGTAGCCTGAATATCTTCTACCACTTGTCATAAACATAGTTAACATATTCTATCTTTATGTTACTTTTTATTCTAACATTAAAATATGTATATATCTATAAACATAACCATAAATACCTAAAATTTGAACGGTTTACAAGGATTTCAAGAATCAATAATTGCAATTGCAAATTGTAACTTGCCAAAAATAAAATAAGCATATGCATATACTTGTTAGTTTTTCTCAACTTTTCATGCTCGGATGACACGCAGAAGCCATGTCCATTGAACAGAATGAAAGAAAGCAATTTTATGACTAACCAACTTTTCATCTGCCGGTGTATATAGTTGTTGGGAATAATCAATTTTTGAGTATAATACGGCTAAGATGGGGAGGTAACGAATTAACACACGCTTTTCATTCCGCCCATGTTTTATCTATTAAATATTAAGTTTTGATTTTATAGAGCCTTTGGATTTGTTAGATGGTAGAAATTTATCTGATTCTAAAACATTATTATTAAAATTACTAAGTGCTCATAGTAATGGTTTGAACAATTTAAATTTAGAATCACAATATTTCACTTACATTTAATATATTCAAATATATAATTTTACAGAAAAATGTGGTTTTAGTCTTCAATGATATTTGTACTCATTAAACGTTGTTCATAAGAAAATATTAAGCCAATCTACTTCGTTCACGTTGAGTCCTTTAACACTGAAATCCACATCGACACAAAAACTGTGATCAATTTTGGGAAGTTAATCTAAAGTCTCCCATGAATTTAAAATTCGTCATTTACAAATCCTGATAAAAACCATGCTAAGTTTCCCTATAAAGTTATCTATGCATTTTTCTAGATTTGCACTAAAGTAATCTGTGCCTCCACGTGGTGACAGTGACGACTTTGACGAAGACTATTGACAAAAATAAATAATATGTACAGAAGATTCTGTGCTCCAAGTCCCAAAACAATTTCACAAACACGCTCAGACTTTAGCATTCAAAACGTTTCGGGTTTTCGAACGCGTCTCAAAACGTAAGGAAACGAGTAATGAAACGTACAAAACAAAACTTAAAACATTAGATTGACATGACAGCACAGCTCATTGCTTTAATTTCTGTGAAAAGAAACATTTGCAGCATTGTACTATGGTGTGTTTCTCTAATGTAAATAAACAGTGGCACCGGATGGGTTGACTGGCGTTAACATTTAAAAAACACGTCAATGTGTTGACGCCAACCTCATGCTAGGCATAGGGCCTTGTTTGAACAAGTTTAATATCACAAAAAATTAGAAGTCTGACATGTCCAGCCCTCATGGTTTAAATTAAATATACTTTCATGGGTTTGAATAACCCATAAATTGTAAAATGCAATGTACCTGGTCAAAGAATGCAACTATCCAACACACATCCAACTCATGCACAACTATCCAACACAGATACATTGAACTTGGTAAAGAATGCAACTATCCAACACACATCCAACTCGTGCCAACTATCCATGGGACATATGTCGCTAGATCTACTTTACTCTCATCTCATAGTCGTTGATTCCATTCTTGAATTTCGTGCCCGAGCGTGGTCCAACCCTATAAATTCCCTGTCAATTCACATAAACAGGGGGAGGGGGCGAGAGTCTGCAGCGACCGTTTTCTGTTTTGCTTGCAGGCAACATTGACAGCAGAGGCGTTTTTGGCAGTCTTCTCTCTTCTACCGGCAGGCGGCAGAACACGGCAAGAGCGTGAAACGCGCGGTGAACATCAACAGCAGTTGCAGGCAGATTGCAGATGATAGTGTGCTTGCCCTGCAGTAGCAGTTGTTGAACGACGGTTTTCTGTTTTCTCAGACAGAAACAGACACGTTTTTTTTTCTTTTCTGCCCACGTGACAGAGACAGGTTGTATGCATATCATTTTGTTCTTTATTTATTTGTTTTCAAATAACAAGACAAATTTTTCTCTCTACCATCTCCAAGTGAAGAAGTAGCTGCGGTGGCAGATAACTTTTACAGTTTTCAATATTATTATTTGCATTTAATTTTGAATTATTTATTATACTCTTTTAAATTGCACAAATTATTAACTTTTCAATATTCTCATTAAATTTAAAGCTTTTAATATTTTGTTTAAAATATTGTCATTATTGTTTTGTCACATAGCCCTTTCCAGCTGAGACTATTCCTGGTTTCCGTACCCATACGGGAGGCACCCTAGGCGATAGTCTCCCAAAACGAGTTTTCACAGGTGTTCACGGCATGTCCAAAATTTACGCATCAACAGTCTCAAGAGTCAAGGGTCACAGCTTTTAAATCGGCTGGCAATGCTTGCACCGAGGTTGAAATATGTTATTGTTAAAGGAATGAACTTCATCAAGGTTTTTTTCACGAATGAGAATGATAAAATTATAGGATATATAAGAAATATGTGATAGGGAAAATTATATTTAAAAAATGCAAAATATAATAGTGTAATGTGTACTTGTTTTTTTATGGAACCTATACCTCCATAAACTACAAGGCACTTGTTTTAAGTGAGCAATGACTTATAAATATAATAAGAAATTTCAACCTTTTATATCTGGTTTCCTCTCTCATTTCCAAATTTGGTCTTTTGTTTCATTTGTCTTTTTTTTAGATTCTCACATCTTAAAGTCTCCAAGTACTACAAACTTGTGAAACAAACCTATGGTATCCCTCCATTTCAAAGCGTCACCTTAGTTCACACTTTTTAGCCTTATTAACACTACCATGGTGTGTATAAATTTGTTGGGCATATTCATTTTTACACATATAAAGAGTACGTTTGGTGAAAGGGATATCAAACCAATGGCAATGGCATTAGTAAATAGCATTAATAATTGCAGCAATGCTGCAGATGAGACCAGGACGTGAAACAGCGGTACTGGTGATAATAGTGTTACTACTTTTTAAGAATGGAAGATATCGCAACTATAAAATTGGAAATAAAATTGGAAAAAAATAATATTTTCTAGTTAAATTTGGCGGTTCACATTATCTAATAGAACTGGCTGCCAAAGAAATAAAAAATTATTTTGACTTAAGTTACAAAATTTGAAAACTTTTGAAAGCCTTTGGAAACAGCATCAATCTTCCCCGTACAAGTCTTCCCCTTGGTGACCTGTCCTGAAGCTGCAACTTTTGCTGCTGACGGTTGGATGCCCTGCTGTAAAAGCGGCATATATTTCCAATGTATTGCTATGAATCCACATCTGGACACGATCTTTCCTTATTTCCACCAGTGCCTGCAGAAACCAACCTTCATACCTCTTCTTTCCAAAACAAAACATGCTCGAACTTCATTATGATGAGAAAATCCAAAATGCTTTCAATGTTTCTGGACTCTTCTAAACGCATAAGCTCCCAACTGGTATATTTTCTGATGTCTGTAACAATGCTCTTTCTGAGAACATCAATTTTCATGGCAGCACGTTTAAGATCCACGGGGTCCACTCCTTGGCCGCAATCTGTGCAATTACAATCTTCAGATCTCTGAGAAATGATGGACCCCACTTGTAATTTTAATCCAATTCCTCTATGGTAGATGTAATTTTTTCATCAGGGTCTCCTTATGGTACTCCTGCCTTAAGTTGGATTTTTGCTTACGGAATGAACATAAGTGGTTTGCTATTTTTTTCTCAATGCACATTTTATACAGGTGTAAAATGATTTTGCTTACGGAATGAACATAAGTGGTTTGCTATTTTTTTCTCAATGCACATTTTATACAGGTGTAAAATGATATTATAAATGCAGATTATAGAGAGATTTTAAACTACCGTTTGTATTAGCTATATAATTTTCTCGCGCAGGTTCGGGCTCATCGATGAGGTTCGGGCTCAGGTTCAGGAGGAGCTCGCGCAGGAGGCGGCGGCTCTGAGACGGCGCGAGCTTGAGGAGAGGGCCGAGCGGGAGCGGCTACAGGCGGAAGAGGCTCTGCGGCAGGGCCAGCTCGACCGCGCCCATGAGCATAACGCCCGGAGGTGGCTGCGGGAGGGGCGGTGCCCATACTTTGTTTTGGGCATTAACNGGTTCGGGCCGGGGGGGGGGGGGGGTCGCCCCCCCGCGCGTGTTTTGTTGTTGGGGTTGGGGGGGCTCCATGAGCTGGAGCGCCCTCGCTGCGGGTGTCGGCGGCTTTTGACTCGCCTGTAGGGGTTCGGCCCGGGTGGGGAGGGGGGGGGGCGTACGGTTGGGGGGTCGCCCCCCCCCCCGCGCGTGTTTTGTTGTTGGGGTTGGGGGGTCCCCCGCGCGCGTTTTTGTCTGCCTCTTGTGCGGTCTCTGGGGCCCGGGGGCCCGGATGGCCCGCCGCTTGTCATCCATTGTAATCTTGTAACATAAATTTGCTTGTTTAATACAATCCCGAACTCTTTCTCAAAAAAAAAAAAATATAATTTTCTATAACACAAATTTATGCTTTTAAATTTCCATTTACATCTTTCTTAATAAGGATTATTTTAATCTTATTTTAAAATCCAAAGTAAGAAAAATTTATGATTTTAAACATTGAGTGATGTTGTGATCAACATACACTGCTTCACTGAATTGTCACAACCAGAATCAACAGCAAACCAAACCAAACCAAACCATGGACTTCTGAAAGAGTCTCCCATGTTTTAACACAATTCAGCCAGGGTTCTACTGCACCTGGAATTTAGGAAAGTTCTACTTGAGGTTTTCCTGGGTAGTATTTTAATTTTGTTTTAGTGCAAAAGTGTTACATTCAACTTTCCACATTCTTAACCCATAACATGCAATACCCGATAAAAAATAATTCCATCAACGGTCATCGCATCTGTAGGAAAGGATCCTTAATATGCTTTTCTTTCCTGACAAACTACATAATGTTTGATGCGCGTTAACAATTATTTTTATGAAAAAGATTTCTAAAACCCTAATTTACAGTGACTCTCATCCAAGGTGTATGCCGCATTAGTGAGGTGTATGCCGCATTAGTGAGATTACTTTTCATATCTGGGAGGTTGATACATGTGCAAAAATAAGAAATTCATAATTTAACCAAGTGCTGTTATCTACATTTTCTATGGTTTTAATGTTCAAAATATAGGTTCACGGTAAATCAGCTATATAATCAAGTTGTGCTCAGGAAAACTTCATAATAGACCATGTTGAATTCACTCTTTCTATGGATGAATGATTGTTAATATCTAAAACTAATTTCATTATACTTTAAACATTATTTTATTTTTGTTTGTTAAAAAATAATTCACAAAAACCATAAAATTTCAAATGTGCTAGTCTAACTGAAAAGAAAACATGAACAGGTTTATGCAAAGGAAGCAAGGAATGCCCACTATTATCTTCAATAAATATGTTTAACAGTTTTTGATTGGTTGAAATTGGGGATTGCTTAAATGGATAAATATAACTTCGTGCAAAGAAATCAAGATCATTTAGAATTTGAAATTCTTTAATCATGCCTACATGTAAAAAATTTCCCAAATCAAAATTCCCCATACATTTATAATGAAAGAGGCTTGCTAATCTTTAAAAACTAATAACAAATGCTTAATTTCCTTGCAATCTAGGGAAATAGGTTCAAAATTCACAAACAACATTTGACGACTTATTCCAAATAAACTTACATTACTACCATTTTACATCTAGGATGACATTCAAAGCTTAAGAGAAAAAGGCTCATCTACTTCTTGATGCCTTTACAATCTATTAATCTTAGTATTAAATCCCAACATTTATTTCAAAATATGCTTTATTTTTCTAACACTAATATACATTAGTCAAGGGAGTATTTGGAGTGATGGTAAGGTGCTTGTTTCTCAAGTAGCTTTGAACCTAGCTAGAGCCACTCGAAGAGGTTAGGCTTTCTATCATCCATCAACCTTCCCATCATCCTGGTTGATGAGATGAACATTAAAACTTTGAGTAATGATCCTATTAATATACATTACTCAAACATTATGCCTTGTTTAATTATCAAGCAATGAAAAGAAGATGTGACACTGTAAATTGAAAGTTAAAGTTTCACATATTATTATAGGAACACCAAAGCTGGCTGTTTGTACAAAATGTCTTAAAATTTTTGACTAATTCTAATAATATTGTAAATTTGTAACACAACATGCAATGATTCTTAGATGAAGAACTTCTCTATTGTAAAATTGAACTAGAAGCTGCAAAGCACAACAACTTTCATGGCGAATTCTTAAGTGCACATATAAACCATCATTAAAAGAAATTCTTTAATATCATATGAGTAGGGATATCTAATCTCATCACCAAATCAAGCTCGATACAACATCAGATTAAAAGGTAAAAGGTTAAAATTAATAAATAGGATAAATGCCTTGTTATAATGTAAATAGTACTCATGCTGCAAATTCTTGTATCCACTACAATTGGTGTAGGTGAGAGATATTCTAGGAAATCAAAAATCTGAATATTGGCAAATGACATAAGAGACCCATTCAATGACTTGTGTGACAGGATGAGGTAATTTATCTGAGGAGGAAGGTAAACATTCTATCAACCATAGAGCTTGTTCTTGCTCAAAATCAAATTTACTACCCATGGATTTTTGAATTTCCCATATTGAAAGGAGCCAACCATATAAACTCGTTAAATGGAAACTCCTACAAGTCCAGATTATGAAATTTCCATATATAAAAGATGGAAAAAGTCCCAACTAACCATAATGTTGTTGGATAATTCAAGAATATTTAAAGAATCTTTATAGGCAAACTCGGAGGTTTCCATGTCAAAACTCCTACCACTAAGAGCATGACCCCTACCACTAAAAGCATGACCCCTAATTGCATTGAGGACAACCAACATTTACTGGAATGTGTTTCAAGTAAATTTTGAAACAGTTATTTTAGGTGCATACAAAAGACACGGGAAAGGGTTGGTTCAAAAAATTTGAAGGCAGATTTATATTTGTTGAGCTTGTAAACAAGGAAATGTACGTGGATGAAAGCAGAATGCATCCTTATGAGAGGATTGAACATATAATAAAATTTGTGTTTGCAGACCCTCCAAAAGATGCCCAATGTTCATAGTATTTCCTAAGCACCTTCAATCATTCAATGTTGAAAATAATTTTCCGAGCACCTTCAGCTGGACACCGAAGATTCTAAGAGCTAAAATTCATGATAGATGGTTAACTACAAATATGCTTGCAGCGTCTAGTAAAGTCCATTAAGCCTGAAAGCAAGGCTGAAATGGATAGCGAAGCAAGGCTGAAATGGATAGCGAAGCAAAACAATACAGCAGAGTCTACGAAATTAAAATTACCACACTTACAAGTTCAATCCTGTGGTGAACGGATTCCACAGCAAAGGTCTTGAAATTAAAATAAACTCCAGAGGCCAACAACATTCCAGGTCTTGAAATACTAGTTAAAAATTATATGTAAAAGAATTTCATAGTATGGTCGATATCTGCGTATTACATGCCGGTGGCACAAAAATATGTGATTTTCAGAGGAAAAATGGGACTTTTTATTAAGAAATATAGGCAACAATTTCTAAATCTGCTTACATATATTTTCAGCCACCGTTGCACAATACATATATCTGGCCTTCATAAGAAGAAAAAGAGAAGGAACATATTGAATTAGAACAGAGCCTGGATCCTGGCTAACATGAGAAGAATGTAGAAGTGAATGGAGTAGATAATGCTATCAACTATTGCAAAACACTTTTTCTCAAATGCATTGAATGACATGACAACAATCGCAGCTGCAAATCCAAACCCAAAACTCAATCCACATGCTCGTCAGAATAATAGGTAATGTAGATCATGTCTAGAATACATTGTTTTCAGATCAACGCTGGTAGACTTGTTTTTGCTGAGGGCATGCTTTATCAATTTCAAATCCACAGAAACCTGCATTACCAGTGAAAGAAGAAGCTGAAAATGTTGTGAGCTGGCCTTGATTCGGGATTTTTCTAGTGAGGTTGTTGTGAGAGAGATTCAAATCACCCAACAAGGGCAAACTTGCCAATTGTGGAGGAATTTCTCCACTAAGATAATTGTTTGAAAAATACAGAGAATCCAACTATGATATAAGAGCCAAAGACTTTGGAATCTTTCCACCCAAGTGGTTATATGACATATTCAATATTTTCAATCCTTCAACCAATCCTATTTCATCTAAAATACCACCAATGAACTGATTGTCAGAAACATCTATGCATTTCATGAGAGCTATATCATTTTGATTATATGCATAAATAATTCCTTTGTGGTTAATTGATTTAATTCCCACCTCTGATGTCACATTCAAATCATAATAATAATCTAGAACACCAAAGTAAGCAGAACCATAATGAAATACTTCAAGCTGATCACTGTCAAAGCCTTGCAGAGCCATTGCTTTTAAGTTGGCAAAGCTGGTAGGTAGAGAACCTGATAATTTATTAGACAAAATGTCCAGTATTTGAAGTTTCTCCAGATACTTGCCTTTCAAATTGTTTGAACTCAAAATTACCAGAAAGACTTAATCCTCTCAGGCCTGTACAATTTTTAAGAAGTGAAAGGGAAAATGTTCTGGTTAAAAGATATGAAGAAAAATCCACATCTATTAAACTTGTAAGCAACGAAATAGAGCTAAGAATGGATCCTTCAAATTGATTATTGTGGAGAAACATGGTATTGAGTTTGGTAAGATTTGCTATACAAGAGGGATTGATACCTTGCAATGCATTGTTGGACAAATCCATTTATTCCAAAGAAGATGGAAAGCATAGTGATGACCTTGGAAACCTACCTTGAAGATGATTGTTTTTGAGATCCACCTAGGAAATGGAAAGAGGAAAAACAGAGCTGGGATCTGTGGAAATTAAATATGTTGGCATATGCAGCTAAGATGTAAAGGAAAGAGGAAAAACATTGCTAGGATCAAAAGGAATGAAATCAGATATGTTGGCATATGCAGCTGAGAGGTAATCGAGAGAGCTGAGATTTGAAATGATCTTGAAAATTGGAGCACCAAAGAAGTCAATGAATTCCAAATTGAGATGAGTGAGAGACTGATTAATAGTTGGTAAAAAAATGAGAGACTGGAAAAATGTGCTTTTGGTTTGAACCTAGGTGCCTAGAAAGAAATGAAAATGCATGGTTTAAAAAAATAAAGATTTTGATAATTTGGTTTTTAACAATGGAAAAAAAGTTGTTTCATTATGTTTAATCCAGATTTGTATATTGGTTTCCTAACATTTATGGAAAATATAAAGCGTTTGTAAAATATATTGATTTTTATTTAGCTTTAAGAAATTTTTGTACTTAAAAAATTTTAGTTGATTGCATGCAACAACTAAAGTGAGTCAGGCAAAAAGGAAAAAAAAAACTTGCAAACAGAAAAAAAAAAGAAAAGAAACTATAAAAATTGTTAAATTAAACTGCACAAATGACAAACATTAGAACACAAAATACTTTTAGGGAATTTCACCTGTCATAGCATGTTTTGGGAAAATGCTAGATGTGTGCCAAAGTAGGGATGGCAACCAAGTATTTATAGGAAGTAGCCCGTTCTGAAAAAAAAAACAAGTTGGCACATGTTTAGAGTTCTAGAAAAAAACAACACACACACACAACCCTTAGATTTTTCGTTCATCTAATGATCAGAGCTGAATCTATTGAGCATCAGGAACTTCTACAGTTTAGAAAGATTTCTCTAACAAACAACAGATTTGTGGATGACATTCACTAGAGGTGGATTTTGTTGTCAAAATTGCAAGAGTTCATGGTTTAGGATTGCCCTCATGTTTAAGGATTTAGTCAAAGGACTGAAATCCATTTTTAAAACAAGAAGTTTCCTTTTGGTCTTATGAATGTTTTCTCGAATAGCTTGGAGGAAAGCAACTTTATTAGATAAAGAAACCTTGCTGAAGCAATGGAGCAAGAATTTTGTAGGATAACTGCAAGCATTAAGCCATCTTAGCATTGAAATAGTCGCCAAGCTATGTTTCTCTAAAAAAAAACGACTTCAATTCTACAATGATGAACGCCTTCTTCTGCTGATGGGGATGGCAAAAGAAGAAGGGAATATACTGATAGGAGTTCAAAGGTTTCTAGTTTCACTGGGTAAAAAAAATACCATTATTATAGAAGGAATGACCTTTGAAGAAAACTAACTCAAGTTTACTTATAGAAGGATGAGAAACGGTTGGGGTGATAGAGATGGAGGAAAAAGAGATATTATACTTGTCAAGATAAGTTTGCAATTCATCAGGAGAAGAACCATTTCAAATACCAAAAGCATCATTGATGCAACACTTTAGTAGATAAGTGGTGCACAATCCATTAAACTAAACAAACATTGTTTGAGGTGAAAAAGAAAAAGGGGAGCATAAACCACAACAAAATTGCTACCCATAGTAGTGTAGTGAACAAGTTGAAAGATCCTATCATCAAATTCCAAAAAATCCTTGAAAAGATCATGTTACGATGTGGGTAATCCACAAAATAGGCATCAACCATTGTAGACAAACCTATTAAACCTTTGTCAGTTGGAATATTCAAGTACAGTGATTCTACATCAAAAGTGAAGAGGATCACAATTTGAGGTAGAGCATGGGAGTGGAGATCTTTGAGAACAATGAGGAAATTTGTGAGGTGCAAGAGTTAAAAATTTTATGGGTTAAAAATATTACAAGCTAAAAAATTTATGCACATTGCACGCAGCAGCTAAAGTGAGTTAGCAAAGACCAAACAAAATCAAAAAAGAGCAAAGAAACAACAAAAAATGGGGAAAGGTACTAAAAGTGAACATCAAAGAGGCAAAAATGATCAACATCGAAAGCAACATGAAGCGCTTTTGGGGAATTTCACCCCCCATCAGAGTGCCTTTGATATTGGATTCATGCCAACTACAGGGATGGCAACGACAATTTATAGGAAGAACATGACCCTTTCTGAAAGAAAATAGTGAGCACATGTTAGAAAACAAAATGGTAACCCTTCCATTTATAGGTGTGTGGCCTGAAGATCAAAACTAAATTTGCTACACATCAAGAACCTCTATTGTTTGAATGTTACTACAATAGATGATAAGTTTGGGGAAGATATTTGTCAAATGTGGATCTTGTTGCCAAAGCCACAAGAGTTCAAGGTTTAGGAATGTCCTCATGTTTAAAATTTTAGTCAAAAGACTAAAATCCATGATGAAAATAAGACTGGCCCTAGTGGTACTATAAATGCTTCTTTAGATAGCTTAGAGGAGAGCAGCTTTATGTGAAGCAAAAACTTTGCATTGCACTAATCAATCAACTAATTGTTCTCCATCATGATCTTGGGTATGCACAGCTCTCTGAGTTTGAATATTGATGAACTATGTCATTTCGATGGAGAGAGAGCTAGATTTGAAGAAATCGTAAATAAACAAAGACTTCACGCAGTTGACCCATTTTGTTGGGACAAGGCTAAGATGATGATAATGATGATTGATTCTCGTCTTTTATTCTTGTTAAGGAAATCAACTGGTCTCTTCTCTACTAAGCACTAACCTCCATGTCTTAAATGATAAGTAAGGATCATCATTGTGTTTTGTCTTTTCCTTAGCATGTCTCTTCTCTACTAAGCATTAACTTCCATGCCCTAAACGACACATAAGGATCATCATTGTGTTCTGACCTTTAGAAAGAAATTGAAAATTGTTTTGAAATTTTATTTATGTGATTTTAAATAATTTAAAAACATACTCCACTAGAAAGCTAAACCTTCCTGACACCTTTACTTAGATGAAGTACCTTCTTTTTAAAAAAGTCATTTAGAGACATATTCCAGTGCAAATCTAAACCTTTCACACAACTTTACTAGATGAAGCACACTTGTTTTCTAAATAATCAGAAATTGTATGTCTTCATTCTATTCAGGTATAGGAAAAAACAACAAAGGAGAAAATGGAAGCAGCAGGTAAATTTTAGCCACCAAATACATGCTACCTATTCATGTAAATTTTATTCAAATAGTCTATAAAGGACTAAAGAGCCCCATATTGCAACATACTATCATACTTGCTTGACAGATTAAGTCATAATGCATTGGCTCTTAAATATTAATCAAAACCATATCAATTCACAAGAATGTGATAGAAAATATTGCATTTGTGATTAAGCCAAGGGAAGGGGCACATGAGTGTGTATGCATGGATACAAATGACTTAGAAGAATGCGAGTCTGCACATGTAAATTCTGACGATGAGATTTCAATTTTTGTATTGTTGCACAAGGAATTTTGTTTCTACAAATGATAAATGCTCCGTGTATTTAGAATTGTATGTAGTCTTTGTAAGTAATCATGGGATTGAAATGAATCCCATGGCAACAACCAACCATATGCAATAAGGTTATCAAATCCAAATTGGGCTTTCGTGGAATGTCAACAAGTACGAACAAGATGATATCATAAATAACATTTTTGGGAGAGATTCAGGAACAACAAATTAGAGGTTCCCAATTTTTCGTGTGATATTTTAAATACCACAAGATAGTCAGTGTAACAAGTGCAACAATTTTTGTTAAGAGGGGGAGAACACTCGTGACTTGTAAGCATCACATCCCTCCTCTATTTTGTATCAAATGCATTAATCAAAATAATTTGACAAAATCTTGAAGAATATTTGGATAGGTTAATGAATATACGTATGTACATACATACACACATAACATTAAAAAAACACACATACCTGTCATGTCTAATGGTTGTTTTATTTTTATGGAAGTTCTCTCTAAAATTTATTTTTCCAAAGATAGCATAATGCAGCATATTCTGTATTGCAAGGGATATTTAATATTAATTAATACCAAATTATCATCAACACTACTTTTTGAAATGTTAGATGGCTTGCGAGGAGTGATGGGATGATATGTTTAACATTTCATGCTACAAGTTACGCATTTAGATTAAGCATAATACAAAATTTGTAGCAATGATTAAATGCTTAACAACATGATATATCAAGATGAAGCATAGAACATCGTAAATAATATAAGCTAGCAATTGATCTTGTCAAGGAATGGGGCGGGCCAGTTACATAAAAATAAAATTCTCCAAGAGATGTCATGTTACATTGCAAATAATATAAAAGTTATCTAAACCTGACTTCTTACCGTACCAAATTACCAACTAAACTGAACTTCATCCCATAAATGCTTTAGATTAATTACAAACTTGGTTGACTTCATCACATAAACGCTTAGATTTCTGTGTTTGTTTTACTTCATCTGAACCTATGTAGAGAAACCTGTCCCAATGTTCTTTGTAGGCCCCTTCTAAAGAACAGAATCATGTGAATTGTGAAGCAAGTCTTTAATGATGTGGACTTTCAAATGTTAAGTTTGACTACGTTACCAAACAGTCTACCCCTTTTTTTCCTTTATGATAATATTCATTGGTGACATATCTTCGGGGAATAAGATAATTAATGTGAACTTTTCAAAGTTACACCAATGGGGATCATGGCCAATGGTTCCACCAAATCCACTTGACACAAAATGAAACAATTCAATTTTTTATAATGACAAACCTTGACAATGACATCATACATGCTTTTGTATCTAGTGGCAAAGCAAAAATGTTGTTTAAAACAGAATATTATAATTCTATACTGCTTATACATAAACATGTCATTCAAAAGCTAAAAATGATGAAATTCAAGAACTTTCTAAACTGAGCACTGATATATAATCTCATCTTATATAGGCCAATGGACTACTTATAACTTAATCATGGCTGCTTATAATTTAATCATGGCAGTTAGAAACTATTAGTGCTTGTCAATAATTATTATCCTTCCTTCTTTCTTTGTTAACAAAGCTTTTGTTTTCAGTTTATGGCATTTAAAAATGAGGGATAAAGTTTAAAATTACAATAAATATAGTATTACCCTTTTATCAAATATAAGCTGTTTTATAATTTCTATACCGGTTAATCATCTAATCAAACTACTATGTCAAATCTGTTAGTTTCTAGTAGCATATTTCTTAGCTTCTCATTTGCATGTATAAATACAAATATTGGTTTTACCAATTAAAACACATCTATAATTTTTTTGTCTTTTTGATCTTAAGTATATTGAGCACTTGATTCTCCCTGATCAATCTTGCCTAATCACCCAATTCAGCTAAGCTGTGATCAGTATAATGGAAAAACAAGGGAGTACCTTTAGGT
The DNA here is from genome assembly GCA_015680685.1 of Gnetum montanum. NCBI lineage: Eukaryota > Viridiplantae > Streptophyta > Gnetopsida > Gnetales > Gnetaceae > Gnetum > Gnetum montanum. Next base: position 23,890 of record MNCI01034583.1, on the reverse strand, counting down.
ATTACTTGCATAATCCTCTCTTTACATTTGTGTAAGGGAATTACATAATGAATGGCCTTTAGAAACTGGGTGCCTTTCCTCTTGGCAAACCCTCAAACTTTGGGATTTGCTAAAATTATGATGCCTAACATCATTACATCAGTAATTGGTTCATGATATTTAATTAGGTTTTGTTTAAATAAAAAAATACTGATCATTTGGAAACAGGAATATGTTATAATGCAAAACAGTAACTGGAAACTATGTTTATTCTGCATGTTCATGTAAAAAATTAGGGACTGAATGCAGGATTTAAATTGGATATCAAAATAAACGGAACCATTTTCCATTACAATATAACAAATTGTAACATACTTAATACTATTTTTCTCAGCAAGCAAAGACTTCAACCAATCTTTCACAAACATTTGTTACATGATGTTCCCGAGCAAGAGCACAATGTTGGAAAAGAATGTCCTTTGACATCTCATTAGTTAATTTTCTAATAGTGTGCCTTCATTAGTTTTCTTATTTCTTTAGTTATCAATTTCAACTGAAGTTCATCCTTTCTTTATATTTCAATAGATAAACAAACATAGCAAAACATTAGTGTCCAATCAAACAAAATTTTCTTCCCATGAGAGCATAGTCTAACATGCACAATTCATATCTTTGGATGAAATTTTTATTTATTTTTCTGATTCTGTTTTTAACTAGAGTAAACTCATGGTATCCTAAGCTGTATGAGAAACATCAGTGAACCTTTTGACAGTATTGAATAAAACAAGACAAAATGGTTGGTATTCAATCTTTTTCTTTTTGCATTAATTTCTTTTGAAAAAAAAAGCTTCTGCTTATAAGCATTTCTTGTATTCAAGAAAATTTGTGATGATAATAAATTACCTTAATTCATCAAAGAATGCATATAACCCTAATTATCTTAAAGAATTATGGTAAGAAAAACAAAACACATTCATGCTGACACTGCAAAATCCAGGATACAACCATATCTTGATCCACATCTCCAAGCTTCCCCATAAGACCTAGTGTAGTCAGACCCCAATATGGTCCACTCATTCTTAGATAGTCCATTGCCAAAGAATCAAAGCTCTTTTTCTGTTTCCATGATAACCAAATTTCTTCTTAAGATAGTTCATTTAAGAATTTATCATTTCCTATAAGTTTTTAATGCCTGTTTTTAATCTTATAAGAACAATCACTAACACACCTTTTCAAGATTAGTAATGAACTGAACATGTTTGTCTGTAACCAGTTCTCCCATCCTACCTGCAAAGACAGTAGCATATAAAAATGAAACGAAGATCACTAATATCAAAAAGCAGCTCAGCCAAATCAGGTTATGATTCATCATAGACATAAGCAACCATAAAATTATATGTGATGTCCCTTTATTATTNACTCTTCAAAGCCAGAAGGCCCCTGGATGGATAGGCCATAATGGCCTATGTACATGGTTGATTCTAATTTAAACATATCATTATCAAAAGAATTTAAGAGAAAGTCACTATAGAGGTGCTACCAAACTAACAAACTAAAATTTCCATTGCAAATTAGGAGTTCTATTGCACAAATCTTATTGATATTCATGTGAACACTCTTATATTTAATTTGCTTACTATATAGCTTTTGAGATATCTTTAAATTATCACAACGTGTTAAATATATTCAAACAATTTCCTTCCCAGATGCTTGAAAGGAATAGTATTAATTTAGGCCCACAATCATCTAGTTCGCTCCTCTAGATAGAGAATGTGGTTGATTTGCATAGGCTTTAGAATAGCTTGGGCATGCTGGAAAATTTTGACCTAATTTTTCATTCTTCAATGAAAACCAAAAGAAATTTACCAATTTGAATGGCACTATAATAGTTTTCTTGACTAGAAGGTGGATTAGCGTATGAATAATATTCACTTGAATTGTTAAATTTCAAAGAAAGAAGGGCATTAATTTCATTTTAAAAACATATATTTATAGAAAACATCCTAGGCAGGCAGGGATAGAAATGTTTCTTTCATAGCTTTGGTAGTTTTGCCATTGAATCCTAGGCAGGCAAGAAGAATAGATACCATGGATATGTGATTCCTATGAGTGGAGGTTACTCCTTTGCTCATGCCAATGGTACCTGTATTTATTTTCAAAAGAAAAAAAAAACATAAGACCAATGGCTCGAATAAGATCTCATTAACTGTATCATGATAAAAATAAGAAGTAAAATTTTTTGGATAAACTTCTTGAGGCCCTACACATGAGCTGTTGTTATGGGTAACAATTGTTTAAATTGTATGTGAATTCCTTTGATAGTTAATAGAAATCACAATTGTCACTGCTCAGATGAAATGCAACTTAGCAGTAATGGGTTTTCAAATAAAATTTCTTGAGGCCATGCACATGGGTAACAATTGTTTACATTATATTAAAGTCAATCCCTTTAACAGTTAATAGAAATCACAATTGCTACCACTCAAATGAAATGTAACCTAGTAGCAATGAATTTTCATATAAAGCTTCTTGAGGCCATGTACATAAGCCATTATGTCTAACCATTGTTAATATTCTATTAAGGTCAATTCGTTTGACAATTAATAGAAATCATAATTGTTACCACCTAGATGGAATGCCACTTAGCAGTAATGAATATTAATTGCCATACTCTATTATCCAATTTATTCAGCAATTGATATAAACCATAAAATTTGATATAAACTACTTTATAGACTGACACATCTCTAAACAATTATTAATAATTATCATGTGCATCTAAGTCAACCCAAACTACTAACAATTGTTATAAAAAATCTATTCATGTGCTCAGGGCCTGACAGAGAACAAAAATATGTGAGATACTGGCTTTTACTGTTTCCCAAAAGAAATGTAATATGAGTTTCCGACAACATAAACCCTCTCCAAAAGCCTAAAATTCAAAATTTGAAACAATCCTAGTGCCGACTGACCGGTCAAAACCCACAACAGCATATTCTAAAAAATCCAAAATTCAAAGTTTCAAACAATCATAGTACCCACTAAGTGGTGACACCCACGACAGTAAATTCTGAAATTCTTACCCGAAGAGTACAGAAGCGTGGTAACATCATCCATCATCCTGGCGAATTCTAACCACAGGAGCATCAGGACTAAACCCAGCAATCAAACCCTGAAGTGTGGCCACAAATTTGCCGCCAGAGCTCTGGGGAACCCCCACGGCTTCAGTGATCAGAACAGTGGGAAGACTGACCTTGGAGGCCAATTCCGGCACAGTGAAGGCGATTTTGGCACCAGAATTTCTCACTTGCCGGGCAATCTCACCCGTAGTATTCAACGGATTTGCAGTGGTAATGATTGCTCCCACCGATAAAACCACCATACACACCACGGGAAAACTAATTGAATTCGGAGACAGCAGCAGCTCAACGTCGGATTTCTTGATTCCCTGCGAGACCAGGCCGGCAGAGAGAGATCTAACCAGAACCCAGGAATCAATGTAGCTCAGATGTCGCCCTGTGCTGTAATGGATGAAGGCCACCGTGCCAGAATGCTTCTTCTGGGCTACAAACGCTGGCAAAGACAGGAATTCTTGCTGGGAAAAATCCATGGGAGCACCATGTTAAGTATTTATGTGTTTTGAACAAAAGTGTTGTTATTCAAGACTCCCTTGGTGGTTTTTTAGATCTTTCTTGGATTTCTAGTCATCAAGTTACTCTCTTATTAATTCCACTACTAATATTTGGCCTAGATTCAACCATCTTTGACAAGTTAATCTTAATGTGCAGGTTTGGAAGCAACGTATTCAGATTATTTGGATTACTCCTACTTCTTCAAAGATTCAACATTTTCTGTGGTATCTGATTCACCAAGGTCTTCCTGTGGGTGTTTGGCACTCTCATCTGGGTTCTTGACCCGCAATGTCTTATTTGTCACAAGGAAGATGCATTTACTCACTGTTTTTTTTCTTGTCCCCTTGCTCATAGCTCTTGGATTTGGTGTGGCAGGTTTTTACAGGTTTTCGGCCAACCTTGGATGAGGTTCTTTTTGGTGACACTCTGCATCTTCAAGGCTCTTTGATTTATGTATGGTGTCGCCTTCGTCCCTTTATTCTCCATGCTATCCTCCTACTAATATTCTCTCTTTGTCTATTCAAGGAGACATTGTTCAACAGCTAATGTGCAGTTGAGCTCTTGAACCCTTTCTCTCCTGTTTTTCCTAATTTCTTGTAGTTTCTCCTCTTTTGAGGTGAGCTTTTCCCCTTTGGCAGTTAGTGTCTCCTTCTTTGAGACCTCTTCATCTTTTTTGGCCCTCTCTTTTATCTCCTTTGTACTATTTTCTTTTTTCTCTATTAATTAAATTTATTTTTTGGGATCTGACACCCCCATAATTATTTTTGTCTTTTCCGCTAATCTCAAATATTAATATTTTAGTGAGAGTCCAAAGAGGTAAGTTAAGGGAGCAAGTATGGTTAGTTGAACTGTAATTAAATTAATACAAGAGATGCAAGTATCATAATCATAAGCCAGAGGTTGTCGCTCGTATCCCTAAACGCAATTGCTGTGAAGCTTTTAGCAGGGACACAATTCTGCCCAATTGTCCCACATGATATAATATACTGTGTTTGCAACTTCATGTTTTTCGTATTTTTTATCAAATATTCTTGCTAGACCCTCTTAGTTGCCACTTAGTGTATTTTTTATTAAGTAGCGATAGTCTTAAATAAATATAACATATTATTGTATTTTAGAAAATACTTATACACATAAATGAGCACATTTTCACCATCGTACAAAGATTCTTTATTATTTTTATATGCATTTGGTAAATATTGATTTCTATCATAACTATAAAAATGATAAGTCTTATCAGCATTTCTATTTGATAAGTTTGATGTAGCACTAGCAACAAATTTGCTATGATATCTTATACATAATTTCTGTAAAGAATCATCGGTTCCTAATGTTACTTGTTCACAATAAATATTATTTCTATCAACATTTGTAAAATCAGAATGCAAATTCTTTTGTTCCTTCAATGATAAGCAACATTTCTGCACAATTTTGAACCATCATATTCGTTAAAACTACTAAGCTTATATATGTACTTTTTATAACACTATTTTTTATCGTATTTTTACTTCAACATTATGTTGTGCATCTACATAAATATACTGAGTAATATTATATCTTTTAAAGTCTCACCTAATAATAACCCAACATAAAGAAAATATGTTACTTAATTAAAAAAAACTATATGTATAAAATAAACAAAACATATTACCATCTATTCAAAGCATTTACTCACTTGTCATAAACCTTTGTTCAATTTCACTACACAAAATTCTTTTTGAATTGTTGCTCTTATTATAGGTATACCCTAAAATTTATAGAAGTTTATAATTGAACACTACCTAGTAGAATTGATGTGCATTTACATAAATATGCTAAGTAATATTATTTCTTTTAAAGTCTCACCTAATAATAATCCAAAATAAAGAAAATATATCACTTCATTTAAAAAACAACTATATGTATAAAATAAACAAAACATATTACCATCTATTCAAAGCATTTACTCACTTGTCATAAACTTTTGTTCAATTTCACTACACAAAATTCTTTTTGAATTGTTGCTCTTATTATAGGTACACCCTAAAATTTATAGAAGTTTATAACTGAATACTACCTAGTAGAATTGAACCTATGACTTGGTGATGAGTGGCAAGGTACCCCTACACTCAACCATACGAATACAAGTGTTCATGCACGATCCAATCGAACTTTGTGGACAGGCTAGTTGTGGTATCTAGATAGTTACACATTGATCGCAGTTTGTTGTCTTCCCACCTAGACTAGTATTTGCTTTGTCACGTATGGTTTAGTCCAAAGTGAGGCGTATGATATTTTTTTCAGAAAACCCATCCTTAGGAAAAATAAAGTATAGAGCTCTTGTTCTTCGTCTAGAAGGCATGAAAATTTGGGTTTTTAAATCTTGTTCTTCGTCCAGAAGTCGTGAAATTTTTTACTCAAAGAACTTTTTACTTGTTAACTAATAAGATTCTCTCGGCCAATTTATAAATATATATTATAAATATATAACTAAGCTAGTGATCGCCAATTGTCTGCTGCAACAATGATTTATGATTTAAACATAACAAATAGAAATATTATACGACCATGGAATGCTTTATTGAATGATCATAAACATGTTGTAATACAGTAGAAATGATCAATGTACAAACTTGCTTAATTGAAAGTGTATAGTTACAAATGATTTGACATTCAAAATGGTAAAAATTAGTTGACAGAAAAGAATGAGATTATTCTTCATTAGATTTAATGCGTTGCTCTTCATCCAATCTACTTTGAAGATGTGAAGCCTTAAATATCTTGATATATCTTTCTTTGGAGATCGGAGGGAATATCTTCAAACTGTCAATACTCCTCACTCGAGATAGTGCCACAAATGTAACCCCTGTTGTTTTATTGTTACCAAGATATATACATGCTTTCTTCAATGTCATTCCCTGTGACTTATGCATCATTAAAGCCCATGTTAATCTAAGTGGTAGTTGGCGAGATCCTCCACGTATGATTGGTGGAATGTGTACTTGTCGAGGATGTTCATTATCATACAGTACTCCAATATAGGAGTTAAATTCAATGATGACATACGATGGC
>MNCI01034583.1:0-10735 GCA_015680685.1 Gnetum montanum | reverse complement strand
CTTATCACACTTAAGCTAAATAGGTGCCTCAGTACGACCACTTCGAGCACTTGCGTTACGTGTGGCGATCCCAGTAACGATTAGCGTTTGGTAAGCCACAGTTGCATAGTTCAGGGTGTGTCCGGTAAGTGGGAACGGATGCTGACGCTAGTTAATTTAGACTTAGGATCTTAGTTAGAGTTAGCTTAGTTTCTCAACCCTTTCCCCTAATAGCTTAGGAAATAAACCTGAAAATACCAAAAAAATCACATACCTCAGACTTGCTTAACCATACACCGTGACACTTACAAGCAAGCCTGGGAAGACAACGAACGATTAACCCTAAGTGTTTCTTATGGTGTTAAGGCATTTAGTCTGCGGAGTTCGACCGGATCGCACGTGCACGCTCGTATTCGTATGGTTGAGTGTAGGGGTACCTCGCCACTCATCAAACACTACTCGATCTAATTCTCCTTCTGAATCATCCTAAAATTTCACATCATTTATTTTTCTATCTACTATGCACTATGCAACTAGCTTCTGCATTTTGAGCAATATTTTTTCATTATGCATATGCACTTTATCCTTTGCATCAAACAAATGCACAGAATCCTCAAATCCATCTCGCCCATTCGATGTTGATGGAAGTTGCATTCTCAAGTTTAAAAAGTCATAATCCTCATCAGTCATCTTTTCTTCTCGTATATTCATCCAAGATTACAAATTTATTGAATGCCAACCACAAATTCTTCACATGCATTTGAGATGATATGTACGGCATAACATCTTTAACTGGTAGAAGTTGTGCAAGATCTTCAATGAGTGTCATAGATCTACCACAAAAGTTATCTAAACGATTATCTGGAAGTATTTCCTTAAGCCTTCGGTCAATGCTAGCAGCATTGACAACGGAGTCAATGCAGCAAGACAACCAAGTTGTAGACAAGGTTATGCATGAAATATTCCGTATGTTAGCTTTCGTGGCAAAAACAATAACTTTTTAAAAATAGTATGGTAGAGGTATCACTTACGTTAATTAACACAGGTTCAAGAGCTTTTTAGAAAATAAGTGTGATTTAAAATTAGAAAAAAGAAAAAAGCAGTCCTGTTATGTTAAAGGAGGGTTTGGAAGCCACATATATTCTTAGTAGCATGTTATACTGAAATTTCAGATTGCATATTTAGGAAGAGATCCATCCTCTTTTATGTTTCTTGTATTCTGTATCATCAAGAGCCACAACTTCATGTTCATCGGTATATAAGATTCAGACAAAGTTTCCGTCATTCATTCGTCAGAAGACGATAAATCCTTCTTCTGGCTTTTTCTGCTAGAGAGGCTGAATTGGCACACCGGTACCACAACAATGTCTGAGACTGAAAAAAATAGAAAAGAAAGTATCGTAGATGCGTTGTACAAGAGGGCGTTGTTGTTTCAAGACTACGATCAGCCTGAAAAAGCCGAAGAAGGTCTGTTGTTGCAGAGAAGAACTTTATAAACGAAATTTCAGAAGAAATATTATTACCATCCCCATCACTGCAGGAAGATGGAGATAGTGGAAGTGATAGTTTGCCTGCATTTCCGAGCTGGTACGATTTTGATGAAGAAGAGAAACATATTAACGATAACGATTATGACTTGGGTAACGATTTTTTTTGGTCCTGGCCGCCTGAATTTTCATTGGATGAAATCTTCAGTCTTGCGTATCCCATTGAAATTGCCGGAATCATACTTCTGCGTGATAATGCTGATGAACGGCCAAAAGATAAAACCTGGTGCTCTTAAAACGCTATTTGAGGCTTTTAAAAAAACTCTTCCAGAGAAGAAAACGTGCCGGTAGCAGATAATCTTCTATGATACAGGCATTCCTACCGTGTATGAGCATTGTAATAATCTCTTATTTGAGTTTTGTGCAGCTGGATAAATTGGTGTAATAATATATACAAATGTATACAGTCTTCAGTTGGGACACAGAACTCGTCAATCGCATCGGAAAAACACAAACCCTTATCCATTTTTGTTCCGTTCCCGTTTTCATCGTTGTTGAACGTGATTTTACAAAAAACTAATGCTTTTTCTTTTTTTAAAAGATGTCCGGAAATCTTCAGAGATAAAAGAAGGCGTTCTGCATCAAAACAGTAGCAATTTCGTATAAATCTCATTAAGATTTCGCAGATGTGATTTATGTTAATTTGAAACCTGGGTTACACCATGATTTGACTATACCCTTTCTTTGATGTTTGATTAATCGTATTTTGAATGATCAAATTTGCTTCGTGTGCCAACAGCGCAATGGCAGGTTCCTAAAAATTCTAAAAACGTGTTTACTTTCCACATGAAATATATTTATTATACAACTTGTTTTAATTCTAGCTATGCAGTCGCGGCCGCAGCCACAGTCAAGGGAGCGGCTTTGGCAGATGTGACAGATCTGCTGGTCGTGGTCACAGCAGAGGCCGCTGTTCTAACAGATCTGCGGCTGAAAGCCGCAGATGTGGAATTTTAGGCCCTGGTGGCCCTTCGCGTTCTGGTTCTGGGTGATCCACCCACCCCCGCCCTCTGGGCAGCGCACGTCCGCCTCGGCCTCCGCCTCCTGTTTCGTGCCCCATCAGTGCCCCATCAGTGCTCCGATCCTGTTTTGCGCCCCAATTCGTGCGTTGCGTCACTGCCAACCATGAAGTTTCTCTTGGCTTTTGCTACCTGAAATAAACGCGGAAACAAACAAAATTTGGCCAGACATCTGCAGGCCAACCGGCAACCGAAGTTTTAATTTTCCTGGCTTTTGCTCTTTTTCCTCTGTAAGTTGGAACCAGTAAAAACGATCGATCTTGCACTTGAATTCGGTCAACCTTTGAATTATTTTTTGGCAATTGAATTCCTGTAAACTTTTGAATTATTTCTTGAAAATTCTGTCAACAATTACAAACCAATCGCTTTCTTTCTCAAGAAATTCAAAGCAATCTGGATGAAGCCAACAATCAAACGATGGCAACAACCTTTGCAACGGCAGAGACGATGAATCCTCCAAAGAACATAGAAACTGTTTCTTCAGGGGCAGCGCCAACGCAGAGTTGCAGCGGGACCTTGCAGAGGCAGCGCAGAAGCTGGAATCGGGAACAAGAGTAAGAAGCTCGATTCGATTCAAGTCTGCATGGGAGGTAAGTGTCGAAAATCCAGGGGAGCGAGCTTTTGAGCGAATTCCAGAACACCATCCAGAGGTGCAGGGCCAATGGCTTGGTCAAAGCCATGGCGTGCAAGTGCATGGCAAACTGCAGAAGCTTCAGCACATCAAAGCAAAGGCATGGTTCGCACATCAAAGCAAAGGCATGGTTCATAAATAGAGAAGTATGCAAAGGACGGAATCTTTCAAAACACGACGTAACCTTTCATAAATAAACGTGATGCACAAAGTTGCATTACCAAAATAGTCTGTCTAGAATTTTAGTTGCACAAAGTTGCACCAAAATAGTCTGTCTAGAATTTTAGTTGCACAAAGTTGCGCAGAAATGGTGTGTCTGGAATTTTATTTATACATAGCATTATACACAAAGTTGCTAAATGAAATGACCTGTGTGAAATTTTAGTTATACGTTTGTGCACAAAGTTGCAAGTTGCATTACCGAATGGTCGGTAGAAAAGTCAACGTTAGTAATGGCCTATCGGCCAAAAAACAAACAAATAAGAGCAATATCGGCCAAAAAACAAACAAATAAGAGCAACCTCTGCTGATTAAGATGAGAAAAACATGCAATCTAAGCGACAATAACTGCGATCTTGCTTCCTTAGCTGTTCCACACAACACAAATACATATGATATAGAAAGATCTTCTTGAATCAGGACAGAACCTTCATCCTGGCAAGGACCATTAGAACGAAGAAATGAGTGGAGTAGATAATTCTGTCAAACACTGCAAAACACCTGCTTGTCACTGCATAGAATGACAGCAAAATCATCACAATTGCAAATCCAAATCCAAAACCCAATCCACATGGATAATGCAGATCATCTTTAGAACCCATTGCTTTTATGCCAAGGCTGTTATTATTCTTTTCATCTGAACATGTTTTATTAATCTGAAATCCACACAAACCTGGATTATCAGCAAAAGAAGATGCTGGATACGTTTCAAAGTGGGCTTCATCTGGGATCCTTCCTGTGAGATTGTTGTGAGACAAACACAGATCACCCAGCATGGACAGGCTTGACAATTCTGGAGGAATTTCTCCGTTAAGATCATTGTTTGAAAGATCAAGAGAGTCCAACTCTGATATGAGAGCCAAAGACTTCGGAATGTTTCCGGTGAAGTGGTTGTATGACATGTTCAAAATTTTCAACGCTTGAGCACACCAATGCCATCCGGGATTTCACCAGTGAGCTGATTGTTGGAAACATCTATGTATTTCATTAGATTTATACCATTTTGATTATACGAATAAAAGATCCCTTTGTTGTTAAGCTTCACCTTAGTAGTTATATTGACTTCATAATCTAAACCTGAGAAACCAGAGGATACAGAATAGAACTCAAGAATGCACTTGCCCTCATTTCTTTGGGAATTCATGACTGTTAAACTCTCAAAACTGGTAGGAAGAATGCCGTACAGTTTATTGGATGAAAGATCCAATATATGAAGATTTTGCAGCATCAACAACTCTCGAGGGAATTGCCCTTCAAAACTGTTTAAACTCAAAATTAGGACCCTTAATTCACTTAGCTGTCCAATCCACCCAGGAACAGAGCCATGCATGCTATTATTTCCAAGATCCAGCATCCTTAATCCTGAACAATTTAAAAGATATGGAATTGTACCTGTGAAATGATTTCTATTAAGGCTCAGGTCCTCCAGATTTGGCATATTTGGTAAAAGAGTTAGCTCTCCCTTCAATTCATTTTGGCTCACATCAAAGGCTCGTGGATTAACCGTCACTATATCAGCCCATGGGACCAATCTACTGATATTATTGCATGCCAAATAAATGCTTATCCCTTCGCGAAGATCGGTGAAGGACGGAAGAGACCCACTGAATGAATTATTGGACAGAATGATTTGATCTATATGAGGAGGAAAGTAAATTGGCAGCGAACCATACAACTTGTTAATGCTTAAATCGAGAATCTCCAGCTTTCTCATACTTCTCATATCTGAAGGGATGAACCCTGTAAACTTGTTTAATGATAAATCTAGGAATTTGAGCCTCTGAAATTTCCATATCCAAGATGGCATACTTCGAACAAAATTGTTGCCCGATAATGAAATAAAAACCAAAGACTTATGGTGAGCAACAAATAAAGGAAAACCCCCTTTCATATTGCAGGTGTTCAAAGATAGCAATTGCAGTTGCATCAGGGATGACCAACCTTTGCTGAAATTCACGGTAAGAGAGTTATGAGAAAGACTTAGTCCTTTAAGGTGGGTACAATCTTTAAGAACTGAAAGGGAAAATGTTCCATTCAAGTAATTATTTTGGAGAAGCAGTGCATTGAGTTTAGTGAGACTTCCTAGACAAGAAGGAATAATTCCATTTAATGCATTTCCAGAAAGATCCAGATGTTTCAGAGATGTGAGAGAGCAGAATGACCTTGGCAATTGACCTTGAAAGTGGTTGCAGCTGATATCCAAAAATGAAATGGGAGAAAGAAATGTATGGGAGGGAATAATTCCATTTAATGCATTGCCAGAAAGATCCAGATATTTCAGAGATGTGAGAGAGCGGAATGACCTTGGCAATTGACCTTAAAGGTGGTTCACGCTGAGATCCAAAAATGAAACGGGAGAAAGAAAGGTATGGGTGGGAATGAAATCAGATATGTTGGCAAATGACGCTGAGAGGTGAACCAGGGAGCTCATATTTGCAACAATGTTAAAAATTGAACTACCAGAGAAATCGTTGAAATCCAGAGAAAGATGAGTGAGAGAAGTAAGATTTTTGAGGCAACTAGGCAGTGGTCCTGTAAGACCGGAAGAGGTCAGGCTGAGAATTTTAAGATGGTGCAGTTTACACATGGAGTTGGCCCAATTACTGCTGTTATCCAGGGATATCCAATCTAATCTCAGATCTTCCAGATTTGACAAAGATAGCAGAGCCTTAGTGGGGAACTCGGGTACACCTGGCTGATCATCAGCAGAAATGAAATATGAAACAGAACAGAGATCCAACAGTTTCAAAGCGTGAAGATTCCCTAATTGCAATGGAATAACATTCGAGGGCAACAAAATGCCTGAAAAACTCAAAAATACCCAATGGGAAAGGCCACCCACCTCTGGAGGAATTGAGATGGTCGCTGAAGACAGATCAAGTATAGAATCTGAATAAAAATTGCCACTGAGATCAAGGTAGTGAAGGTTGTGCAGCTTGGAAATGGTTGACAGAATCTCTGAAGGGTCAAAATCTCTGAAGGGTCAACATTTCTGTTTCTGAGAAGCCCAGAGTAGCTGAGAGACAAAGCAACATGATGATTAGAAACGGTGTCGCATGAGACTCCTTTCCATTTGCAGCAGCAATTTGGGTTGGACCCACTATTCCACGATGACAGTGCTTGCCTTGTATTATTCACTGCCGCTTTAAATTGCAGAAGAATCCTTTGTTCGCTTGCAATGCATTGAGCAGCATGAATTTGCGTTGCATATTGCACAAAGTAGAGGCACAAAAGAGTGAGCATGTGTGCCATGGCTGAAGCATGATGCTGGTAACCCATACTACCCTGTACTAACAACTTAACCTATCGCTGGATGAAGGGATTGCTTTGCTTGCTTGATGTTGGAGAGAAGAGGTGCAAGTAAATATATATATATATAGTATGTCTTAGGCAGACATGCTGTCTGCGCAGGGAGAAGTTCCTGCTTATTGCATTTGTTTGTTGACCGGGAGAAGTTTCTTGGAAAATAAAAAAGATTCCAGACTTTCTAAAAGTAAGCAGATGCTAGCAAAGCAAGAAAGTAGTGAGAAGTTTCTAGGAAGGTAGGAAATATAGCTTTCTCGAAGAACATTTTAAAAGCAAACAATACATTTAAGTTCTTGAGACGGATTTTAGCCGTCTTGTCATTGCAATTGCAGTTTATTCACACTGCAGATTCTACCCATCCATGACCTATCACTCCAACATACATTGGAATATGACTAATGTTTACAAAGACAACCATGGAAACGTGCAAGAATTTTGACCATTGACACCGATTTCACAGGATCAATAATAATCACAATTGCAGACTGCAACTGACGAAAAATAAGCATGTCTACTGAACGGTATGCCTATACCGACCGACCTTTTGCTTTGGCTCAACATTCCACCCCCGCCGCCACGAAGAAGCCACATCCGTTAACCGCAAAGAATTCCGCAATTTTCGCGACTTCCATGCTTCGTACACGTCGGTTGACAGCGACCTGAAATACTTTCCTGCAACTTTCCACGCGAACATTCTACGGGACGTACAAAGTCTATTTTACGTTAAGTCTTTTTTATCTATTTTTAATTATTGGTATGGACTAGCACTTAGAATTTTTTACAAAGCCAAACTTTCACAAGAACTATGGTGTATGTATAATGCATGCTATCATGTATGGTCATACATAGGAATTAAGGCACAATGGAGATACTTCCAAAAGAATGATAAGCATACAATATATATTTACAGAGACAACTTAGCCAAACAATAAAAAATCTTGCAATTTAAAGTGTAATAAAAATACACAATGTTAATGTTAATTATTATGACATAATAATAGACAATAAAATGATAATATACATCAACATTTACAAATTCCTTTAATAGTTTCTATTTATTTTTCATACATGACATCATGAATATCTATTTTCTTATATATGAAGTTAAATTTAAGGGGTTCTATGAGACCATCATCATTATGTGTTGTCTCAATAAAATGGGGTTAGCCACATAAGTTCTCTTTCCCCATTAACCTTTGAAAAGACAAACCCATATTTAAAAATTAAAATAAAAAATCCAAAAAATTGTTCAATGTTGCTTCTTATTCTTTCCTCCACTTACAGTTATGGCAATAATAGAGTAGCATTGTGGTGGGACCTTTTTGTTTAGTGTTTCACATCCACCCTGCTACCTTGCTACCCTGCTCTGTGGGCACGAGTTGTACTACCAGCCCTAAGTTTTCTTGCCTTAGAAATAAATAAATATTGCTTCTTATTTTTTTTCTTATAGACACACTCAAAATAGTTAGGGACCACCACTTGGAGTGATCATAAGGTGCTTGTTTCTCAAGTCATAAGATATGGGTTTGAGCTTGGGTACATCCACTCAAAAGAGGTTAGGCTTTCGCTCATCTATTGACACTCCCAAGACCTTGCTTTAGTGGGATGTGGATTGTACCTCTAGGTGCTGATCAACAAAGGCACTCAAAATAGTTACTTATCAAGTCATCTTTTAAGAGTTTAGTTTAATAAGGTGAATGAATGGTGTATATTGTTTTTCAAGGATCTTTGCCTTTGAGCTTTAGCTATTAATGTTTGTAATTTTTTTTAACTATATGTCTTTGATATTATAAGACGATTTCTAAATTTGAGATATCATACAATATGTTCTAATTTATAGAAAATATGGAGTTGACTGCCATCTTTCCATGGTCGCGTTTATTAGTCTTTATTTAAAATAAAAAAATACGTCATAAGTAATTGAGCTTTTCAAAGCTATTATTTCTTAATATGTCTTTATAATATTGGATTTTAGGTTGAGGTCCCTTCTCATTTCCCAACTATGATTGTTATCTATGGATAACAATTCACATAAACCTTTTAAACCACAAAGTTGTCTAGGTCACATGTTCGATTCCAATGGGCAATATTAAGTTATGGATTTTAAAAATAAAATTTTTACAAGGAATTCTAAAACTATTTTGTTTGAAAAATCCAAAAGGTTTTAGTCAACTTAATTAAAAAATTCATTTTTCGTTTAATTAACCATGGTTAACAAACAATGTTATCCATTTAAATAGCCAAACTCTTTCTGACTACAAAAATTAGATGACTTAACCATAATGAATCACAAAACAATAATACAAGATTAAGATAAATATGTCCTGTTGTACTATATAAGCTTACTTTAAAAGCTTAAAATATGGCTATTTTGTAAGAAAATGATAAAATACTCATTTAGCCATGTAAATGGTATAACATTAGCAACAACCATTATTCATATTTGATGAGTTGCAGTTCTGTTGGCTATGTCGACAAGGCCTCATCAATGAGGCCTAGTCGACACATCATATCATGCAGTGACGAGGCCCCATCGACATAGTGTCTATATTCGGCTATAAATATGGGCCCACCAGCCGCATTTATAGCAATAGAAATTTTTTAGTAGTGAAGCTCTTGCAATTTGTTTATTTGAGAGTTAGAATTTTTCTCCCAAGTGCCTGCAACAGGAGTCATTGAGTGTGCATATCTTTATTTGAGCATTATTGTACTTGAGCACAATTAATGGGACACGATATCGCATGGGCCGCAATATCTCATCACTCGCGATATCACGTACGCGATATCGCATCCTCCCCCGCTGATGAGACGCGATTTGCATAGGCCGTGATATCGCGTCTGCCGCGATATCGCATCCCCCGCTGATGAGTGGCGAGGTACCCCTACACTCCACCATACGAATACAAGCGTACACGAGCGATCCGGTCAAACTCCGCAGACTAAATGCCTTAACGCCACAAGAAACACTTGGGGTTAATCGTTCGTTGTCTTCCCAGGCTTGCTTGTATTTGTCACGGTGTATGGTTAAGCAAGTCTGAGGTATGTGATTTTTTTGGTATTTTGGCTTATCTCCTATGCTATCAGAGAGGAAGGGTTGAGAAACTAAGCTAACTCTAACTAATGTCTTAAGTCTAAATTAACTAGCGTCAGCATCCGTTCCCACTTACCGGACACACCCTGAACTATGCAACTGTGGCTTACCAAACGCTAATCGTTACTGGGGTCACCACACGTAACGCAAGTGCTCGAAGCGGTCGTACTGAGGCACCTATTTAGCATAAGTGTGATAAGCAGCCGATTCCTTAGCTAGCCGTACACACCTGTGGGTGCTCGTAACTAAGTCATACTTATCACACGTTCTAGCCTAGCAATGAGTAGCCGATTCCTTGACTAGCCATACACGTCCGTAGACGCTCGTAATCAAGTCGTACTTGTATGCACTAGGAAAGTAGTAAATAAACAACAATAAAACCACGTGCTGCAAGGTTTATCTAATCAAGTTCGTCTTTATTGCCGTACACAACTTGGGTTCAGGTTACAAGCTGCTCGAATAAAGAGCCGTTCACTCTAGGACTCCTACTGCGGGCACATGGGGAAAAATTCTAACTCTGGAGTGATCAATCTGCCAGAGCTTCGCTACTTCTAGCCAGGATTGGGACATGAAGGGAGTGCCACCTCTTATTTATAGATATGGCGGTGGACCGTGATATCGCGGCACATGCAGGTCGCGTCTCATCATACTCCCATGACTGAATGAAAACTCGTCCTCGAGTTCCTTACAATGATATCAGGTAGGTATGGGATTATTAGGGGAAATGGAACTAATGGGATGACATGTGAACGGTCTTTATTACAAGACTTGACAAAACTGGTGATCTTGACAACAAGGGTGAACACCTTATTACAATGACATCAGGCCATAGTTGGCAGCTGAGAGAAAAGAGGAGAGGGAATAGAAGAGGAGAAGAAAGAAGAGTCTTGCTGCTGCTAACACCTAGATTGCGCCTTTCGTTGTCCATCCGTAAGCGCATTAT
>MNCI01034581.1:0-12785 GCA_015680685.1 Gnetum montanum | reverse complement strand
ACCTTTGTGGAAGTTAAAAATTTTTCCAAAAGCTTTTTTCTAAAAACTTAAGGTGTGTGGCCCCCACAACAAAGAGCTAACCTCCAATAATTATAGGGTTGAAGAACAAGTGAATCAAACAAACAATTAGGAAGTTATGGCTCTTAGAAGGTTTTGGGCTTTGAAAATTTCAAAAATTCCTTCCTTGTTTTAAAGAAAATGTGAAAAATTGTTGAGTGTTCAAATCTATTTATAAGCATTTTTGCCTCATGTCAATGGGTCCTTGTTGATAGGTCTGATGTGTAAATGGGGTCTCATTTCTGTAGCTGTAGGAGAAAATTTTTCACAATCAATTTCTTGAACAATACAAAGAGTTTTTACATAAAATTGGAGTCTACGAAGAGCCAAAAAAGCCATGAATATGATGAAAATATTAGAAGAGGGTTTTGGAATTCAAAAAATGGATAATTTGATTGGAGAATGAAATTTTGAAGAAAATTCCTTAAGGAGAGCATAGTTGGATGCATCAATGGGATGCATGAAAGATTTGATTGCCAAAATACCTAAGGATAAGGAACTTAACTAACCCAACCAAGAGATATGTGAGTGGGTCCTCCCCATAGTAGGGTCATGCTCTTTTTTCCCTAGCATAACCTTAACCAAGAAGTCTATGGGTCCATAGTTGATTAATGGTTATAAAAAAGTTAAGGATCGAATCCAGAAGAATCTACCTAATAATTTCAACAAATCAAACTAAGACATTAAACAAAACATGAAAATTAGCAGTGAGGTGAATAATGGAAAGCATTGCTGGATGAGAGAGAAAGTGGAATGGAGTTCCTAATCATGGTCACATGAAGTCCCTTGAGGATTCTATGGTTAAATGACCCAATAAATTTCATCCTTGGTCCAAATCAAAACCAACCACTTTTAATGACTTTGCATCACCACTTGAAAACCAAATCACCCCCTCAAGATACAAGAATGCTCCCATCAATAAAATACCATTTCTTATTAAAGAAGAAAAGAAAAGCAAGAAGTGAGAAAGGGCCTTAGCTAAAGAAGACCTTCAAGCATAGGTAACATGTCTTTCTAATCCCATAATTAGTGCTTATAGTCCATTATTTTGTCTAAGGGGTGTGCTTTGAATTTCCTTCATGTTTTTTTTTGAATTTTATGTTTTTATAGATTTTTGAATGGGAACCACACCATGCAAAGACTTATTAACTTCCTATTATTGGTCAAAATGGAACGGTAAGAAATCCATGAAAACACAATTACACTCAAGCAAGTAGAAAGGTACAAAGAGTATTGGATCCCCTTGAAGTCACACCTTTTTAAACCTTTAAATATTTTTCATAAGTTTAGAAACTACCAAAGTTATAAGTTCATTAAAGTTTTATTAATGAAAAAGGGACCTCATGCTCCTAAAACTAGGAAGAGCATAGATTGTCTAGATGGGTGGACAACATGGACTCACTACTTGTTCCATGAAAAAGAAACTTTGTCTTAGTCATTAGTCATCAAAATTCAAAAATAGAAAGCAGACATTTAGCAATCAAAAATATTAAGTAAAAACCACCATTAGCAAACAACTATAGCATTACTATGTCCTATTGGCAACAAAGAATTTTATTAGAAAACAAGAAAAAATCACACTAGAATAAAGTAAAATATAAAAGAAATTGTAAAATATTCAAGAATGTTAAAATGTACTAATGATGTTGTAAAACAAAAATTATGAAAAAAAAAACAAAGTGTAAAACAAAAAGGTATAAAATCAAAAATAGTGTAAAACAAAAAAGTTTTAAAAACTGAGTTATTGGTATGGTGATGAGCAGTGAGGTACCCCTACACTCAACCATACGAATACGAGCATTTCACGCATGATCCAGTCAAATTCCAAGGACTAAGTGCCTATGCGCCTTTGTGGAATGATGATGGGTTGGTTAATCGTTGTCTTTCCAAACTTGTATGTCATAGTTGTATGGTTAAGTAAGCTTGAGGCATATGATTTTTATGGCTTTTATGTGTTTTATATCCTACACTAGTAAGGAGGGGGAGAGAGATAAGTAACTAGCCTAATTTAACTATTCGTTAAGTAAGTTCTAATTACTCCTAACACCAGTATCCATTCCCATTTACCGTACACATCCTAAACTAGTGCAACGCTGCTAGGATTACCAAATGCTAATAGTTACTAGGTTACCAAGTGTTACACGCATGCTCAAAGAGGTCATACTAACTGTATTTAAATAAGAGAGTTGTAGGGTGAGAGAAATCATTAATTAACCAAGAAAGCATTAAATAATAAGTAACACTCATTATTTTATTCTATATGTTGCAAGGTTTATCATAAAGTTCATCTTTATCGCCATACACAAAGTGTGCTTAGGTACACAATGCTCGAATAAAGATCCGTTCACTCTATGACTCCTACTGTGGGCACACAGAAATAATTCTAACTGTGGAAGGAAAAATTGGCAAGATTTTGGCTAAGGGACTAAATTCTAATGTGGAAATAAAGGGTGTCGCCTCTTATTTATAGGCAAGGAGGTAGGTTGCAATATTGGGTGTCTAACATCGCATGGTTGATCCGATATCATGGATGCGATATCGCAGACGTGATATCGTGGATGCGATATCACGGTTCATCATATCCCCATGACTAAATGAAAACTTGTCCTCGAGTTCCTTACAAAATATTGCAAAGGTATGGGATTATTGACCATTGATGGTGGAATGGGGTGATAGAATCAACATGCCTGGTGAACAGATCAATAGTACAATACATGACAGCATTATTGTTCATGATCACGAAAGTGAACATTATACATAAATGACATTCAGCCTTATTTGGTAGCTAAAAGAGAAGAAGAGAGGGAAATAAGAAGACGTGTTGCTGCTAATGCCAAGATTGTGCCTTTCATTGTTTATCTATAGCCACGCCACCAATCTTGCTCCTTTCATAATCATTCTAGTTCTAGTCCATCCTGAGTGTTTCCTCCAGGTCCAGTCCATTGTTGTATGATCTCCATATGCACAAACAACACAGTCACAAATGAGCGAGGTAGATAAATCACAATGCAGTTGATACCTTGCCTCGATGTAAAGTGCATTTGCTGAGTTGTGGTTATGGAATATACTGATTCAAGAGATTTAACACTGGTGACTACCTAAGGTGTAGGGGTTAGGAAAAATTGAAAATTTTGTGCCTGAGCCCCCATGACTAAGAGAAAACCTCCAGTAGTGATAGGGTGGAAAAAGATAAGGAATAAGAAAGGTGGAGAAAAAGTAACAACAGAAATTCCAATAAAATAGATGTCATGGATAGGGATGAAACAAAAATTGTTGATTGCAGGAAATGTTTAAGGGAAAGAAGTTAACAAATGCATCAAAAAGGAATGCCAGTGGGTCCTCCCCAAAGCAGGCTCATGCCCTTGATGCCCTAACAGACCCACAAACCAAAGAGTCTGTAGGCTCTAGGAATGTCAATTGGGAGCAAAAGTTAAAAACTTACCCATAAGAAATTATGAAGGAAAAACAATGCATCAACCAAGATACAGACTAATGATAAAACCAACAATGAGGTGAAAAATGGAAAAGAAGGGTGGAGAGGAGAGAATGGAATGGAAACACAAGGACAAGGTTATGTAAAGTCCCTTGTATGTTTCATGGTTAATGTGATTGAGTAGAACTCATTCCAAATCCAAACTCAACAAACGAAAGTCAGTGACCTCACATCAACACATTTCACCAACCTATCCTCTTGAAGCAACAAGAATGCCTCTACAAAAAGTCACCACCATTCCGAGGAGAGCGAGATGGAGAACCAGGAAGTGAGAAAGGGCGTTAGTTAGAGGGAACCTTCAAGCATGGGTAACATGTCTTTCTAGTGTCATAACCAGTGTGTGTAGCCCAATTTCATTATTGTGTCTAAGGGGTGTCCTTTGAATTCTCACTATTTTTTTTCATGTAAGAACCA
Organism: Gnetum montanum; assembly: GCA_015680685.1. Taxonomy (NCBI): domain Eukaryota; kingdom Viridiplantae; phylum Streptophyta; class Gnetopsida; order Gnetales; family Gnetaceae; genus Gnetum; species Gnetum montanum. Next base: position 8,821 of record MNCI01034581.1, on the reverse strand, counting down.
CATGATGTAAAGACTTATTTTTATGTACTCAACTTCTGATGGATTGATGAATGGTAAGAATGGCGGAAAACCTAAAGAAAAAGCATTCAAGCACTCAAGAGAATAGCCAGCACAAATGCATCAAATCCCCTTAAATTCACACCCTTTTCATCCCTTGAGTCCTTCCTTAGTTTGAGAAATACCTAGCCACCAATTCATTAATAGTTTTATTAGAGAAAGGGACTATATAGTTCCAAGCCAAGGGAGACCATAGGATTTTATGGATGTATGAATGACATGGACTCATTACCTATTTAATCAAAAGAACCATACCTTAATATCAACATCATACTTCAAAGGTAAATACAAACATTAGCAATCAATATGATATTATTCATAGCACCATCATGAACACTTATTGGGTAACGAACAAAACAAAATCACACAAAAAATGGTAAAAATATGAATGATGGTGTAAAACAAAAATAGGAAAAATGAAAGAAATGTGAAAAATAAAAATGTGTGAAACAAAAAATTTAGAAAGAGCTGAGGGATTTTAATGATTAGAAGAGGTGGCCATCTCCCCCATGAATAAGTTGGAAGGAGGAGATCCAAAATAATGAGCAAGGTTGCCCACCTACAGAGGTAGCATATGTTCTAGTTATCCTAAACTTATGGAAAGGTTCTGTTTATTGCACATTGACTAATAGTCTCTTATCTGGGCTCTCAGGTTCATATATGGTCATGGCCCCTGAAGGAAAAGTTGGATAGATAATGTAAGGTCCTTCCCATAGTGTTTGAAATTTGGTACATTGTGACACATGTGTGGGATTCTAATAGAGAACCTTATCTTCTAGCTGATACTTAACTTTCTTGATTTTTAGGTCATGACATTGTTTATTAAATGCCTTGTGCAACTCATTCGATGACAGGGTAGCTAGTTGATTTTCATCTAGCAAGTTAAGAGTCATCAACCTTTGTCTTTGTGCTAGATAAAGGTCAAGGTTGAGGTCACATGCCGTGGCTAGTGTACAAAGCTCAGTTTGGATAGGGAGTGTTGGGATTTTTCCATACACTAACTCATAGGAAGAATAGCCTATAGAGATTTTCCATGTGGAGAGGTATGCCCAAAGAGCATCATTCAATTTAGTGCTCCAGTCTCGCCTATACTTACTAATGGTTCTGGTCAGTATCTTAGTAATCTCCTTATTTGTGACCTCAACTTGACCATTTTCTTGGGGGTGGTATGGTGTAGTTAATTTGTGCTCAACCCCTAAGCATTACATTAACTTTTGAAAAGTTGCACCTGTGAAGTGTGTTCCATTGTCTAAAATAAGTGCACATGGCACACCAAACCTATTGATGACTTGTTGAACAAATCATGCAACTGTAGATGATGTGTGATCTTTAATAGCAGCTACTTCAACCCATTTTGTTAAGTAGTCTACAGCAACTACGAAGTAAGCCTTTCCATTGGGCATTGGTGTTATGGGCCACATGAAATCAATTCCCTAAATGTCAAAGGGTTCTAACAGTTGAATCCATTGTTGCAGACCCTCCATTCTAGTAGTCATTCCCCCATCACGTTGACAGTGCTCACAAGATTATATGAATTGATGGGTGTCCCAAAACAAGGTAGGCCAATAATACCCTACAATCAGGATCTTGATGGTTGTTCATCTACTAGCATAATGATGCCCACAAGGGCCCTCATGAGCATCTTGGAGAACTCTCAGTTGATCTCTATCAGGAACACACCATCAAACCAAGCCATCGCAACATACTTTGTAAAGTTGTCCATTGATCTCCATAAAATACTTGCCTTTGTGAAGAAACTGTTGTTTCTTCTTAAGGTCTAGCTCTTGTGGTGTTTGTTGGGTAAGGAGATAGGTAAGAATGCTACTGTACCATTTTGTCTCCATGGGTGATTGGTTATTCACTACACCGGCAAAGAGGAACTTATCAGGGAAATGATCTGAAATTGGATACTCATCCTCTTTGCTATCCCAGCACAATCAAGATAAATGATTGGCAACTACGCTCTTGGTGCCCTTACAATCAATCATTGTTAGATCGAACTCTTGTAGGATTACCAGCCATCATATAATATGGGGGCTTACCATTGGCTTATTCATGAGGAACCAGATTGCACTATGATCTATGTATATGAATACTTTGTACCCCAATACATAGTGTCTAAATTTTTCTAGTATAAACACTACAATCATTAATTCTTTTTCTGTAGTAGTGCAGTTGAGTTGTGCACTAGCTATACTTCTACTTGCACAGTGGATGTAATAAGGATGTTTCTAGTCATCTAACTGTGTAAGTACGAATCCTAAGACATAGTTGGATGCATCATTCATGACATGGAATGGTCTGGACTAGTCAAGAGCTTGTAGAATGGGTGTTTCTACTAGCTTCTGTTTCAGAGTTTGGAAATCTAGTTCACATTCCCTTGTCCACTCAAAGGGTACATCCTTTTTCACTAGCTCTACCAATGCTTTGGCAACCTTCGAAAAGTTCTCTATGAATCTCCTATAGTAGCCAGTGTGTCCAAGAAATGACTAAATGTCTTTGATAGTTTCCAGTTGATGGGTGATTCCTTGGATGACCTTGATTTTCTCAAGGTCTACCTCTATCCTTGCATGTGAAATTTTATCTCCAAGTACTATGCCTTCTTGGATCATCAAATGGCTTTTTTGCCAGTTGAGCCTCAAATTAGTTTCTACACATCTTTCCAACACTTGCTCTAATCGGTCCAAGGCTTGATCAAAGCTTGCTCCATAAGTGGATAAGTCATCCATAAAGACTTCCATACCATTTTTTATCTATTGCTGGAATATGCTTAGAACTAAGCGTTGAAATATTGCAGGGGAATTACACAAGCCAAACAACATTTGTTTATATGCAAACATTTCCCAAGGACTGGTGAATGTAGTTTTGGCTTGGTCTTCTGGGGCTATTTGTATCTGGTTGTATCTGCTATAACCATCCAGAAAACTATAATAGCAATGCCCTATGATTGTGTCTAAGACTTGGTTAACAAATGGGAACAGAAAGTGATCCTTGAATGTTGCCATGTTTAGCAGCCTAAAATCTATACACATCCTCCATTTGCCTCCCTTTTTAGGTACAATTACTAAGGGGCTAACCCATTCACTATTAGTAATGGGGTATATGAACCTAGCCTTTAGAAGCTGTTTGATTTCTTCTTTTACTACTTGCTTCAACTTTGGGTTCAATCTCCTCTGTGGTTGTTTTCGAGACTTCATGGAGGAGTCAATGTAAATCCTATGCTGGCATATCGTAGGATCTATTCTAGTTAATTCCAGATATGACCAGGTGAAGGCTTTTGACCACTTTTTTATTACCTTTAATAGACTTACTTTTTGTTGTAGAGCAAGTTTCGCATTGATGATTACCGATTTTCCATTCTTAAGAAACGTGCATTCCATACCTGTGGGCAATGGTTTTAGCTCTAGGGGCTCTTGTTTAAATTTCTTAGGGATTTACAACTTCCCCCAGTTGATGTTCTCTAAGTTAGGACTAGGAAGTTGGTAGTGGACTTACTCTAATGCATCTATGCTATCTATGTAAGCACAAGTTAAACCCTTAGTTAGTTCTATGCATATAAGCGAGCTACTTTCTTGATTAGCTATCATCCACTAGGTGTTTTCTTGTTGTGTGGCTAATGCATATAGACACCTTTGTATGTTGATCATTTGTGCACACTGATTGCATGTAGGCAATGTTAAACTTTGCACAACCCATGATCTCTGCATGTAATTGCACCCTATGTCACTGTATGCAATGCATGGAACCTTCTTCTTCTTGATCTTTCTGAAGGTATTTTCCTTAGATATTTTTAGGGAAAGATCACGGATACCTAGGCACGCATTGATAGTGCTTTGCCATGCCCTCCCCATTATGATTGGGAAGTTCTCTTAAAGTTATTCACTTGAATCAAAAGGAATTTAGCTGGATACAACCACCCAAAAATAGTGGTAACAATGTCCTCCACTAATCCCAAGGGAACAGTGATGGACTAGTTGGCTAACTCTAAATAGACATTACCTTTCTTTAATGGGGGTAGGTTCTAGGCCTTATACATTTCTTGGGATATTAGGTTGACACTAGAACCTAAATCCAAGAGAGCTTTGCATGGCTCATTCCCAGCAATTCATAGATATATCAAGGGTCTCCTAGGATCAAAGAATTTCCTAAGAAGATGGCCAACTTTGATCCAATCAATAATGGCATGTATTAACATGACCGTATACGTTGAATGTGGTGTAAGGTTTGAAGGGGGATCTAAAGCTTTATTTGATATGGAGATGTCCAAAGACTCAGCCACTTGGGGTTGCAAAGGCTTGGTTGGACTGTTGGTTTTGAAGAAAGATCTTTTCTTTATACGATTGTCAGAACCAATAGTAGGTTAAGGATTAACAGCCCTTGTGGCATTGTGTTGCTGTGACTGAGCAAAGAGTTCACCTTGCATTACTAGAGTAGGTGGTAATGGAGCTATTAGTGGGAGAGATGCAGCTAAATTGGAAGGATGGTACACTTGTGAAATGTCACTCCTAGGAGATGGAGTCCTATAGTACTCGCGGGCTTGGTAGTAATGTTGGGGAGTAACGTGAACAACAAAGTCACATGGAGATATTGGATGCTACACCTAATATCCATATGGGTTAGGTTGCTAGTACGAATATTGTTGCCTTGGTGGTGGCATTCCCCATGATTGTGGGTGTTTCCACTGTTGATGTTGTTGAATTGGTTGTGGTGGAGTTCCACTTGGATAATACGTTAGAGGTTGGTGGAACTTCCTTAGGTTATCTTGGGGTTAAGGTAACCATTAGGATGTTTTCCATTTGTTTAAACATGGATTACGTGCATACACCCCAGACTCTTATAAATGTGAGATCACAGGGCAACATCCCTTAGGATGGTCGTATTGACAGATCTCACATCCACTCTCATCGTCTGTATCTGAGTCCACAACCTCTTCAATAATAGCAACTTTACCCTTACCCTTGTTACATGCATTTTCTACTTCTCTCTTTTTCCTCTTGTCATGATCACTACCTCACTCTCTAGACTCCTCTACTACTTTGAGAACAGTTTGAAACCTACTATCCAGGGAGTCCCACATTTGGTCTACCTTTGCTGATACTTCTGATGCTAACTTTTAGATAGGCAAGGTTTTCCTATTCACCATCTCTTCGAGTGGTGACTCTTCCTCATCCTCACAAAATATTACTCCCTTCTTCCAGAGGGAAGGATCTTGATTATATTCTTCTACACACTCTCTCTTTCATAGCTCATCTTCTTCCTTGGCAACTTGCTCCAGCAGTTTGTGAATTTGATGAGACCTAAGCTCGGATAACCTTCCTCAAGCATAAGTCCCAAGTGTTCTTCTCATTTCATGCCTAAGCCCATCTACGAGATGGCGTAGTTGATCCTACTGTGAATAACCATGGCCAAGACAGCGATGTAGTAGTGCATAATAGCAACCCATGGTAGCATCCAAGGGTTCATGACTTCCTTGTTTCCATCCTTAGATTTTCTTTCATAGGTTAGACACCCGGGAGTACATTTGGTACTTATTATTGAATAACTCTAACATAGTACTCCACCTACGAATGGATTCTGGTTCTAAGAACTAGTACTAGCTTTCAGCTTCTTTTATTAGTGTTCATGGGAATAACTTAAGTTTTTTCCACTCATTTTCTATGTTTTGCAAGGCACATGCATCATGAAATGCTTGTAAGTGATTTTGAGGATCAGCATTATATCCCCCTTCAAATCATGGGTTGTTACTCATGTCTAACCTCTTGATCCTATTATCTTTTTGGTGCCTTGTTGTTGGAACTCTCATAGCCTTAGTTATATCTAACATGCTTCGTGTGGCAAGTAGGGGTTCATCATGATCATCTTATTCGTAGCATCTATGGTGCCTACACGATTCCCTACTCTCCTTTATTCTATGGCGTGATTCCCTAGAGTGCCCTCGTCCTTGTATTGGTTGCCTCATCTGTGACTTCCACTCATGATATTTTTTCTCTATGTCTACGTCCAAACACTAAAGGAGAGGGTAAAGGAGACGATGAAGGTGAAGAAGAAGGAGAACCTCCACCATGACGGTGTCTACTACCTTCTCTTCGATGGTATCTACCTCAATCGCGATTGTGATCAGAATGCCCACCTTTCTCATGTGTCTTTGTTCCTTTTTTGGACACTTTGTGTCCGTTGGTATTAACACCTGGGTTGTGAATAGTAGAATGAAGGTTCTGATACACAACCCCTTGGCCAAAGTCAAGGGGAGGAATATCGTTATGTGGGTGACTACCTAAGGCAGGTTCATCACCCTAAATTTCGCTTAAAATGTGGGGGGCATCCTTAGACCATTTTCCCTTCAAGGACTTATGGTGTCTCTTCTATTGCAAATCCCTTAGATGTTGCACTTCTATGGGATGGTAGTCTCTCGAATCATGGTCTTGCACAATGTATTCTGCATGTAATTGTTGCATGCTTATCCGTGTGAGAGCACGAAGAAGCATACTTGGGACGGAACGGTCAGGAGGTAACACTATGTTACCTTCCAAGTCATGCCAATGCAGCTATTCATCTTGGTAGAGAATAAAGGTGAAGTTAGGTACATATTCATTAGGATGAATATATACCACACAAAACTATTGAGGTATTTGCAGATCAATGTCATGTGCATCCTACCGCTGATTGCTTCATGTGTTAGTCCTAGGTGGTGAAGTGCTTTTGTGCAAAAAAGAAGACATCTTATTTTGTTCAGTGTGCAATGTACTATTATCATTTTTCTTAATCGACCCTATGGATTTGTTCCAATGATGTGGATGATTTCCTAAGTTCTACTTAGTGAACAAACAACTAAGTCCCCGGAAACAGCGCCAATGATGAGCGGCGAGGTACCCCTATGCTCAACCATACGAATACAAGCATTTCATGCATGATCTGGTCGAATTCCAAGGACTAAGTGCCTATGCACCTTTTTGGAATGATGATGGGTTGGTTAATCATTGTCTTCCCAAACTTACTTGTATGTCACAGTTGTATGGTTAAGTAAGCTTGAGGCATATGATTTTTATGGCTTTTATGTGTTTTATATCTTGCGTTAGTAAGGAGGGGGAGAGAGATAACTAAGTAACTAACCTGATTTAACTATTCATTAACTAAGTTCTAATTATTCCTAACACCAGTATCCATTCCCACTTACCGTACACATCCTAAACCAGTGCAATGCTGTTGGGATTACCAAACACTAATCGTTACTAGGTTACCAAGTGTTACATGCATGCTCGAAGCGATTGTACTGAGTGTATTTAACTAAGAGAGTTGTAGGGTGAGAGAAATCATTAATTAACTAAGAAAGCATTAAATAATAATTAACACTAATTATTCTATTTTGTATGTTGCAAGGTTTATCATAAAGTTCATCTTTATTTCCATACATAAAGTGTGCTCAGGTACACAATGCTCAAATAAAGATCTGTTCACTCTATGACTCCTACTGCGGGCACACAAAAATAATTCTAACTTTGGAGGGAAAAATTAGCAAGTCTTTGTCTAAGGGACTAACTTCTAATGTGGAAACAAGGGTGCTGCCTCTTATTTATAGGAAAGGGGACATGCCACGATATCAAGTATCCGACATTGCATGGTTGATCCGATATAGTAGATGTAATATCATGGACGCAATATCACGGACATGATATCATGGTTCATCATATGGTTAGCATGAATGGTCATCATCCCCACAACTAAGTTGAAAGGAGGAGATCTAAAAAATTGAGCAAGTTTGTCCATCTGTGGAGGCATTACTTGCACTATCTTACTTAGGCTTGTGGAAATGTTTAAGTTGTTGTGTGTTAACAAATTGCTTTTTATTTGGGCTCTCAAGTTTGTATATTAATATGGCCCTAAAAGGAAAGGTTTCATAATTGATATAAGTTCCTTACAATGTTTAGAATTCAGTTCATTGCGGAACATTTGTGGGATTCCAATAAAGAACCTTATCTCCAAGTTGAAATTTTACTTTCCTTATTCTAAGGTCATAGCGTGTTTTGTTAAATGCTTTATGCACTTCATTCAAGCATAGTGCCACCAGTCTATTCTCATCTAGCACATTAAGGTTGATTAATCTTTCTTTATGTGCTACGTTAAGGTCAAGGTCAAGGTCAAGGTCATAGGCTGTTGAGAGTGTACAGAGCTTGGATTGAATAAGAAGAGTTGGTAATTTTCCATACACCAACTCATAGGGAGAATAGACTATAGGGAGTTTCCATGTTGAGCAATATGCCTAGAGGGAATTGTTAAATTTTGTACTCTAGTCTCTCCTATATTTTCTTATTATTCTTGTTAAGATTTTTGTGATTTCTCTATTGGTAACCTTAGCTTGACCATTGGCTTCGGGGTGATAAGGTGTTGTTAATTTATGTTCTACCCCTAAGCATTGCATGAGCTTACAAAAAGTAGCACCTGTAAAGTGAGTACCATTGTCAAAAATTAGTGCATGTGGCACTCAAAACCTATTTACAACATTCTGTTGTACAAATCGAGTAGTCATGGAAGATGTACAATTGGTGATAGCTACTACTTCTACCTATTTGATACAATAGTTAATAGCAACTACTATGTACACCTTTCCATTTGACATGGGTGTGATGGAACCCATGAAGTCAATGCCCTAGATGTCAAAGGGTTCTAGAGGTTGAATCCACTACTGAGGTCCCTCCATTTGAGTTGTCATTCCACCATCTTATTAATAGCATTCACAAGAGCAAATGAATTGGTGGGCATCCCTACA
>MNCI01034580.1:48693-134462 GCA_015680685.1 Gnetum montanum | reverse complement strand
TATTAATTAGTTACTAAATTAATTTGCACTTAATTACTTTGTTTTCTACACTTAGGAAAAATATATATAAAACATAAAATGATAAAAATCATATGCCTCAATTACACTTAAACATACCCTTGTAATTCACAAGTGAAACTGAGAAGAAAACAATCAAATATATTAGAATCATTGCCTAAAACCAATGTACTTAGAAAGCTAAAATTCTATGAAATTCAACCAAATTGCTTAGTCAATGCTAGTGATTCATATGGTTGGGCATAGGGATTGCTCACATCTCATGAAATAGTATATTAATTTTCAAAAAAAGTATGCACAACATGAATTTATGAATAATATATATATATATATAATTTTATTAAAATATAAACATATATTTTATGGTAGAATTATCAATGAGTGATGAACTAAAAATTTTTAAGATTAAATTATGTTTTTTTGACAAATTGGAATTTTTGGTTGTCTTTGTTATTCATGAGCTTTTGGGAAGGGAACTAAGAGGTTAGTTGGTGTTAAGCTTAGGGTAGTAGATCTTTTTCTGATCTTAGTGCATCTTCCTAGATAGTGTGGTATTAGAATGAATCTTGGTAATGCATATTATATGGATTTTTTGGCTAAGTATTCTTCAATAATTTTTCTAGTATGAATTTTCTTTCATTGATTTGAATGTAATAAATAAGTGTCTTTATGCCTTTTATTTATATTAAGAATGAATTGATTATTTTCATGTTAGAGTTTCTTTGAGACTTAGACAAAGAGGATGTTATTTTATATTTACCATAAAATTCCTAAAGATACTTCTAAGGAATTTTAGGTATAATGAATTCTTTTCATTTTGAAGAAATGTCAGTGATCTATGTTGAGTCTCATGAGTCTTTGGATCTTGTATTTCATGGCCTTAGAGCCTTGGATTTAGTATTTTGAATATTGATTTTAAAAATATAGATATTACATCATAGAAATGTAGTTGATTAGATTGTCTATGCTACTATTATTAAATTTGGTTCCAACTTAGTCTAGTCAACCAAATTAAGAAAATGAGAAATAGAATTTTGTCTTGATCTAGGTAATTGAACTTTGTGGTTAATTAGCTTGTGTCTAAGTTCATCTCAAACAAGTCATCCAAATGATATATGGTTTATGCATTGTATAATTGTATTATGTGGATTTGAATGTTAACATGTTTTGTATGATGAAACCCCTATGTATTACAATCTAGCTTCATGATCCCTACCTTCAAATCGATTATGGATTCTTTATTATTTATCCTTATAGAGTTACAACAGATTGACATATTCCCTCTTTTTAATGAATGCTAGCATATTTGAATCTAGTGGAAATGTGTAGACATGATTGATCATGGCATTTTATGATTTTTTTCTAATGTGTCAATATTTACTTGTGTTAAGACATTATAGTTGTTGTTATATGCTATTGGTATCTAGACAATTGTAGGTTGAGAACATTAGCATTGTTACTATTTTAGTATTGATTTTCTTAAACAACTTGTGGAATTTTTCTATTAAAAATTCACATTTGGAAAGAAACTATGTATTATTATGATCTTTATAGCTATTTTCTAAAGCTCTTCATTTTATGTTTTAGTATAAGTTTGATAATTTTATTTCACCTATGACAATGCTAGCTTGAGGACTTATCTTTTGTTATCATGGATTTATGATCAATTCTCATTGAGTGTTTTTATCCTACCATGCAAATTTCATTTCCTTGAGGTTTAGTTGGTTCTTAATCCTATGTAATACCCTATTAGCCTTATAGAGGTTATGCAAGGTCACAAGTTGGTATTAAAGTAGATGGTTTGGTAAGTATCCAATAAATTATGTTGATATTTAGTATGGTTGAAAAAAGAGGAAATAGAAGTAATTTGGATTTAAATATCCATAAACCTTATAATAAAGGAAACACTATTAAATAGGAAAATTTAGTATTGAATGAAACTTTAGTAGTGCAACAGGTATAGATATCCCATAGTGATCATGAGGTATTTGCATGGCTACTTAACTTGTTAATGGTATAGATAAAGGTAGCTAAAGCAACAAGCTTTACAATGGGTGGTAATAGTAATAGTGACATGGTGGTGGATAATCCAGATAGCTAGTTAGTCATACTTTGACCAAGTAGTTTAGAAGTTTTGATCCTCCTACCTTTAGAACCTCTAAGGATTGTATAATAGTGATGGATAGGTTAAGAATGTTGGGAAGGCATTTCTTTTGATGGGATTTTCTTCTAAGGAGTGAACTAGGCTTACAGTGTATCAATTACATGGTACTATTGAGAAATTATGGTGTTTTGAGGAGAAGGTAAGGAGCCAGGAAGGCCAAGAGGTAAAATAAAATGATTTTGAAATAGCCTTCAAAGACAAGTATTTCTCAAAGAAGTACATACAAACAAAGATTAATGAATTTCATTGGTCGTATGAGGGAAATATCACTATCATTATGTATAAATCAAAGTTTACCTAACTATGTGAGTTCATTGTAAAAATTGAGCTTCTTAAGATTCTTGTATTTGTTGAATTCCATATCCAACTCCACATCCTTTAACAACCAATGTAGTTGTTTGATGATAAGCATGTTATTATCACCTCCATCATTGGAAAACACTTGTTTACACCTCTTTTTTGGCTTTGTGCCTCTTTTTCAATTAAGGAAAGCTTGGATTGTCATGATTATTTCTATCATATTTTATTATAAACATTTGGTTGCATTTGCCAAATCCTCTAGTTTAGGATATATGTTATGGTAAGCTATGAATAATAAATAAAATTTCTGATTTTTGAGAAAGGATAATTATAGTAACATTTCATTAATATGTTTTTATATATAACAAATTACTATAATATCATTGTTATAATGTTTTGTAGGTTTTATGAAGAATTTAAATTAACTAAATGCTATATTTTCCTTTTAAAAAAAGTTATAACATAAAACTTAATCTTTCATTTACTATGATTAGACTAAAATAACTAATTTAATAATCCTAACAATATATATATTAAAATCATTCTATAAAAGTCCTATGTGCTAGGTTGGGGTGGTCGATTAAGGGGTTATTGTTGGAACTTGAAAGAATGAATATAAGTATGCTTGAGGACATATAGCCAATAGGACACATTATAAAAATTATAAAAGAATATAAGGATGTCTCAAGTATGACTTGAACTAATGACCTATTGCTTTACAAGATAATGAGCTAAGCACTTGAACCATCTATCCTTGGCAAAGTCTTATGTACTACATGGGTGATGTGGTCAATGTTAAGCCCTCAAAGTTGTATGCAACTACAGAAAAATACAAAAACTAATAAAAAGTATAGAACTTACATCAACATGCAACATATAAAACATGCAAATACAATGTGCATTACAAAATCATATTTGGAAATGTTACAAGCATGACCTAGGGTTTTCTATATAACATTTTGAAATGTGGGAAATCATACAAACATGAGTGACTAGAAGCATGACATGATGTTTCCCTCCCCAAATGATGAAGTTTTTATGCTAAAAAATGACTAAGTATGAAAGGATTAAAAATTTGACTAAATATAAAATATGATGTGAGAGATAGAAATAAATCTAAGTATAAACCTTCTATAAAAGGATATAAACTTTTGAAATATTAATGTTATTATGTAGTAAGAAGGATGTTAGATCCTTCCCTAAAAAATGAAATTTTTATGTTAAAAAATAACTAAGTGTAGAATTTTGAGAAATTGGCTAAGTGTAAAATTTTGAAAATTTGACTAAGTATAGAATGTGATATAGAAGATAGAAAAAATGCTAAGAATAAAATGTGAGTGAATGAGCTTAGAATAATTAAATTTAGATACTTCGATATAAGGGAAAGATATCATATCCTTTCCCAAACAATAAAATGCTTTATTGATGAGCTACAAAGTGTTCACCTCCTATGGAAGGCCAAACTACAAATAATGGAAGAAAAATGTAAATGTGATAGGACTAATAAAATAAGCTCAAATCTCAAGCAAAATATAGATTTGGAGGATTGAATTTAACCTTTGGAGGATTAGGTAATGGATGGAGAAGCTATAGGTGTGATTTGGAACCAATTTTAGGCCAAAACAAGGCTATTTCGCCCAAGGTTTTTTTTACTAATACTAGAATTGAAAAAATTGTAACCTTGAAAAGTGTTGTAGAAGCCTAAAAATTCTATCTTTGGAAGTAACACTAAAGGTGCAAAAGGTATTGAAGGTTTCCAAGGAGCATAGCAAATGTTGTGGTGGTGGCAAGTGCTCATACTCTTGATCTCTCAAAATCTAATAAATGCTCTCAAATATCTAAAGATCTAACCCAAAAATTATGTTTTAAGATTGTATTTATAGGTTTTTAATTGCCAAATTTAACTTAGGGTTGCTAAAACTAAACTTGAATTTAAGTGTTACTTATCGTCAAGTTCAAAAATATCAAGTCTGATCATTGAATTTACCATAGGTTGCAACATATCAAGATGATGCTAACACTAACATTGATGTTGATGTTGATGACAACATTGATGTTGACATAGTGCCAACGTTAGTTCCTAGAGTTAAAAAAAATTTCACAATGTTTTCATCAAAAATTCTAACTATGGAAAGGTTGAAATTAATTCCAAAATGCATTAATATGATAATTTTAAAGTGCAAAGAGACTTGTAGACTAGTGCAAAGATGTGAACTTGGTATATGGGACAATTTGAAGATGCCAAGATGAGTGTCAATGTTACCAGTTGACGAGTGGCGAGGTACCCCTATGTTCAACCATATGAATCACAAGTGTTCATGCATGATCCTATCAAATTCCATTGATGGGATTAGTTGTGGAATCTAGGTCGTTATGCTCTAATCATAGTTCACTATCTTCCCACTTAGACTAGTGGTATCTTTATCATGTATGGTTTAGTTCAAAGTGAGGCATATGATGTGGTTGAATTTCTATGCTACTCCTGATGATGATAAAGAGATAAATTTATTAAAGTAATGAATGATGTAAAACAAGATCTAAACTAGCCAATCAAAAGTAACTGCCCCACTTTCTTGGACACATCCTAAACACATATAGCACTACTAGGCTACCAAACATTAAGCATTACTAGGTTACCAAGTACTATATGTATGCTCAAAGTGGTCATGCTTGTGTTCATTAACAACTAGAAATAAAGTACTTAATTCAAATGAATTTAAGTACAAAGCATGAAAGTAAAGTGCATTGAAGGACATAGTAATCTATTCTCAGTGCTACAAGGATTGTCAAAAGAGTTCATTTTATTCACATTACACTATTGTTCTTAGGTACATCAATTTTCAAACAAAGAACCATACACCCTTAGACTCCTTCTGTGGGCATTCATAAAATATTCCAACTCTGGAGAGAATAAACTACCAAAGCTTCACTACTTTGACTAGAAATGACTAAAAACTAACTAATGAAAAACTCAAACCTAGGCACTATGTTTATAAGCAAGGATATATGTTCCCACGTCGGAGCTAGGGCCTAACATCGGAGCCAAGCCCCAATGTCATGTACCTAACATCACAGCCAAAAAAACATGTTTCATCATACCCCCATGACTAAATGAAAACTCATTCTCAAGTTAATAAGGGGAGGAACAAGTTCTTTACAACATAACATATTAGGTAGGTATCGGATTGTTGACTAACATTACAAACTAACTTAGATGAAATAGACATATATACTCTAAGTGCCCAAGTGTGTGAAATTTGAATATTTTACAAAATTTGATATTCATGAGAAGAGGAGTGAACACTTTGGAGAATATTGACATCCAACAACTCTTGGCAGCAAAAGAATGAGAGGGAGAGAAAAGATCCAAAAAGTAAAAATGATCCTCATTATGTTGTACTACTACATCATCCTTGGTAAATATAGTCTCACTTCCATTCCATACGTCCCACTACAATCACAAAAAAATCATGAATTAGTATGTAAAGTGTAACACATAGTGGTTAAATGCCTTATCTCATCGATGGTTACACTTGGATAAGTTATTCTTGTGATAGATAGAATTTTTTAGTAGTGTTAGCAGTAAGGCTGAAAAATAGGGTAAAATAGACAAGAATTCCATTAAATTGAAAATAATTTATCACAAGGAAATATATGAAGTGGGTATAAGAATTCACAACAAGAAAAAGTAAAGTTCACTAAAAATTGATGTGAAGATGTGTA
This sequence comes from Gnetum montanum, assembly GCA_015680685.1. Taxonomy (NCBI): domain Eukaryota; kingdom Viridiplantae; phylum Streptophyta; class Gnetopsida; order Gnetales; family Gnetaceae; genus Gnetum; species Gnetum montanum. The sequence goes on along the minus strand of MNCI01034580.1, from coordinate 128,257 downwards.
CAATTGGATGTCATTGATGGGGTAAATAAAAAGAATTTGATTGTAAAAATGTCTAAGGGTAAAGAAATTAACTAATCTAATCAAAAGATATGCAAGTGGGTCCTCCCCAAAGTAGGCACAAGCCTCTAATGTCCTTACATAACTTTAATCCAAAGAGTCTGTAGGCTCTATGGATGATTAATGGTTATAGAAGGTTAAGTACAAAAGCCTGGAAGAAACTAACTAATAATTTCAACACATCAAGAAAAAACATGAAACTAGTAGTGAGGTGAGACATGGAAAGAATAGATGGATGAGAAAGAGAGCAAAATGGAGTTCCTAATTATGGTCACATGAAGTCCCTTGTGTAATTTGTGGTTAAATGACTTGATAAGATCCATCCTTAGTCCAAAGAAAAACCAACCATGTTTAGTGACTTTGCATTGACATTCTAAGACCAATCCATCTCCTGAGACACAAGAGTTCTCCCACAAAACAACCAACATTCCAAATTAGAGGAGAAGTAGGAAGTGAGGAAGGACCTTACTTAGAGAGAACTAGTTCCATAACCAATGCTTGTAGCCCATTTACTTTTTCTAAGGGGTGTGCTTTGAATTCTCATTTTTTTAAAATGGAAACCACACCATGCAAAGACACATGCATTTATTTTGTCCAAGGGGTGTATTTTGAATTCTCATCTTTTTTTTATGAGAGCCACACCATGCAAGGACTTATTCAACTTCCTTTTATTGGATGACATAGAATGGTAAAAAATTCATGGAAGCACACATGCACCTAGGCAAATAGAAAAAGCACAAAGAATATTGAATCCCCTTGAAGCCACACCTTATTTAAACCTTTGAATCCTTTCCAATTCTAAAAACTACCAATGTCACAAATTTATTAAAGTTTTATTAATGAAAAAGGAACTGCACATTTCCAAAACAAGGAAAATCATAAATTTTGTGGATGAGTGGATGTTGTGGACTCACTTCCTGTTACATGAAAAAAAATCATGTCCTAATTATCTGTAACAAAATTCAAAGCCAAAAACCAGACACCAACAATCAAATAACAAGAAAGTACATACCACCATCAAGTAACACATTACCAATGTACCTGGTACTTATTAACAAAAAATTAGAAAATCATACTAAAAATAAAATAGAAGAAAATATTTTAAAAAGTGTAAAATTATAAATAAATATGAAATATACTAACAATGGTGTAAAATAAAAATTAGAAAAGATTAAATACATGAAAATAAAAAGATGTAAAATAAACAATGTGTAAAATAAAAAAGTTATAAAATATAAAATAAGTGAAAAATACTTATTAGTTTTATAAGATATATGCATCTATTTCCTTTGTTTGGTCCATTTTCTTAAGTCTAGAACTAATAAGAAAATTCATTGTCTTCATGCATCTATGAAACAATCTTAAAATCTCATTTTCAAGCCACCAGGTGTCTTTTGGTTTAGTGGCTACTACATAGACTAGTCTTTGTTCACACACTTATTCCTTAACATTATTGAGGGTTGTATTAATATTTTGAATTTCTAGCCCATAATTGCATCTTTTACTATTAGTAGTGATGGATAGATTTTGTTTCCTTTCCACAATGATAGGTTGTCTTGTGTTGGAGTGGTGATGGTTGTTGGATTTTGCATAGGATCAGAGGATGTTGGTTGTGAAAAGGAAGGCACTGCATCAAATTGGAATTGTGCTAGCTTAGATGATATGGTGGGTCCATGCATGGTTTACTTCAGCTTATGGCCTTTCCTCTAGAAGGGACATTTCCTACATTATGGTTGAGACCCCTTAGTATTAGCATGTCTATGCACATTTGCAACACAAGTGGTATCTATTTTTTAATATTGTGGTGTCAAACCTTCCTATGTTACTAGTGGTGGCATCTAAGTATGAGAATATTGAGGATATGCCAAAGGATGAGAGGTGTGAGGTGGTGACCTCATATAAGACGTTGTGGGATGTTGATATTTGGAATAGTAGTAGTGATTTGAGGTAGAGGGAGTAGAACCAGTTAGAGAAACAAAGTGTTGAACATAATATCAATGTGGGTTCAGTTAATAGGAAGAATAGGGTTGGTTTGGTGGTGGCCTCCCCCATGACTGTGGTTGTTGCCACCATGATGGACGCCAATGTTGAGGCTAGTAATAAGTCCCCCTAAGATAGTACAATTGGTTTTGGGGTTGTCTAAAATTACTATGTAGAAGGGGAAATCTCCTAGGCATGTACCTCTGTACAAAATTCAATTTTAATGCCCCTGGGAAATACTCATGTAGATGCAATAAGACTGGGCAATGGTCCTTTGCATGGTCATATAGGAAAATGTCACATTCACCATCCTCTTTAGTGGTTGAGTTTATAGCCTCTTCTTCTATATCCATTTCCCCTTCTTGCCAAAAAGTATTCCTAGCTATTTTTGGATTTTTCTTCCTCCTTTTGTTGTGAATACTTGATTCATTTTGTGCTACTCTCTCCTCTATGATTTCTTTGCAAGTTTTACCTTTCTCATTCATTGATTCTAACATCTTATCCAACTTTTCTTTAATCTCAATGATAGAATTTTGTATTTGCAAGGTCCATTGTAAAATCACCTCATCAAGAGCTACCTCTTTTTCCTCATCGTAGATATGGATCATTTTCTTTTGAAGAGTGGGATCCCAATTATTTTCCTCTACATTCTCTCATATATATAGTTGTTCTTCTTCTTTCACCACATGCTTGATTAACTCTTTGATCTAATGGGTTTGTAGCTCGTATAATTGACCTAGAGCATATATCCCAAGGATCTCCCTTGTTTCATTCCAAAGCCCATCTATGATGTAAAAAATTTACCTTTCCTCAGAGAAACCATGGCCTAGGCATCTATGTAGTAGTGAATAGTATCTTTCCAAGGCCACTTCAAAGGGTTCATGATTTTCTTATTTTCACTCTTGGATTTCTTTCTTATATTGCACACTCTCTTATAGGTTTCATATTTTTCATTGAAAAGTTCTAGCATCGTGGACCATTGGTGAATGTAACTTGGTTCAAACACTTTGTTCCAACTTTCAGCTTTGTCAATTAGTATCCTAGGAAAGAACTTAAGCTTTTGCCATCCATCTTAAATGTTTAAGGCATAGGCATCATTGAAGGCTTATAGATGATTTTGTGGGTTAGAATCATAACCTCCTACAAATTTAGGAATATTATTAATATAAATCCTAGGTACGTGACTTTCCTTGCGATGCCTATGAGGTATCTTAACTACGTCTGTGATCTCCATTAGCCTCTTAGTAACCAACAAGGGTTCATCGTCATTAGACATGTTGTGATGGAAATTTACATTTTTATTCATTTAATTTTGATAATATTGTCTATTCTCATTATTATGTCTTTGATTTTTCCCTTAGGTTTGACTTCTATCTTTGTCTTGACCCCATAGTGAAGTTCTATCTCTATACCTACATTCATCTTCATTAGAACTAGACGTTAAAGAGAAAGAGGAAGATGAGGAACTGGGAGAATCATCATGGCTTCTATAGTTCTCCCCATGGTCCCTTGATTTATCTTGTCTAAGTTTAGAGAAGATCCTAGGCCTTGAGGCCCTCCTTGATCTAGGACTTACTCCATCTCCTCTACGATTGTTTTCACTAGTTGAATGTAGTCTTTGAGTGTAGTAACTACCTAAATGAGCATAGGAGACCCCTATTTGAGGTTTTTCACTCCAGTTTTCCTTAGTATATATCTTATCATTTCTATTACAAATGTTCTCATCAGATGATGCATTATGGATCCTGTGTGAAGAAGACATGGTTTTGTCTAATAATGTGTGTGACTTAAAATATTAATTTTTTCTAAGAGATAGATCATTAATACCTTTACAACAATCATTTAGAATATAACTAATCTAGATAAGTAGCACCATCCTTGGCAATGGTGCTAATTGATGAGTGATGAGATACCCCTACGCTCAACCATATGAATCATAAGTGTTCACACATAATCCAATTGAATTCTATGGATGGGACTAGTTGTGGTATCTAGATCATTATACTTTGATCGCAATTCGTTGTCTTCCCACTTGGACTAGAGGTATCTTTATCATGTATGGTTTAGTCCAAAGTGAGGTATATGATGTGGTCTAATTTCTATGCTACTCCTGATGACAATAAAGAGATAAATTAATTAAACTAATAAATGATGTAAAATAAGATCTAAACTAGCCTAACACAAGTAACCACCCCACTTTCTTGGACACATCTTGAACACATATAACATTTCTAGGCTACCAAACGTTAAGCGTTGCTATGTTACCAAATACTATATGTATGCTCAAAATGGTCATTCCTGTGTTCATTAACAACTAGAAATAAATTACTTAATTCAAATGCATTTAAGTAGAAATCATGAAAGTAAAGAGTAAACTATTCTTAGTATTGTAAGGATTGTCAAAAGAGTTCATTTTATTCCTATCACATTGCTGCGCTTAGGTACATCAATGTTTAAACAAAGAACTATATACAATTAGACTCCTTTTGTAAGCATTTAAAAGATATTCTAACTCTGGAGAGAATAAGCTACCAAAGCTTTGCTACTTTAACTAAAATTGACTAAAAATTAACTAATGAAAAACTTGAACCCATGTGCTATATTTATAGGATAGGATATATACCTTGACATCACATATGCAATTTCATGGACCTAATATTGTGGCCAACAAAACATGTTTCATCACCATTGTTCCATACTTCCCCAAAAAATGCTAATTTTCAAGTTTTAGAAAACTTGCAAAAAGTGGAAATTCTAGAAGCCTAATGCATGAAAACTACTACCGATGAGTCATCTTGCACTTGGGGGTCCATGACGCATGTCCAAAAATAGTTTTGGGAAGATTTGAAAGTCTCAAACATAGTGATACTAGTGCTAATGTTGATGTAGCATTAGCATCAATTCTTAGAGTAAAATAATTTTGATAATTTTTTGGTCAAACATTCTAACAATAGAAAGGCCAAAATTGATCTTGAAATGTATCAAGATGGTAATTTTGAAGTGTTGAGTGATTCATAGACCAATGGAAATTTTTGAACCTAATGTATGCAATGATTCAAAGATGCTAAGATGATTTTTGATCTTATTAGTGTCCTATACTTAGCCAAAAATTCTAATTTTTCAAGTTTCAAAAAACTTGAGAAAAGTGCAAACATAGGAAGCCTAGAACATCAAAACTATTGCTAATGAGTTATCATTTCCTTGGGGATACTTGGCACATGTTAAAACATAGTTTGAGTAGGATTTGAACGTGCCAGTAGTGATGATACCAGTGCTGATGCTAATGCAACATCAATGTTAATTTCTAAATTTTTTTCAAGTTGCTATAATTGATGCCAAAAAGTTGGTATATGATCCAAAATGGTTCTTGAAGGCATCTAAAGGCTATAAATGTCTCTTGATAGAATTTTTTGAGGGGCCTTTTGTGATACAATGCCAAAGGAAATCCAATTTGACATTCCATCACCTCTAACACTTAGAAAAATTTTGACCTTAGGGTCCCAAGGTCAAACTACCAAATTTGCAAAATTCAAACTCTATGATGTCAAGGGAGCTTAGAATGTACCATTGGTGTTCTTACATGATGAAAAATCTACAATGTCTACAATACTTAGAAGAGTTTTAGCCCTAGTCAACTCTAACACCTAGAAAAATTTGGTTCTAGAGTTTTTTGGAGATCATGAAACATTAAGTCCATAAGTTGGATTATGAATCCAAATGGTTCCCAATGGCCCCCAGGAGCTAAAAATGTGTCCTATAATTATGTATTTTTTGGATTTAGTACTCAAATCCTCATGAAAGAAGGTTGAAACAACACTTAGTTTCATTTTAAAGTGAAGCAGAAAAGTGGGTGCAAGAGTTGCAAAAACCAAGATTTTAGTAGGAGGGAACATTGGATGGTTATTAAAATAATTCTGAGGTATCTTCAAGGTTATTAATTTTTCCATCTATTATAAGAAAAATTCCTTTGAATTGCATGACTTTGTGGATGCAAATTGGGGAGGTGATCTAGATCACTAAAAACAAGTGTAATTAGTTGGATCAACAAGAGAAAAAGCTATGTTCATTATTGATAACAAAGGTAGATGTTGTAGTAACTTCACAAGCAAGAAAAAAAGTAGTTTGGCTATAATAGCTCATCAAAGAATTAGGAAAGATGATAAGAAAATAAACATTTTTTTGTGATAATCAATGTGCAATCTTCCTCTTGAAGAATCCTGGGTTTCATGCAAGGACAAAACATATTAAGATAAATGACTATTTTATTTGAGATCAAATTAAAAAATATTTCTCTAGTAAATATTTCTACATAAGAAAATCGAGTGAATATGTTAACCAAGGAAAGCCTTGTAGATAAGTTTAATAAGTGTAGAAATGAACTTGGAATAGTAAATTGTAAAATATAATGGATGTTCCTAGTTGTAATGCCTTACAATAATAATAAGTGAAAAAATTGTAATGTGTGTTGTTAATTTTAAGAATAAAACATCTTCTACAAATGTTATAATAGCTTATGAGTGGCAAGTATACCCTACACGTAACCATACAAATTACTAAGTGTTCACATGTGATCCAATCGAATTCCATGGACTTATAGCCTTCTAAGTACACTAGTCTCTAGGAAGTTAAACTAATCATTGCAATCATTTTCTTTTCAATTACACTTGTGAAATGCAAAGGTATTGTTAAGTGTAATTGAGGCATATGATTTTTATCATTTTTATGTTTTGTATTTTAAATCTCCTAAGGATAAAAAAATAATGAATAGAAATAAAATAATTAAATTGCTAATTTAGTCTAGGTAGATACACCTAACTAATCCTAGCATAAGCAGTCATTTCCACTTACTGTACACATCCTAAACACATTTAATGCTACTAGGTTACCAAACTTTTAGCACTACTAGGATTACCAAGCGCTAAGCATATGCTCAAAGTGGTCATACTTATATGCTTAAATAATTGTGTATTTAATCTAGCTTAATTTATTGTAATTATCTAATTCATTAAAGTAAATTACTTAAAACATTAAATGCATAAATGAACAATTAATCTATTCCAAAGTGCTACAACATTTATTAGAAAGCTTGTCTTTATTGCCACACACATTGTTGTGCTCAAGTATAATAGTGCCTTAATCAACATTTGTACACTCTTTGACTCCTATTGTGGCACTTAGAAAAATATTCTAACTTTCAAATGATAAAACTATAAGAGTTCTGCTACAACTATGAAAATGATTACCATAAACATGGCACATGAGCATGCATTTATAGGTAAAAGTACACATTGCAATGATGAGGTCATGTTGATGGGACCATGTCAATGAGGCCTCATCAAAATGATCCATGAAAATGTGACTCATCATGCCTCCATGAAAGAATGAAAATTCATCCTTGAGTGAACAAAAGAAGGAACAAACTTGTTAGAAGATTTTTGGAAGGTATGGGATTATTGACTAACTATTAACATACATAAACATAACACACATGAACAAATACTAAGTGCCTAAGTATATGGAATTAAAATCATTACAAAATTTTGGTCTTTAGGACAACAAAATTAAAAATTAGGAAAAAAATGACAAACATAATCACTCTATGGCATGAAGATAAGGATGAAGTTCAAATGGTCTTGTACTGTCTGGAATCCTTGGTGCCTAGCTGGAATGAAAAGGGTACCGAGAGATCCGCAGGCAGGCACAGAAGACCCTAACTTTGCTTGAGGGTGAACTGGAACTGACAAAGGTAGAGTACCTTGGGTGGTCTGCACACGGATCAGACAAGGATTTCCCCAGACGTATGCCAATGCGCAGTACACTAGGTTATATGTAAACAATGTAATAAATGTAAACCAGAACGTAAACATGCTGGAATGTAAATAATAAGTAAATAAGAATGAATGAAAAATGTAACAAATATTAGCCAAAAATGCAAGAACAAATGAGAACTGTATTGAATCTTGGCCAAACTATAACAATATTATTGCATAATGAAAATTACAATGCACCGGTCTAGACGCAGTTGTGGATCTAACACAAGGTGGACGAAGAGCCCCAGTGGATGCAGAGGGGTGATGGTATGCTGGTTTGGGCTATAGGCACAGCGTGAAGGCTATATGCTCAGCATGCAGGGCAGAAGTCCAGCATGCAGGGTGGGTCTTCTAGATGTTCTTAGTGTGGATTCTCCAATTTTTTCCCAGATTCTTTAATTTTCGAATCCTAATCTAGTCAAAAATCGAGGTTTTTGTATGAGTTTGGGTGTTAAATTAGGATATGAGATGGGATGATTGGCTGTGGGATGCTGGAATTTTGGATCGGGTGACATGTGGAGCGTCGATCGGGTGTAAAAGAATGAAGCTTTACAAGTGTATAGCATGCCAGCATGTAGACACTAGGCGTATACGCCCCACACACTGGACAACGTGTGGAAAATCATGAAGAATTTCTAACCAAATTTCAAACTGTGACACTAGTTTTGATCATGGATTTGGATGTCTGATGTCTTGAGGATGCTACTTGTCGATTCTGGGCTCATTTGACTTTGATTTGATAGGGCTTTAGGAGGCTCCAAGAGTGTACCCGCTGGCCATACACGCTAGGCATGCAGGCCAGTGTGTGGGCATGAAAAATGTAGTTTTGGAGCCTGATATTGTACACTAGAGTTGGATCCTTGTTGCCTAAGTGTTTCTAGTTCTCCAGGGTGTCTGGGGGCTCATTTTGGCTTGATTTTGACTGAGTTTTGGGCATGTTTCTAGTGTGCATGCTGTGTTGTACGCCGGGCATGCACGTTGGGCATGCAGGGCCAAGAATGACCCTTTTGATGCCAAAAATTGATGTCTCTAAAGCCTGTGGACTTGTAGATTCATTGACCATGCCTTGAGGATTGACTCCATGTCAAAATATTTTCCAAAATGCCCAATCAACCTTGTTCAAAGTGGTGCATGCTGGGCTGCACGTTGGGCGTGTAGGCCAGTGTATAGGCATGAAACTGCCACTTTTCAAGGTTAAAACTTGATTTTTGGGAGCCCAAGATGATGCTTGATGGTTTCCCTATCTTTGGGAGTTGATTGCCTATAAAAAACATGCTTTGAGTGTCTGTTTTGGTTTGTCTATGATGGTACACGTTGGGGGTGTAGGCCAGCGTGCAGGCATGAAAACCCATCACTTGGAGCCAAAAACATTATTTTCAGGAGCCTGAGAGCTATTGGGGACCTTGGTGAAGGTATTGGGGGGTCCAAACACTGAATTCTGGCATGTCTTGAAGGTCTTGGGCATGCTGAGCTGCACGTTGAGTTGTATGTTGGGCATGTAGGCCTGTGTGCAAGAAGTATACTTAGTCAAAACTAAGTGTTTTGAGTTTGAAACTTGCATTTCTTGTTGCCATATTTTGATGTAGTCTCCAATGGATCTCAGGGAACTTTTACTTGCTTAATTATGCTCCGTTTGATGCTGTTTTTGAGGTTCGCAAGTTTCGGTCATGCTGGGAAGCATCATGACTTAGCTTGATTCTTGTCTAAAAGTGCTAGGTCCAAATTTTTGTGGTGTTTCATTGGCCCCTCTTTGTTGACGCTTGGAGAAATCAACCCAAGAGGTGTCGACAAAGAAGTAAAAAACACCACAAACAAACTAGTAGCAAGCATTGTCCTTTGGCAGTTGGCCAGATGTCATCGCACTATGTTCAGAGTACATGGGTGTAGGAAATGAGGTTTTGAGATGGGTAGGTAGATGTTTGCAACTTTGGGATTTAGAATTGGTCAAGGAATTATGCTGACGTGGGAGAAGAGTGTTCATCTTGTGCAAACAAGTCATGTTGTTCCTTGTTTATAGCCAATATTTGGCAAACTTGGAACCAAGGCATGAGGAATACGTCCTTTGGAGGAACGAGACTCTTGTATCATGTTTGAGAGAACTCGTTGTTGCAACCAAAGCCATGCGATGAGGTGATGTGTTCTTTGGAGAAATAGGACCCTTGTGGAGTGTCTAAGGGAATCCATTATTTGACAACCAAAACCATGTAGTGAGGTGAAACATGATTGTTTGAGACATGAGTACTTCTTTCCAAGACAACTGCCTTCTCGCTTGGGGCTTGTATGGGAAGTGCCAAGGGTCTTATGGTTCATTTTGCTCTTTGCTCTTTGATATTTTCTCTTTTTTTTGGAGAGAGCTTTCTTTCAATTTTTCACTTATGCTCATGTGTCGTGTTGTGTGTTGCAACTGCTTGAGAGTGTCACAACATGAAACCGTATGCTCACAGTTTTGGGGTGTATTGGGTGTATCTAGGAATTGTAACCGGGTAGGAAGGAGAATGAGATTTTTGGGAAAATGGAGAATGTATTGGGAACTGGGAATGTACTTTTGAATAGATTAATTAACCTGGTTGCATGTGTCAGAAAAAATGTGATACCTTGTCACCATGATAAAGCGTGTCTATGTACGAGCACCGTTGGGTATCATCCTACAAACACAACTCCAAGACGAGAAGAAAATCATAAGTGAATGAGTTAGTGAACACTTCAGACATGAATGTGACTGATGCAAATGGAGGTGCCATGTGAAACTTAAGGAAAACAAAATGAGCAACAATAGTGTTGTCAGAGCTGCTGTGATGAATGATGTAGCAGGCATTGATGAATAAATGTCATGAATTACAACAGCAAATGAATGTGTCAGAAATGATCTTTCCAGTTTATAGTCTTAGCGGACTGTCGTGGGTTAGTTTTATGTCATAACCTGTTGGACGTTGCTAGTTTATCGTCGTAGCTGATGGTGCGATGCTAGTTTATAGTCATGGAGGACTATGAAGAGGCAAGCCAGTTTATAGTCTTAGTGGACTTTGGTGAATCAAACTGTGTGATAATTTAACTTCATGTCGGACAGAGCTCTGTGATGTCGGTTTATCGTCACGATGCTAGGACGTATCTATGGTGTTAGTTTTGAGTCATAACCTAGGACGATTCTATGGTATCAGTTTACCGTCATGTTGCCAGGACGAAGACATACCTTAATATCATCAGACGTAGAATGGTTTCAGGTACATGTGATTCGTGGGATTGGCCGATTCATTTCCATCCATGTCTGCCAGTTTGAACGCTCCATTACCGTACTCTTTGATGACCAAGTAAGGCCCTTCTCAGTTGGCTGAGAACTTGTCCGCATGTTCACGAACCACCTTAAGTACAAGGTTCCTCTCTTTGATTGGGTGCTTATGGATGTCATGTTGATGGTTTCGTCGTTGTTGCTTCTGGTACCACTTGATTTGATCCAGTGTTCGTGTGTGTTCTTCTTCCACCGAGTCGAGGTCAACAGTACACAACTCATTGTTTTGACCTTCATCGAGGAGTCCAGATAGTGTGGTCCTTAAGGATGGTACCTACAACTCCAGAGGTAAAAAAACTTCTGAACCATAAACAAGACTATATGGTTTTTTACCAGTGGATGTCCTATGCGTTGTTTTGTATGCCCATAGCGCATAAACTAGCTGCTCGTGCCATCTTCGTTTGCTCTGATGAAGCATTTTCTTGAGCATCATGATGACAGTTTTATTTGTGGCTTCTTCTTGTCCATTTCTTTGAGGATAGTAAGGTGATGAAAATGAGTGTTTAATACCTAGGCTTTCATAGAATGTTTTTGTTTCGACACTACTGAATTGTGGCTTGTTGTTAGTGATGATAGTCATCGGGATGCCAAAACGAGTCACAATGTTTTCGAGGGTAAAGTTGCATACTTGTTTTGATGTGGTCTTCCTAAGAGAAATAGCTTCCACCCATTTCATGAAGTATTCAATCACAGTTATGATGAAGCTATGCCCCGTTGAAGATGGGGGAGTTATTGGTCCAATGATGTCTAACCCCCATTTATGGAAAGGCCATGTGATGTGAGCCATATGCAGCTCATTGGGTGGAACATGTATAAGATTACCATGCTTTTGACATGTATTGAATGTTTTGACTTTGGAGAAATAATTGTATTCCATATGTGGCCAATAGTACCCTAAGCATCTTATTTTGGTTGCCATTGCTTTGGGTGCTATGTGCCCTCCGTAGAGTCCTTCATGAACTTGATCCACGATAGTTTGGCCATCGGTGCTATTAATGCATACCAGTAAAATGCCCTCATAGGGTCTATGACATAATGTATCTCCTACTAGTGTATACTACCGAGAGCATTTTCGCACCGTGTCCTTTTGTGCATTCGTTAGATGTTGAGGTGGTTCACCATGCAAAAGGTACTCTTTGATGTCATCGTACCACTCTACGGTGTGTGTCGTGCTAACGGATGCTATGGGCAATTCATCAGGAGCGTCAGTTATGGGCTTGTCGCACCTCATGATGGAATTAGGCAATGCATGAAACATGTCTGGTGAGATGTTTAGAGCTAAAGTGGCTAATGTATCTGTGATGGTATTATCATTTCTAGGCACATGTTGTAGTTCTATATTTATAAACTGTTTTAGCCAGTACTTCGTCAAGTCACAGTAGGGTTGTAGATGAGATGCTTTGTACGTGTAATCATCTTTGATTTTCTTTATGATTAACTGTGAGTTGCCTCTGACTACGAGACATGTCATGTTTGAAGCTTCTGCTGCCATAAGGCCTCTGAGGAGACCTTCATACTCTACTATGTTATTGGTACAAGGAAAGTTAAATCGGTAAGTGAAGGGTTGGATCTCCTCGGAGGGATATATGATAACGGTAGCAGCACTTCCACCCCGGGAGGTGGATGCTCCATCAATGTTTAATATCACATCATAGTTATCGGGCACTATGTCAATTGTGCTTACATTTTCATCTGGGAATTCTAGATTAATCGTTGCTTGATCTTGTGTTAGTGATGCAGTCATATGATTGACTATAGCATGAACTTTGATGGATGATTGGGCTATGTAATGCAGGTCAAACTCAGCAATCATTACCTTCCATCGAGCTATCTTGCTTGATTTTTACATGTTGTTTGTGATAGCTCTGAGCACGTTGTCTTTACAGATGATATTTACTTGGTTACAGAATAGATAATGTCGTCACTTCTTTAAAGAAAAGGTGAGGGAAAGGCATGATCTTTCCACATCATTGTAACATTGTTCGTGGGCTATTAATGCATGGCTCAAGTAGTAAACAGGAACTTCGGTTCCATCATCTCGTTTCTGGAAAAGCATAGATGCGACTGATGAATCCAATGTGGCAAGGTAGATGTAGAACTGTCTATTATTCTGAGGTAGGTAAATGGTTGGTAATTAAGTCAGTGACGTTCTGATATTGTCAAAAGCTTCTTGGCATTGTGGGGTCGATTGAAAATGCACTCTTGCATAGCAAATGGTTCATGGGTCTCAACTTATCGGTCAGCTTTTCTATAAAGCGCTTAATGAACTGTAATCTACCTTGTAGGCCTCGAAGTTCGGTAAGGTTTCTTGGCAGTTGCAAGTTTGTGATAGCCTTTACCTTATCGGGGTCTACTCCAATTCCTACTTCTGAAACTATGAATCCAAGCATTTTACCTGATTTGACCCCAAAGACGCATTGTTTTGGGTTCAGTCTAAGCTCATATTTTAAAAAACGCTTAAGTACCAAGTCCAGGTCTTGTATGTGTTTCTTTTGTGTCTTCAATTTAACCGCTATATCGTCTACGTAATCGTTGAGCGAGTGAAGAAGGTAGTGAGCAAGTGAAGAAGGTAGTCACTAAATATGAAGGTCATCGCTTGTTGATATGTAGCACCAGCATTCTTTAAATCAAAGGGCATCATCGTATAACAAAACATTCCCCATGGTGTCATGAAGGTTGTTCTAAGTTGATGTTCAGGGTTAATCTGGATCTGGCTATATCCTAAGAAGCCATCCATAAAGGATAATAGTGCATGCCCAGTAGTTGAATCGACTAGTTGATCAATACTAGGTAGAGGGAAGTCGTCTTTTATGGTTGCTAAGTTGAGGTCCTGGAAGTCAATGCATAGGAAAATGCTTCCATTCTTCTTTGGGACAATGACCATGTTGGATACCCAGTTGGTGTAGTCAATAGCCTGAATGAAACCGGCTTGATAAAGTTTGGTGATCTCATTGTGAACTGCCAACGCTACCTCAGGCTTAACCTTACGTGCCTTTTGTTTCACTGGTCTTAGTTTCAGATCGAGTATGATGTTATGCTGGACTATTTGAGGGTCCAACCTAGGCATGTCAGTGTAAGACCATGCGAATGCTTTGATGTTTCTTTTTGACACTTTCACTATGTCATCGGAAAGTTGTGGGTCTAGTAAAGCACTTAATTTCAGTATCTTAACTTCACCACTTGGCATAGTGATGGGGGTTTCAATTAATGGATCTTTGGTGATGTTATCAGCTTTAATATCCAGCGATTTTGTCATGCTCTGAAAGCATTCTATAGTTTCCTCTGTCAATGCCATGGAGTTTTCGTAAGTCGACATGTCTAAATCAATGGACTTGCTATTCATCTCTTGTTGGATGGGTCCATATGGTCCATTGATGAACAGTGGTGAAAATAGTTTCTTACTATCCATGCTTGCCCCTACCAATTCATAAGAAGCAACATTAACAAGGGGGTTTGCTAGTTGTTTTATGACACCAATTCAAATATTTAAATGTGCTTGATCGTGGCAGTTTAGGGCCTTACCGGGTCGTTCGTGGCAGTTTTGGGCCTTACCAAGCTGTTCGCGGTTTGTTTATGGTTTCTAGTTGATTATACAATTTGTAATGCTTGTTAAGTGTGAAACTATGAGACGAAGAGTATGTACCAAAGTTCTTAGTTTAGGCAAGGTCTTACATGGGTGATGTTTAGCCTAGTGCATGTTTACATACTCTTCTCTCTACTCTAGGTTTATTTATATTTATTAGTGTTTAATTAATCATTGTGTTTATTTTTTATTTGAAGTAAAATAGTTAAAACGTCGATTTCCTAGAGGGTGGGGCAGTGTGAGCAACGTGGGGATGGATAAATTTAACATGAAATGAATGGCAGCAAGCGTAAACCCCAAAGTTGAGCCAGGGACAGTGTGAACCTCTCAACGTGATTCAGAGCGACGAGGAGATGAAGCTCGGGTAAAACGGACCGAGGAAGGTGTAGATATGGTGCGAAGGAGGTAGCAAGGGAGGCATCAATCAGAGTGCAACGAGTCAGATGAAAGAGTTTAGCATGAATCCATACTCCAGAGAGACCCTCCATGTGTAGGGGGGTGAAACCCCAGCGTGAAGGCGTGCAATCCCTAGCATAAAGGCCTGCTCCAAATTCTAGCATGAACCTCCTGCAAACCCCATTGTGAACCTCCTGCAAACCCCATCATGAAGGCCTCCTACAAACCCCAGTGTGAAGGCCTGATGCAAACCCTAGCGTGAAGGCATGGGTAAGGGGAAGCAGGTGAGGGACTCGGGGAGGAAGCAGCCAGACTTGACCTTTGCCGAGGAGAGTGAGGTGATGCTCCAATGCCTACCCATGCCTATGATGACATCATGGTCTAGATCAGTATGCCGGTAGGCCCTAGTTCCCTATCAAAATTTGTATTTTTGTTTTCTATTTTCGTTCATTTGCATTTAGTTTCCCCCTTTTCTTCATTTCTGACGCATAGAATTTGTGTGAGACCTGGCCTGTTCTTTTAGCATAGATGTTAGTGTGCAAGAGGGGGAAAAATGCCCAGCGTGCAGAGTCTGAATGCTCGCATTCTTAGCGTGCAAGGTTTACACACTCGTACTCTCAGGGTCTACACGCTCACGTTCTCGGTGTGCAGGGTCTACATGCTGAGTGTGAACCTTAAAAAATGTTTTTAAGTGCTGGCTCCAACATAAAACCTATATTGTTTTGTATGGCTTACTAATCCTGGTTTTTTGAATATGTGCAAATGTCATAAACCTTTCCTCCTTGTGGTGGAACTTGTTGGAGTTCTGGCATGGTTCGGGCCTATTGATTGTGATGAACCGGTACCTAATATGACTATCGATCGAAATGGGGTATGGTTCAGAACGGGTATCAGCAAATTCCTTTCCTTCATCTTACAAAGATTCAGTGTGGTGATATGGTCTCACCTAAGTGAACTATTAGCACGGAGCATCCTTGAGACCATGTTACCAGGATCTTCAAATGGTATAGTGGACTTCATGGTTGATGTCAATGAGGGATTATCCACGGTTGGGGATGGTCCCTCTAGAGGGCACAGATCCACCTGTCCATTGATGCGTGGATGGGACTTATTATCATGTAGCCCTCACAACATCAATAGCACCTTATTCTTAGAATCTCTTGCACATACCTTGTTCCAGAATCCTCCTCGAACGGTGTACAGGGTAGAAAGGTAAGGTTGTTTAACTTATCATTTTTGCTTTAATGCCTAGTGGTTGTTCATGTTTTGACCGTCGTTCCTTTGCAGGCCTCGATTTGATAAAGAAGGAGTATGCATAGGTGATGATGGACTTGCATTGGCTCATACTACCTTAGAGGCTTTCATGGTAGGTCCCACTCTCCATGGTTCCATGTTAGCCTAGACCAAGGACGAAATTATCCATTTTCACAAACGATACTCTAAGGCTTTTGCACAATGTGAGGCTCGGGGGTGGCTACATGGGGATTGGTGTCGTAATGGGCCAATTTTCCCATGTGATGCTGATTTGACTTCTAATGGTCTTAATCCATTGTCTAATGGTAAGTAATAGTATTTTTTGACTCTTCACGTTTGTTTGTTTTGCTACCACATTGGTTGTATTGATTTCATGGTTTTATCCTATGCATGCAGTGGATATCACCCCTGGTGGGGTCACGATAGGGACTGGGCAGACTGAGGGCACTTTGTCCATGAATTTTGGAGATATCAACGATGCACAATGGTGGTTGCATGATGAGGCATCACTGCATATTATTAGTTGCTTGAGCGATGCTGGCCTCATGGAGTTGTTTACTGCTTTAAGTCCTAACGTCTCCATGACCGAGATGATTGTGATCGTTGATTCATTCAACGAGGCTGTTACTTACTATAGGACTCATGTCAAGGGAATTAGAGTGGCTTTCCATCTGTCGGTGGCATAGTTCTTTTCATACCTCTTCAGCATGCCAGTGGATGGGGCTAGAGTGACTTTGGATAGAGCACAAAAAGAGGCCCATGTGGTTTGTAAGCTAGAGGATTGGCTAGGTATACTTAAAGGTGCTAAGGGATTTCCTATGTAGGGAAAATCAAAAGTAACTAAAGTTAATGAGCTATATCCACTGTTCAAAGCACGAGTGTTTCCTAAATCCCTATCTCAAGTGAATAATTTTGGGGTAGAATCTATGTGTATCATGTGTACGATTCTAGATACTGGGATGCGTTATAATTGGGCTCAGTTTTTACTTTCATGTTTCCGTGGAGAGATAGTGAGATTGCGTTCGAACGTTCAGGCACAGTTCCATTTTACCTTTGCATTCTTTGCTGGTTACCTGCGCCAACTAGCCGAATTTCTAGTAGTTCACATGGGTAACAAGTACGTTTTAAGGGATCATGGCCAAATATCTCACCCGTGGATTCGCCACTTGTTTGAGGTTACCAAATCTCAAGATGCTCCCGAAGGGATTGATGAATCAGTCTCTGTTACAACGGGGGGATCTTCTGGTCATTCAATTCATATGCATGACAGCGTAGGGTCAGAGCTAGATGGTGTGCCCTATACTACCAGGAGAGCTAATCGAGTAATCAAAAAGACAATTGGGAAGGCGAAATCTAGAGTTCAAAGACCTAAGCGCTCTAGAGAAGTTGCTCTAGCTGTAGATGAACCAAAGGTGAAACGCATACAGTTTAAAATATCTGCATGGGGTAAGTAAGCCTGATTCATTCAATTATCCTTGTTTTATTATCATTATTATTATTTTTATTTTATTCAATTTTTATTTTCTGAACTTATGAATGTCATCAGAGCCAACTCCTGTAGTAAGAAGAGAGGGGTTAGCACCGATCATAGAAGACGAAGAGGTCCCAACCAACCAAGATGAGGAGGAAGAGGCGGGTAATGACAAGATAGAAATTCTTGTTCCTATGAGGGAAGAAACAAAAGAATGAGCATAACTCACCATGGAAAAGGATCATGCTAGTGAACAGGCCGAAGCTGATGAGATGTTTGATGATTTTTTCATAGGAAGGTTAAACTTGGGCACTCCTCTAAATCTAGGAGAAGAGAGGGATTTCGATATGTTCTCGTTATTATGTTTACTTGAGTTTTGAGTTGTTTCATTTATGTCATTTAGAGTTTTGACTTGATGTTTTTGTCACTACAAGAGGCAGATGTTGAAACTAGGCCGACTCCTAATATTTGCTTGTAGATACCTACAAGGAAGATTCCAATGGAAACGACCACCGAAGTTGGTTCGTCTCCCATACCTGAACCATTTACTTGGATCGAAATGCCAAGTAAAATGGATTTCATCCTTGGTATTGTCAATGAGGTAGTTGATCACATCCAACAAGATCATCCTGAAATAGGTACATTCATTTTAAACATTTTGAGTCTTTTTCTTTTCGCATCTGTTTCTACTCTCCAATGTCTAATGTATATTCTCCTTATATTGATAGGTACTAAACTAAAGTGGAATCCATCTGAGGCTACTTGTATTGATAGTCTACCTGAACTACCATCAAAAATTGAGCAAGTGCCAAGACAGATCTATGATGATGTGGTATAATGTGTTGTGCAAAATGCCAAGTCGCTTTGGACCTGTAGGCATTCCATCGAAAAGCTATGGTTGTGAATTCAGGCAGGGGAGAAAGAGATCGCCAAACTATCAGCAGAGCGAGATGACTTTAAGTCATGCTATGAGTTTGCCTCTACTAGGTTGACAGGTGATCGTTCTTGGCAAATCTCCGAAGTTACTTATACTAGATATTGAAATCTATTGAACCGCCAAGTAAGTATGACTCAGGAGCTAGTAGAGCGGAAGGCACAAATTGACTTGCTGAATCTCAAGTGTCAGGATTGGCAAGCCTTTGCTTCTAAGGTGCAAAAATGGGGCCAAGATGAGAAGAATCATAAGTACCATTATAAAGAATCATTAAAGGATATATCCATAGAAAAGCATCAACTGGAGATGTTTGTAGAGGGCTTAGGCCTACGGTCTTCATTTGATGCCTTTGCTAGGCACACTATGGTAGAGATGGAATCTCCTAAGAGAGTAATCACCACGGCTTCTGGGGAGATTTCTATAGGCGAGTTTCCTCTTAAATTTCCTACTTGGTCTACTGTGGACAAAGGGAAGGCCTTGGCCAACATTGATCTAGGCCTAGATGGAACCGACTGGACAAGTGTCCCCGAAGAAGAAATCCTTCGTCGGCTACAGTTCGGTCTAAGGGGGTCCTCTTCAGTAAGTCATTTGAACTTGTAACTTTTTATTTGTTTTTTGTAGGAAATGTTACCTTCCTTTTTTATTTATTAGTTAATTAGTTAATTATTTTATTTTTCTTTTTATAGAGTCATGGTGATGACGGTGGCCAGGAAGGTGGCCCCAGTGGAGGGGAAACTCATGATGCGGGAGAATTTGAGGAGAAAGCCCCTCTTGATCCTGATGTTTAGTTCTTGAATTTGGCATGTTGTTATTAGTTATGTTTCTGTGGGTTGTAAATAGAAATTTTTGTTGTTGTTTCAAGTTGAGTTATATATGAATAGATGCATAAACTTGGCTAAATTTTGTAATTGTCCATTTAAATATTTATGTATACTTTTTTTGTCATTTTCATATTCTAGTTTTTTTTTTCTTTTGTTGTTTGTAGAGTTGTCTAATTTTTGAGAAGAAATAATGTAGGAACATGGGGTGAAAGTCTTTTTGATTGTTTTGTAGTTTAAGTCGAAACATGAAATAAAGTACAAATATAACCCAAACGATAATTGTGCCAAGGAAAACATAAAGGATAGCATAACTGGTACTGCAAAGATGAAATCATAGAATGTAAACTGAGGATTTGAATTTTTGAGGTAAATGAAAGCAAACTCGCTCTAGTTTAAGGCCATTTCAAGCCATGTGTGCATGTGTGTATGAGTGTCAGTTTAAAGTCATGATGGACTGCAACATGATCGTTCTAGTTTAAAGCCATTTCGGGCCACTAATAAATACGAGGAATATCAATTGATGCAATGGGTTTTGATGTAAACCAGCCATTTCTAACCATGGCTAATTTTATGTCATTGCGGACATGCAATAGTTTAACATCGTTTCGGACTTGCATAGTTTATCGTCATTTTGGACGATCGTAGTTTAACATCATTGCGGACTAGTGTAGTTTGTTAATTCTTTAGTAACTTTTTGGATTTTTTCATTTTTTATGTTAGGAGTGGGTTTAATGGGTATGATCCAATACTCAGCATCTCCTTCGCTAATTATGTTGAATGGTAGCTCTAACCAGGAGACATCTGGCGGAGTAAGCTCTGAGTTAGTATCCTTGGATGTTTCTAGGTTAGGTGGTGTTTCCTTGGTTTTTGAGGGGTCATGTTTTATGGGTCGGTCATCACTTTGGGTTTTGTTTATTTCTTTTAGTATGGGCTTTTTGGAAATTCTCTCGAGATTATGCTCAAGTGGTGTGTCCTCTTGTTCAGGCTCCTGAAAGTTAACTTTAGAGCCTTGATTTACGTCTGTGTGAGATGAGATGGTGGATGTAGTAGCATCCCCATGGATAATGATTTCACCCCCCTCGTAGGGTAAGTGACTCTCTTGATGAATTGGGAAGAAATTGCTTTTAGCTGGGCCAAACAGGGTCATCCCAGGATTAGGTTAAAGCCAGGCATCTCATCAATAACCACGAAGTCTGCAGATGTGGGGAACCGATCCCCTGCTATGAAATCAAAGGTGAATGTACCTTTGACCACTACTTGTGAACCATTAAATGACTTCAGACAAGTCATAGATGTTGGTTTAATTAATTCTATAAGCCCTAACTATTCAATGATGGGATAAGATACCACGTTTGTGGCTGCTCTGTCATCTACATGTACTCGATGTATTTGGAACTGATTGACTCGTATGGTTATAAACATGGGTTTGTGGGTTACGTCTCCGGTTTTCTCATCGATCTTAATGTTTTCAGGGTGAAATCCTAATGTTTTAGTTTTGGACCCTTGTCATGTAGACATTACCGCATGTATACAGGGTTCATTTGTGGGTAGGTTTTCCCTAACTGGGATTGATGTCAACATTTGTACTAAGGCTTCGCGATGAACTGGTGAAGTCAATATGAGGTCGTACAAGCTTAATGATGTATTCTTTTGTTTAAGGGATTGTGTAAACTATGTTAGAGCATTAGCTAGGTCCTTTCCATTGGGTATAATCTTGTCCATGATCATTTGATCCATTGAACCTAACAATTGTATCTCGCGTGGGGTAACTTTCATGCTATTTTTCATGGCCGTTGGGTTTGATATGTGTTACATTCTTGATTTTTCCTCTTTGTAACTCATTCTTGGCTCATTGTTATAAGGAGCCATAGGTATTGTGCTTAATGGAGTTGGTTTTGGGGGTCTCAATGCAAGGCGTTGACGTTCCTTCGCCAAACATTCCTTCTCCAAATGTTCCCTGGTGAGCCTATCTGCCAAGCATTCTCGTGTGGGTTGTGTGCAAACATTTGGGATCAGACCATGGGGTTGTTTTAGGACTTAAATGACGAATGGGGCAGGACTGGATTGTGTCTAAGGAGTATTAGGCTATCTAGGCACCTTGACCACAAACGGGATTGGGGGATTTGTAGTTGGTGCCTCTATCGTAACAACCATTGGTGGCACCCAGACCATGAAGGGAGTGGGCCAGTTTGATGGTGTCACACTAGCAGTTCTATTAGCAGGGGGTATGTGAACAACAAATGGTTTGGTTTGGGGTGGTATCTGCATTGTTTCCATGGCGGGAGGTACTCGGATGGCCAATGGTGTTTGCAAAGTAGGAAGATCATGTGGGGGATATGAAGGTTGAAGTAATGTTAGTGTCGTAGGTGGAACATGAACTATGAAGGGGTTGTTTGGTGTTTCATAGCTATTATCTACTTCAATTGTGTTAATTGTGTATGACTCTTATTTAGTGTTTAGGGGATCTTTATATATGCCCATGGACTGGTTTTGTGGTTTGACCGGGTTGGCCTCAT
The DNA here is from genome assembly GCA_015680685.1 of Gnetum montanum. Taxonomy (NCBI): domain Eukaryota; kingdom Viridiplantae; phylum Streptophyta; class Gnetopsida; order Gnetales; family Gnetaceae; genus Gnetum; species Gnetum montanum. The sequence goes on along the minus strand of MNCI01034580.1, from coordinate 106,149 downwards.
CAAAAGTGATTTCACCTCCATTAATCATTCGTTGAATATCTTGTTTCAAGGTGAAACAATAGTCGGTTCCATGCCCATTACGCTGGTGGTACTCACAAAAATGGTCTAGTCTAAAGCCTCTTAGAACTGGGGGTTCATCTCGTGTCGCCAAGCTTGGGTTCTCAACCAATTCATAGAGTTGATCATGTCTTTGAATTGCCATAGGGGAAAATTGTTTATGTTTCATTAGCCCGACCTTCAAGAGTTGTTCAAATAATTGTGAAGGTTTCATGGGCAATAATGTGTATTGAGAGGGGTTTCTCCTCTCAAAGTCTATCACATAATTCTGTGTAGCATTTTGTGATGTGGACGGTCCAGGTGTAGCAGCAGGGGTAGGTCTAGTATAGCCAGTAGGGGTGATGGGTGGTTTACCTTGTTGTCTCGTACTTTCCTGTTGAGTTTCTACTACTGCTGCTACTATTTCCATAGCCATTTCTTTGTCCTTTTTAGCGTGTTGATTTTTAAAGGCTAAGTAAGCAGGGTCATGGCTATTTTGGGCCGCCTCTTCTATGTTCTTTATTTGCACGAAAGCTTGGATTAGAGTGTGCACATTCAAATAGTACAGTTTAGATTTCACGAAATCATTTACGGCTCCCTTTAGGATGGTGAGTAAGTATGTTTCAGGGATTGGTTCATGAAGTTCATTTAGTGTAGCACTCCATCACTAAATAAATTTCCGTACAGGTTCAAGAGGTGCTTGTTTTACTTGTATCAGACTATCCAAGGTTGCTTCAGGTTTTAGATTGTATTTAAAACTGGTAACGAATTGATGTAGGAGATCCTCCAAAGAGGATACGGAGTTACGAGGCAAGGCTCAGTACTAGTGTAAAGCTCTCCTAGTGAGGGACATGGCGAAAACATGTAAAATTGCATGAGGCCATGCTTGAAGCAGTAAACATTCTAGTCTAAATGTAACCAGATGGGCATTGGGGTCCCCTTCCCCGTTGTATTTGATTAGTTGAGGCAAAGAAACTCCTTTGGGCAGGGCCAATGGTGGTACCGAAGAGCTAATAGGATCATCTTGGTAAAAGTCTAATACTTTAATCTCTTCATTGTTGATTTTTTTTAGGTGTTTTACCTCATCAGTGAGTTCTTACATCAACCTTTTAGCTTCGACCTAGTCTTGGACACCAAGTGGGTTATGTTGTGCAGTATGAAAGTTAGATTGTTGTACGGTGGGTGGGAAAGAGGAAAGTTTAGTGGTCGAAGGTTGCGCTTGAGGAATATTCATGGTAGACGCTATTAAGGGTGGCATACTATAAGGAAAGGGTTGCTGTTGTTGTTGCTATGGTACTTGAGGTATGTTCATGGGTAGAATTGTAGGAGGCGGTATGTTGCAATGAGGGGGTCGATGTGCTTGCATGCTAGTCATGGCCCACTGTCCAATCATGATCTGTGAAGGAACACCCTGGACTTGTTGAGTTGAAATGGTGAAGGGTGTCCCTTGGGTTTGAATTCACGATATATAGTGAGCAGATGTAGAAGCGGGTATCACAGATGGCATCCCAATCACTTGGGGTGGGAAGGTCACTCCTACATTATTTTGAGGGGGGTGTTGTTGGGGTTGTACTTGTAAGAGGGGGGATAACGTAGTGACTAGAGGAATAGTGGGGATGGGTATATTGAATTTGCTATCGGTCACAGGGAGAGTGGGAATAAGAGTGGATGCTTCCTGTTGAGGCACAAGTGGTTGAGTGGTTTTAAATGAATGGAGAGACATAGTTTCCCCTGTGAAAGGGTGGAATAGCAGGTTCACGTAAGTATGTGGACTGAGGGTATGATATGAATCCTCATGTTCAGACTGAGCTACAAATTCATCCTCCTCTTCCAATTGAGGATTTGGCATGGACTAGTCTAGGGTCTGACTCCTTGCTAGGAGGAGCTGAGAGATGAGCTCAGAGTAGTGCTTTGGGAGAGGGATGATGTCATATGGAGAGGGGATGAACTAATGTCCTCCCTTATTGACCAATTCATACTGTTTCTTAGCCTACAATTCATTTTGATCTATTGCCAAGTCAGCTTAAATCTTTACACATATAAAATTTTACTATTCTTGTGTTATGAAGTTAAATGATGGATTCTTCCCTTGCAGTCTGAGAGATCGGCAAGGTCCCCCCAGGGGTTGACCTCACTGTGGGCCCCTATGGGTTGCATGATGGGTATCGGAATTTCCATGGGGCCAATGATATCTGGAGTGGACTTGGTTGAAACATTGGTGTTGGTAGTATTCATGATGAAAAGGTCATACACCCACAGCATGCAGCCTATCTACATAGCATACACCTAAGCCTCGTAGCGTGTAGCCTATCTACATAGCATACACCTAAGCCTCGTAGCGTGCAGCCTGTCTACACAACGTACACCTAAGTCTGGCAACGTGCAGTCTGTCTACACAGCGTACACCTAAGCCTCGCAGCATGTAGCCTGTCTACACAGTATACACCTAAGTCTGGCAGAGTGCAGCCTATCCACACAACGTACACCTAAGCCTCACAGCATGCAGCCTGTCTACACAGCGTGTAGCCTATCTACACAGCGTACACCTAAGCCTTGCAGCGTGCAGGCTGTCTACATAGCGTACACCTAAGTTTGGCAGCATGTAGCCTGTCTACATAGCGTACACCTAAGTCTCGAAGCATGCAGCCTATCTACATAGCATGCACCTAAGTTTGGTAGCATGCAGCCTATCTACATAGCGTATGGATTGAATTCTAGCATATAGGCTTCAACAACCAACGTACAGGGTGAACAGGCAGCATACCGACAGAGTGGACAACATGCTAAATAGCGTATAGGCTAAACAACATATACACGCTGAGATTGCAATAGATTTGGATAAATAGGGTGCAGATTTGAAAGATTTGAATGGTGGATCAAAGTAGATTTAAGCAATAGTAGGCCCTCCTTCTAGCGTCATTTTTTGTACTGTCTGGAATCATCGGTGCCCGGCTGGAATGAAAAAGGTACTAAGAGATCTGCAGATAGGCACAGAAGACCCTACCTTTGCTTGAGGACAAACTAGAACTGATGAAGGTAGAGTACCTTGGGTGGTCCACACATGAATCAGACAAGGATTTCCCCGAACGTATGCCAACGCGTAGTATGCTGGGTTATATGTAAATAGTGTAATAAATGTAAACCAAAACACAAACATGCGGGAATGTAAACAAGTGGTAAACAAGAATGAACGAAAAATGTAACAAATATTAGCCAAAAATGAAAGAACGAATGAGAACTATAATGAATCTTGGCCAAACTATAGCAATATTATTGCATAATGAAAATTACAATGCACCGGTCTAGACGAAGTTGTGGATCTGACACAAGGTGGACAAAGAGCCCCAGTGGATGTGGAGGGGTGATGGTATGCTGGTTTGGGCTGTAGGCATAGTGTGAAAGTTGTATGCTCAGCGTGCAGGGTGGATCTTCTGGATGTTCTTAGTGTGGATTCTCCAATTTTTGCCTAGATTCTTCAATTTTTGAACCTTGATCTGGTCAAAAATCTAGGCTTTTGTACGAGTTTGGGCATTACATTCAGATCTAAGATGGGAAGACTAGCTATGGGATGCTAAAATCTCAGATCGGGTGACATGTGGAGCATCGACCGAGTGCAAAAGAATAACGCTTTACAAGTGTACAGCATGCCAGCGTGTACATGCTACGCGTATACGCCCCACACAATGGACAGCGTGTGGACAAGCATGAAGAATTTCTGACCAAATTTCAAACTGTGATGCTAGTTTTGAGCATGGATCTGGATGCCTAATGTCTTGAGAATGCTACCTGTCGATTCTGGGCTCATTTAATTTTGATTTGATAGTGTTTTAGGAGGCTCCAAGAGTGTACCCGTTGGGCGTGTAGGACAATGTGTGGGCATGAAAAATGTAGTTTTGGAGACTAATCTTGTACACTGGGGTTGGATCCTTGTTGCCTAAGTGTTTTTGGTTCTCTAGGGCATCCAGGGGCTCATTTTGGCTTCATTTTCACTAAGTTTTGGGCATGTTTCTATTGTGCACGTTGTGCTGTACACCAAGCATGCACACTGGGCATGTAGGGCCAAGAATGACCCTTCTGATGCCAAAAATTGATGTCTCTAGATCCTGTGGACTTGTAGATTCATTGACCATTCCTTGAGGGTTGACTCCATGTCAAAATCTTGCCCAAAATTCCCAATCAACCTTGTTCAAAGTGGTGCATGCTGGGCTGCATGCTGGGTGTACACGCTGGGCGTGCAGGCCAGCATACAGGCATGAAACTGACACTTTTCAAGGTCAAAACTTGCTTTTTTTGAGCCCAGGATTATTCTTGATGGTTTCCCTACCTCTGGGAGTTGATTTCCTATGAAAATCATGCTCTAAGTGTCTGTTTTATTCTGTCTATGATGGTACATGCTGGGCATGCACGCTGGGCGTGCAGGCCAGCGTGAAAGCATGAAAACCCATCCCTTGGAGCCCAAAACATGGTTTTTAGAAGCCTAATAGCTATTGGAGACCTTGGTGAAGGTCTTGGGGGGGACGAAGCTCAATTCTGGCATGTTTTGGCTCATTTTTGGGGCCCAAAAGTTGTTATACGCTGAGCTGCATGCTGAGCTGTATGCTAGGCGTGCAGGACTATGTGTAAGAAATATACTTAGTCAAAACTAAGTGTTTTGAGTTTGAAACTTGCAGTTCTTGTTTCCATATGTTGATGTAGTCTTTAATGGATATCGAGGAACTTTTACTTGCTTAATTATGCTCCGTTTGATGTTGTTTTTGAGGTTCGCAAGTTTCGGTCATGCTGGGAAGCATCATGACTTAGCTTGATTCTTGTCTGAAAGTGCTGGGTCAAAATTTTTGTGGTGTTTTAGGTCCCAGGAGGTGGAGGTTCCTAAGGCTCTAAAGAACCTTCTTCTACATTAGGCACACATGGTGGTTGAGGTGATTATGCTATTCCTACAGTAGTTGCAACCTTTGGTGGAAGATGGAAGGCATCCAATAGTGCCTTTATCTTCTCCTATTTACTCCTGGGATCATTCATGGTCCATGCTGCATTAAGAATATGGGCCTATGTGGAAACATCCCAAGGACAAGGCATTGTTAGGAATACCTCCTTTACATTGATTAACTAGACATTGAAAAGTGTGCATTCAACATCAAACACCTTTATTGCATTTTGTAGCTTCTCATAGTTACTTAATCTCCTAGTCAAGTTCTCAAGTGTAGACTATTGATTGATGAAGCATTGCCTAAGAACATCGAGTCCTAAATTTTCCACCTCAAGCTTCCACTTGGTTTCTTTGTGATACTTCAACTGAAATTTGTACAAGTACAAACTAGCCTCATATTTCTTCAATTTGAACCATGTTCATCTAATAGTCAACATCACAATATTTGCATAACAAAGATTGGTAAAGTCCATGCAGTTCATCATCTCCTCAAACTATAGCTACTTCATCCAATTCTCTGAATTGTTATATTCATTGAGCCCATCAAAGATAGGTTTCCAAACATCTCCTCCTTCCTTGAGCTATTAGAGGGCCTCATTAACTTTCTCCTTTATCATCTGAATATGTTTTTCATTAATTTTTGACTGTAAACCAACCTAATCTTTGTACTAATTTTTTACTCTCTCAAATTTGAGATCCTCATTTTTCCAAGTGACTACCTCTATTACAGATTTTTCACAAAGGGCTCAGACTTCCTCTATGAAGAGATTTCTATTTTCAGCAACCAATCTCCTCAATTTCATGTCTTCTCTACCTAGCTACTCCTATTTTTGATAGATGAAATCTTGCATTTACTACTTTTACACATCAACATTTCATAGGCAATGATTTTTTGGAGTCAAAGTGACATTCTCCTGATGAGTCCAATCCATGGCCTTTTGGATATTATGAATGATGGCATCAACCAAGGCTTGATCAAAAATCACCATCTCCTTTACATCCTCAACATTCTTGAGATTTTCCTAGAGCTATTAAAAGGCTTCATCGTAAGTTGGCATAGGGTTGAGAACTGCAAGATTAGTAAGGCTAGCTCTTAATTTAGCAACCTTTGTAGCCATGCATTGGTTTTGAGCCAAGGCTATTTTGATTTTTCCTTTCATGATAATGTATTTTCTCATTACTTCTAGTAGCTCCAACTAGGTTGCAGTGATTGTTTCTAGAAGGTTAAAGACATCTAGAACCAATTATCAGTTCCTACGAGTTGGTCTAATAACTCTTCATGTTGGGCTACACGTAATTTAATGCTAATTATTCCTATAGACATCTATACATCCCTAAGTTTAGAAATGTTTAATATAGACATTGTAGGTGCATTTAATGACTTAGTAATTCTATCAGCAACCACCTCTACCACTATCTACTACCTATGGTGCTACATCACCAAGACAATTGCCTCCTCACCCTCCTCTAGTTGCACCAAGAAAGTAACAGCATTCCCAAAGATTTCTAAGAATTGTTGTTGTTGTGAGAGATAGACCATTACCTCTTGGAAGCTAGGATTCAATCTCACAAGTAATTTTGTTATTTCTGCTAAAAATATTCATCCACCTCCCTCCACCTGATTGATGGTTTAAGCCACTTCATTTAGGTGACTCACTATTAGGCGATACATAGATGGATCATTACTACTCATTCCTACTCATTGCTCCTTCTCAATTAGATGCTACTATTGGATATTGTAAATTTATTGAAGGGTAGCACAGGACTCCAGCATTATTTTGTGAGTGGGTGGTGGAGGTGGTGGTTGTTACTTCCTTGATTATGGCAGGGATCTTGTCCTTCATCATTTCTACCCAAGAGGCAAAAGAAGTATGCCAAAGTATATCATTGGCATATTGATCTATTCTTTCCCTTTTGAATAATTTTTAGATAAGTTAGGTAAGGGATATTTCCTTCCTTCCTTTTTCATTTTCCTTAAATCAACTATGGAAGGTTCATAGGGAAATTTTCACTTAGAGTAGCACACACACGGGTAAAGAAGGTAGTCACCTTACTAGGCGTCACCATCAAAATAAGGGGATAGGCTACTATCTAGAAATATACACACTCTACTAGGGTAAGTGCATCATACTACTTGATTTCCACTCGATAGCATCATTGGCTCCACTCCTTCTTTGCCTCCAGGTCTACTTGTGTAGAGATATTTGCTTAATTTGTTCCAATATCAAGCAACCCCAAGGCCTACACAATAGTTTCCATTGAGTAGAAAACTTGAATGTCTTTAACCTTCAAGGTTTTGGGCTTTGAAAAAATGCAAAAACTCTTCATATGTTTGAAGCAAAGGGCAAAAAATTCCTAAGTGATCAATGTTATTTATCAAATTTTTCACATGCATCGACTAAGCCTCATCAAAATTCAAAAAAAATATATGGAGATTTTGAAAGAAATTGGAATCAAATGAAAGCCCAAAAAGCCAAGAATACCATGAAATACATGAAGAGGATTTGAGAGTTCATAAAAGATGGGGAATGATTGGAGAAATACCTTAAGGAGCACATAGTTAGATGTAATAGATGGGGAATGAAAAATATTTGATTACAAAAATGTCTAAGGATAAGGGACTTAACTAACTCAACTAAGAGATATGCAAGTGGGTCCTTCCCATATAAGGCTTATGCCCTTTTTAACCTTGCATAACCTCAACTAAGGAGTCCATCTACCCCATAGTTGATTAATGGTTACAAAACTCTAAGGACCAAAACCTAAAGAATCTACCTAAGAATTTCAACACGTCAGACTAAGACATTAAACAAAAACATGAAAACTAGTAGTGAGGTGAATGATGGAGAGCATTGATGGATGAGATAGAGAATGGAATGGATGTCCAAATCATGGTCACGTGAAGTCCCTTGTGAATTTTATGGTTATGTGACTTGATAAAGTGCAACCTTAGTCTAGACCAAAACCAACCACTTTCAGTGACTTTGCATCACCACTCTATAACCAATCCACCTCCTTGAGATACAAAAATGCTCCCATGAACAACCACCATTTCTTATTTAAGAAGAAAATAGAAGATAAAAGTGAAAATGGGCCTTAGTTAAAGGAAACCTTTAAGCATGGGTAACATGACTTTCTAGTCTCATAACTAATGCTTGTAGCCCATTTATTTTTTCTAAGGAGTGTGCTTTGAATTTTCATCATGTTTTTTTTGAACATTTTATGTTTTTCATGACTTTTTGAATAGGAAATACACCATGCAAAGACTTATTCAACTTCCTATTATTAGTTGACATGAAACAATAAGAAATCTATAAAAACACACATGCACTCAAGCAAGTAGAGAGGCATAAAGAGTATTGAGTTTTCTTGAAGTCACACCATTTTTAAACCTTTGAATTTTTCCAAAGATTGGAAATTTCCAAGGTCACAAGTTCATTAATGTATTATTAATGAAAAAGGGATATCATATTTTCAAAACTAGGAAAACCATAGTGTTGATGGATGGGTGAAAAACGAGGACTTACTGTTTGTCCCATGAAAAAGAATCTATCTTAGTTATTGGTCATCAAAATTCCAAAATACAAACCAAACATTAGTAATCAAAAACATTAGGTACAAACCACCATCAGTGACCAGTTGCATCATCATTGAGTCGTGTTAGCAATAAAGCACTTTTATTAGAAGACAAGAAAACATTCACACTAAAATAAGGAAAAACATAAAATAAATTATAAAATATTTAAGAAAAATAAAACATAAAAATGATGTTGTTAAAAAAAATATGGAAAAATAATAAATTGTAAAACCAAAAATGGTATAAAAATAAGGAAAGTGTAAAACAAAAAAGTAGAAAAAATGTGGAGCCACTTAATAGATTAACATGGATGGCCATCTCTCTCATGACTAAGTTGAAAAGAGAAGATCTAAAAGATTGATTGTGGTTGTCCATCTAATAATTCATTGATTGCACTAACTTACATGGACTCATGGAAAGGTTTGACTTGTTGTGTGCTAACCAGTAGCATTTTGTTCAAGCTCTCAAGTTTGTAAATTAACATGGCCCCAAAAGAAAAATTTTTATGAATGATGTAAGGTCCTTCTCACAATGTCTAGAACTTAGTTCATTGAGGTACATGTATGGGGCTCTAGTAGAGAACCTTATCTCTAAGTTGAAATTTCAATTTTCTTATCCTAAGGTCATGGAGTTGTTTATTGAATGCTTTATGCACTTCATTCAAGGACAGGGCCACCAATCAATTCTCATCTATAATATTAAGATTTATCAATCTATATTTTTATGCTAGGCTTACATCAAGCTCAAGGTCACAAGTTGTCAAAAGTGTATGAATCTTGCATTAAATTGGAAGAGTTGGTAATTTTTCATACACCAACTCATAGGGAGAGTATCCTATAGGGAGTTTTCATGTTAAACGGTATTCCTAGAGGGAATAATTAAGTTTTGTGCTCTAGTGTTGCCAATATTTCCTAATTATTCTTATTAAGATTTTTGTGATCTCCCTATTGGTAACCTCTATTTGACCATTATCTTGGTGGTAGGATGTTGTTCATTTATGTTCAACCCCAAAGCGTTGCATGAGCTTGCAAAAAGTAACACTTGTAAAATGAGTACCATTATCAAAAATTAATGCATGTGGCACTCAAAACCTATTTACAACATTTTTTTGTACAAACCATGCAATAATGGATGATGTACAATCAGTGATAGCTACTACTTTTACCCATTTTATACAATGGTTAACAATGACTATTATGTATGTATTTCCATTTGACATAGGTGTGAAGGGACCCATGAAGTTAATGTCCTAAATGTTGAAGGGTTCCAATGGTTGGATCCACTACTAAGGTTCCTCCATTTTAGTGGTCATCCCACCATCTTGTTGGAAACATTCACAAGAGTAGATGAAATGGTGGGCATCCCTAAAGATTGTTGGCTAATAGTACCCTACCATTAAGATTTTTATGGTCATGCATCTTCATGCATAATTTCTGTCACAAGGTTCCTCGTGATCATCTTGGAGAAGGTTTAGTTCGTTAACATTAAGAACACACCAATGAACTAGGCCATCAGCACATACCTTATAAAGATAATCATTAATCTCCATGAATCATTTGTCCTAATAAAAAAATTATTGTTTCTTCTATTGGTCTAACTCTTGAGGGATCTCTTGAGTGAGAAGATAAGTGAGGATGTCATCATACTATTTTGGTTCAGTGGGCACTTGTTCATTTATTATACCATAAATGAGAAATTTATTAGCAAATTGATTAGAGAGTGGACTCTCTTCCTCTTTGTTATTCCATCGTAACTGAGATAAGTGATTAGAGATCACATTCTCAATTCCCTTTCAATCTACCATTATGAGATCCAACTCCTACAAGATCACTAGCTACAATATGACATGGGGGCTCACTATTGGTTTATTCATTAGGGAGTGAATGGCACTATAGTCAATGTGCACAAACACCTTATATCCAAGCACGTAGTACCTAAACTTCTTGAAAGAATACACCATGGCCTCAACACTTTTTTTTTCATGGTATAATTACGTTGTGCACCCATAATGCTTCAACTTTCACAATGGATGTAATATGGAAATTTTTAATTATCCATTTGCATAATCATAACTCGAAAGGCATATTTTGATGCATCTATCATGATGTAAAATGAATGAGACCAATTAGGTTCTTGTAGAATTGGAGTCTCCACAACCTTGTTCTTAAGCTACTAGAATGCCTTTTTGCATTTCTTGGTCCATATAAACTAAGCATCTTTCTTTGTAAGCTCAACCAAAAGAATGATCAAAAATCTTTAAAATTTCCGATTATTAGGTTATTTTTTGGATGACTCAAATATTTTCAAGGTCCACCTTAATAACGTTTTGAGAAATTCTATGCCCCAACATAGTGCCCTCCTAGACCATGAGATGGCTCTTTTACCAATTGAGCTAAAGATTAGTCTTTACACACCTTTTAAGTACTTCCTCAAGGTGGTCTAGGGCTTGGTCAAATGTAGCATCATAAGTGGAGACGTTAACCACAAAGACTTCCACTCTACGACCAATTTGATGTTGAAAAATACTGAGGACAAGATGTTAGAAAAGTTGCAAAGGCATTACAGAGACCAAAGGGCATCTTATAATATGCAAAAGTCCCCTAAGGACTTGTGAATTTTGCCTTGACCTAATCCTTAGGCATGATCTAAATTTGTTTATAGTAACTATAATCATCTAGGAAGATATAATAGTAATGCCCAAAAATAGTGTCCAACACCTAGTCCACAAATGGGAATGAAAAATGATCTTTGAATGTCACCATGTTTAAAAACTTGAAATCAATACAAAAGTGTCATTTTCCACCTTTCTTTGGCATAATTACAAGTGGGATAACCCACTTGCTATCCAAAATTGGATATATGAACCCTACCTTGAGGAGTTGCTCAATTTTTTCTTTAATGATCTATTTCAATTTAAGGTTCAATTGTCACTATGGCTACCTCTTTGGCTCCATGGCTAGATCAATATAGATGTAATGTTGGCATATCCTAAGATCAATCCCTATGAGTTTAGGATATGACCAAGCGAAGGTTGTCAACTATTTGTTGACCACTTTAAATAGCATATTTTTTTGCTTAGGAGCATGGTTAGCATTGATTATCATTAGCCTGCCATTTTTTAGAAATGCATATTTCATGCTCATAGGCAGAGTTTTCAACTTTAAGGTCTTTTATTTAAAAATATTAAGGATTTCCTACTCTCTCCAATTGGTATCATTAGGTATATTATTAGAGCGTTGATAATGAACTTGCTCCAGTCCATCCATATCTTCAACATAGGCACAAGCTAAGCTCTCAGTAGGTTCCATTTAAACTATGCTACTTTCAGAATCATTTGTTTGCCATTGGGTACCCTCTTATTTTGTGCCTCCAATGTATAGCTACTTTTTTATTTTGAATTCATCTACACACTATCTATATTCTTTGATTAATGTGCTATTAATAGACCAAAGTTTCTACACACAGTTTCACCCTTTATTGCTATACATGATGCATGGAACATGCTTCTTCTCAAACTTTCTGAATGCATTTTCCTTAAAAATATCTAGGGAAAGATCCTTGATGTTCATTCATGCATCAACAATCCTCAACCAAGTCCTTCCCATAATATGATTAGGAAGTCCCTCTTGTAATTGTCAACTTTAATTACTAGAAAATCAGTAGATACAACCATCCATAAATAGTGAGCATAGTGTCCTTAACTAGTTCTAAAGAAACACTAATAGATTGATTCATCAATTCTAAATGAATGTTGTACTTCTTGAGAGGAGAAAGTTTCTAAGCATTGTACATTTCATGAGAAATCATATTAACTCTAGAGCATGAGTCAAGAAGAGCCTTGTAGGGATCATTGCCAATAATTTGTAAATAGATGAGAGGATTTTCAACATAAGCTCTTTGCCTAAGAAGGTTTCCAGCCTTGATCTAATTAGATACAATGTGGGTTAACATGACTATATAGATCTTGGGAGGGGTTTGATTTGAAGGGCTCTTAAAAAGAATGGATGCAGAGGATGAAGGAGATATAAGATGACCAATAACATAAGCAACTGATGGCTTATTAGGGCTATTGGTTTACAAGAATGGTCTTTTACAAGATCTAGGTTCTGAACCATTCAACTGAGGAGCCAGCTGTAAGTTAATGACCATAGTAGCATTATGCAACTATGGCTGCATGGGAGTTTCATCCGACATGGATGAAGCAAGTGGTAATTGGATTCAAGATGGAGAAGCATGTGTTGAAGGATGAGGAGGGTGATAGAGATATGGGGCTTTCCCTCTAGTCGATGGAGAATGAGCTCTGTAATACTCTAGAGGGTACTAGTGATGCTAAAAAGAAGCATGACTAGAAGAGTCACACAAAGACATTGGTTGTTGAACATAGTACCCATACAGATCTGGCTACTTGTAAGGGTAATGCTACCTTGGTGGTGGCATCCACCACAAGTGTGGATGTTGCCACTACTAATACTACTCATATGGTTGTGGTGGAGCTCCAATTGGATAATAAGCATATTCTTGTTGGTGGAACTACCTTGGGTTGCCTTGAGGATAAGGAAAGATTCTAGGTGCTTACCTTCATGCTAGTTTAGGATTTAGAACATACACCCCAAATTCCTATATGTGTGACACAATAGGGCAACATGCCTTGGGATGTTGATATTGGCAAATTTCACACCCATCATTGTCATCTAATTCTAACTCCACAACCTCTTCTACTACTAAAGCCTTACCCTTACCCCTTGAGTAGGCATGTTCAGCTTCTTTCCTTCTCCTATAGTCACAATCACTACCTTGTTCTTTGGATTCTTCCATAAATTTCAAAGTGGTTTGAAACTTTTCATCCAAAGATTTCCACATTTCATCAAACTTAGCCAAAAGTTTAGATAAAAATTTTAAAATTAGCAAGGTTTTTCACTATACAACCCCATCAAGTGGCACTTCCCCCTCACTATCACAAAATTGAATGTCCCTTCTTCTAATGGAAAGGTCTCGATTATACTCCTCTACACTTTCCCATTCTCTCAACTCACCTTCTTCTTTTGTAACCTACTTAATTATCCATACACTCTAATGGGTTCTTAGTTCTGATAGTCTCCCTTAGGTGTAGATCCCAAGAGTTCTCCTTGTTTTGGATCAAATCCCATCTATGGTATGGTGAAGCTACTTCCATTGAGAATAATCATGGCAAAGATATCTATGCAAAAGGGAATAATATCTACCCATGGTTGTGTTCAAGGGTTCATGTGTTCTTTGGCACCAACCTTGGATTTTCTTTCTCAAATTAGACACTCTAGAGTATGGTTGATATTTTTCATTAAAGAACTCAATCATTGTACTCCTTATGCAAAGTGATTTCGACTTCAAGTAGCAATACCAACTTTCTACTTATTTTATGAGTATCCTAGGGAAACAACTTAAGTTTGTACTAGTCATTTTCAATGTTTTGCAAGGAACAAGCATTGTGAAAGGCCTAAAGATGGATATTTCAATCTCAGTTATGTTTCCCCTCAAATCTAGGAATATTGTTCATATCCAATCACTTGATTCTACTATCTTTCATATACTTAGTTGGGATCTTGACTACCTCTAGAACATTTAGCATGCTTTGAGTTGCCAATAAATTCTCCTCATCATCATGATTTTGATGATGCCTATGATGTCCCCTACTACCCATTCAATCATGACAGGGCCTAAGATCATTGTCTCGTTGTTCACCTCCATCATGGTTTCATCCCCTACGATTTTGATTAGATTGAAAGAAGGAAGAAGAAGATGCAAATGAAGAGGGAAAAGAGGAAGGAGAATTTCCACCACCATGATGTCTTCCACCTTCTCGTTGCTTGTCACAACCATAATCATTATGTTTTCTATCATTATGATGCTTTCTTGAGTCCTTTCCTTGACTCCTACTCTTTCCTAAACTTGTATTATTGATAGTGGATTTCAGATTTGGGTTCAAGCCACCATCATCAATTTCAAGGAATGGAGAATCTTCATGTTGATAATCCCTAGAGGGAGGATCTTCATCATCATTTTGGATCAACAAGAACAAGGGGTTGGTGAACCATTTCCCTTTTGTAGCTTCATGGTGCTTCTCTTGGTGTCAATCTCATTTGTGTTGTGTTTCTATGGGATGATAGTCCCAATAGTCATGGTCATACACAACATATTCATCATGGAGGTCCTAGATATTCAACCTCTTAATAGTTTGTAGTAGCATCCCAAGAACAAATCGATCAGGAGGTAATACAATTTTTTCTTGCATATCTATTCATTTTATCTACTCATCCTAGTGTAGGATGTGTAGCATCTAAAAATGTTAGTTGCTAGAACACCGAGAGGTTGCTAGGCACATAGCCTAACCCTGAGTCTATGGGAGGGAGATGCTAGGAAAAATGGAAATGGGATGCCCTGAGTGGTCTAGTCAATCAATCAGGGACTTACATGGTGTTAAATAACCATTTGTAGATAATGATTTTTAAGCGTCGCGTATAAGAGTTTCACATAAGTAGGAGTGCAACATGTATAATAGTGAGAATATGAGCGTAGATGCATATGATGATATAGAGGAATAGATACACAAATAGTTTAAAATGCTATATAAAAAGAATGAAATGAGAGTGCAAGTGAAGAAATGCACCACCCCAAAATTGGGAGATGTGGCTTCTGATTGAATGATGTGTACAATTGGTGTGCAACATAGATATAAATAGCAAGGTGGTAGGGCAATATGGCCATGCTCTCTGGAGTGCTACAGGCATGGTGTTGATAGGCACGGAGGAGTTGATGCTTGCTGGTCTAAGAGTTGCCACACTATTCCTGGGTAGTTGTAATGTTCAGGCACCAAAGTGGGACAAAGATTTGGAAGGCTCTAATGCTAGGATTTGCTACTCATCAACTTTCTACCCACCAATCTTCTACCAAAGCTAATTGCAAAAGCCAATCCTTAGAATGTCATTTACTAGTGTATTTATAGAGCTAGGGTTGTGGGAGAGATGTTTCTTGGATGCCACGTGTCCTGGGTCCTGTGTAGCATGAACGTGAACATGTTATGCTAATGTGCTACACCCAAAGTGTGGTGCTACGCTACATAGGACAAGAACAGGAACCAAAAATCTATCAAACTCTGACCATATTGCCCAAATTGCATGTGCCAAAATCTAAAGGATTGCCACATTTTTACAAGAGTGCCTAGAACAAATGCAGATTAGATCCTACACTCCAGGACTATGTCTTCCCTTCTCTTTTGAGTAGGATCAACCGTAGGGACAACTTTGGGGATGAACAAGGGGTGTAAGAAAAATAAAGAAAACTATTGATCTTGGTTGCTAGAGAGTCACCAGAGTAGGAACAAGGGTCAATGCCAAATTTTGGAAGCTTTTCAAAGGATTCGGAGGTACCTTTCTAAGTTTTACATTACCTATGCTGCCCAACATGTTAAAGCGTAGCATAGACACTTAAAAAATTTGCACTTTCGGTGGGCTATGCTATGCTATGCTACACAACATAGCATAGCGTAGCATCCATTTCTTAGAGAATTTTTCCAAACCTGAAGATACCACTTTGAGATTTTGTAAGACAAGCAATTTCAACAACCATCAAAGTGCATCTCCCATGTCAGCATAGCTTGATGCCTTCTCCTTCTATTTTTGGAATAGTTTTTATAGTTGTTACCTTGCTACGTTGTGCTATGTTGTGCAGCGTAGCACTAAGATTTGCATACATTTTGTCAAATCTACCATTATTTTCCATGATACACTAATCACACTCTAAGGATGTAGTAGGATAGGAATCCTTAGAAGTCAAAAAATTTACCCAAATGCATCTTCTATGTTTGGTTCAACACTTAGAAAAATTTTAGTCCCACATGACCTACTATGCTTTCTATGTTGTGCAGCATAGCGGAGCATAGAAGGTCAAACATAGAAAATTTTCTGAACTATTTTGTGCCTCCTGAATACTTTTGACTACCCCTAGCCTGGCGCTTGGGTGGACTGGCAACTGGGATGGCTTGGAAGATAGAAAATTTTCAGAATTGTTTAGTCCACCCTCAATGTCCGTTTGGTGAAAACTAGCCATGGACATGGATGCTACGCTGACTATGCTAAGGGACATAGCAAATAGACTCAGAGGAAACTTTGTAGGATTTTGGACTTCTAGGGTGCCATGCGATGTATGTGGCCCATTATGACACCACACTTGGAGAAATTTTTCCTAGGTCTCAATGCTTGAGCAAATCTCATGCTGAGTCACGAGAGCCCAAAATTGATGGTGTTTCACTGGCCCCTCTTTGTCGATGTCTAGAGAATTTTCCCAAGAGACGTGAACAAAGAATATGAAACACCATGATGAATACAACACCAACACCATTTATTAGTGTCTACTTAGATGACGCTTCATTATGCTTGAGAGTGCTAGGAAAGTGAACTATGATAGAGAACAAGGGATGAGTTTGAGGGGATGGGGTTAGGGGACAATGGATGAAAAAGAAAAAATGTAGGATGCGATGCCATGAGAATGGTTGCCAGGGTGTGATCCCTCGTTAGAGTGCTTGTGAGGAAGTGAGCATGCATGGGTGTCTTTTCTCTTCTGGATTTCAACCTCTCATAAAAGTACTTAGATATGGTCGATCCAAAGCTAAGATGGTTGCAAAATTGCAATTGTGCCTTTTTACTTCGGCACTTGTCATATCTCATTTCTTTTTTCTTTTTCTTTCTTTTATTTCTCTCTGTTTTTTTGTTTCTCTTTTTTCTTTTTTCCTTTTTTGAAGAAATTTGCACACCCATATACATTTGAAGGCAACCACATCGTCGCTATAGGATAGGTGTTTCCTTCCTAGGATGAGTTGTGTTACATCTGTGTGGGGCTTTGACTAGCCTACAAAGGCTTCCCATAGGATGAGTTGCATTACATCTGTTATGGGCTTAGTGGTTATGTGCAGGAAAGGGTTACATGTGCATTGGAAAAGCTTGCGAGGGGATGCTAGAAGTTGCAAAAGGAGAAAATAAAGCTTAGGTTACTTGAAAGGATATTAGAGCATGCACTCTCAAGTAGCTAGGCTAGTCAAAGTGGGTACCTTGAAACAATGTAGTGTGTTGCTCTTGTGCTAAAACACATTCTTGATTGGCGCCATCCTAGCTTTATCCTACAAACATAATAGAGAGAAAATTAGAAAAAATGATCATCATGTGAAATGAAGGAAAAGTATGGTCTACTCAGGATATTGCAAGAGCTACAAGTGTTGTGTCTAGTATGTGCAATGTCCAAAGCAAGAAGGCCAGTGCAGGCATTGGTGTTGGTAAGTTGAAAGAACTCTAGCAGCCACACCAGAAGTGAGAACTTAAGAGGCTAGGAGTAATGATGATGCTAGTGCTCAAGAATCCTCACCATAGGCAAGAGCCAGGAAATTCAACCATAGGGTGGAAAGCCTAGTTGTTGAATGTTCTTATAGACTCAGATGATGGTGAGGGATAGAGGGAAACAACATTGTGGTTGGGTCACAATAGTGCTAGGACTCCAACGAGAGGTTCTAATGAAGAGAACTATCACCAAGATGATTGGCGATGGTTGTGGTAGCTCCGGAAGGTTAGCAAGATGTCAAGAAACATCTCCTAAAGATTAAAAAGATGCTAGGAATTGCAACATTGCAAATGTCTCAAAGGGTGTTTCCTTGATGTTTTGAATTTCATTATAGAATTGCAACACCCTACTCCGCCCTACCCGAGAGGCATGGGAAGGCAACAAAAGATGGAAAGCATTCTTGCTTGCTTACTCACACGGTCACATGTGTTGAACCAGAGAGGTTGCCTTGTGAACCCAATTTTAGGTCTTGGTAGACCATCAGATGTGCTAGCTTAAGGTCCCAGTAGACTGTAGTCCCAGTTAAAGGTACGAGAAGACTGTGCTATGCTAGTTTAAGGTCCCAACAGACCTTTGTGCTAGTTTAACATCAGAGTGGATGGGGGATGGCCAATTTAAGGTCATAGTGGACCATTTTGTGGGTGCCAATTTCATCTCATAACACAAGGACACCCAGTTTCATGTCATGACCCAAAGACATGCTATGCCAGTTTAATGTCATGGCAAATACTCTGTGCCATTTTTACATCATAGCAGATGATCTGTGCAAGTTTTATGTCATAGCAGACCGTTTGTGCCATTTTTATATCATAGAAGATGATCTATGCCATTTTTACATCATAGTAGATGATCTATGCTAGTTTTACATTGCAGCAGACAATCTGTGCTAGTTTTACATCATAGCGGATGAGCTATGCCAGTTTTACGTCATAGGGGATGATCTGCTTACCTTGATTTATATTTGGTGTGACATTGCATGTTAGGTGTAGTATGCTTTTAGGTACAAATGATTGATAGAATTAGCAAACTCATTGACATCTAAGTTAGTCAACTTGAATGGCCCATTTTCATATGCTTTTGTGACCAGAAAAGGCCCTTCCCAATTAGCTAAGAATTTGTTCACAGGTTCATGAACAGCCTTGAGGACTAGGTCCCATTTTTTGATCAGGAATTGGTGTAGATTTCATTAATGTTTTTGCCATTGCTTGTCTTGATACCACTCGATACGGCTAAGCATTTGAATGTGTTCTTCCTCCATAGAGTCAAGATCAATGATTCTTGACTCATTTTTTTAGCCTCATCCATAAAGTTTAAAAGGATCATTTAGAGAGATGGGACCTACAATTCAAGAGGTAACACCACTTCAAATCCATATACAAGACTATATGGGGTTTTACCTATTGAAGTTCTACACATTGTGTGATAAGCCCAAAGCATGTAGATGAGTTTCTCGTGCCATCGTTGATTGCTACTACTAGCATCTTCTTTAGAAGGTTGAAAATGACTTTATTAGTAGCTTCTGCTTGGCTGTTGGCTTGGGGATAATACAATGATGCGAAAGAATGCTTAATGCCAAGATTTTTACAAAAGTCTTTAGTTTCCATGCTACTGAATTGGGGCCCATTATCTATAACGATAGTCATAGGAAGGTCGAATCAAGTTACTATATTATCCAAGATGAATTTGCAAACTTGTTGAGATGTATTCTTCCTAAGGGGAATAGATTCTACCAACTTGGTGAAGTACTTAGTTGTAGTAATAATGAAACTATGCCTTGTAGAAGACTTGGCTGTTATGGGCCGTATGATGTCTAGTTCCCAACGTTGAAAAGGCCACGTGATTTTTGTGGTATGTAGCTTAGTAGGTGATACGTGTGTTAGATTCCCATGATGTTGACATATATCACATGTCCTAACCTTAGAAAGGAAATCATGCTCCATATAGGGCCAGTAGTAGCCTAGCTACCTAATTTTTTTCACCATAGCCCTAGGAGCTATGTGCCCTCCATATAGTTCCTCATGAACATGATCAAAAATTTTTTGCACTTCATCACCACTAACACACATTAGCAATATTCCATCATAAGATCGATGACATAAAGCGCAGTCTCCTACAAGGACATACTATCATGCTCATTTCGGTACTATGTCTTTTTGGGCAAATGTTAAGCCTTGTGGAGGCTCACCATGTTGGAGGTAACTTTTGACATCGTCATACCATTCTTGAGTGTGGGAATCACTTACACATGTGACATTTGGTGTGTGAATGATAAGGTTACTACATTCCACTATTGAAGCAAGTACAATAGCAAACATGTGTGGTGGCACACTTAGAGCTAATGTGGCTAATGCATTGGCTATAGTATTTTCATTGTGAGGGATATACTATAGATCTAAGATTGCAAATTTCTTTAGTAAGTATTTTTCTAAATCATTGTAGGGTTGTAGATGTTGTGCCTTCCATGCGTAGACCTCTGTGACTTGGTTAATGACCAATTGCAAATCGCCTCAAATTGTTAAGTTCTGGATCCCTAACTCTTGAGCTCCTAAAATGCCCCTAAGGAGACCCTCATTTTTTGCTACATTATTTGTGCAAAGAAACATGAAGTGGTATATGAAGGGTCAAATCTCCCTAGAGGGAAATCTAAGGACATCAACAACACTACCACCTTATGTGGTTGAGGCACCATCAAAATGTAGAATGGCTTTGAAGTCTATAGGTACTAGGCTTATGCTACTAACATGTTCATCTATAAATTTGAGTTCTATTGTTGGCTAGTCATCGGTAGGTGAAGTCATAAGTTGCATGGTTATCTCTTGACCCTTTGTAGATGACTACACTACATAGTATAAGTCAAACTCTATGGTTATTACTTTCCACTTGGCTATCCTACTACTTTCATATATGTTAGTTGTAATGGCCTTGAGTATGTTATCTTTGCAAATGATATTGACTTGGCTATGAAACAAATAGTGTCTCCATTTTTTGAGTGAAAATACTAAAGTAAGGAAATTTTTTTCTACATCATTGTATTTTTCTTTGTAAGCTATCAATGCATGACTCAGGTAGTAAATAGGAATTTTAGAGTTGTCATCTCTCTTTTGATAGAGCAAGGTAGTAATGGACGTATCTAAAGTTGCAAGATAAATGTAAAAGGGCTTATCCCTTTGTGGAGGGTAAATGATAGGAATATGAACAAGCTCCTTCTTCAAGTTGTCGAATGCCTCTTTGCATTACTTTGTCCATTCAAAGTTAGTTCCATTTTTAAGTAAGTGTTGCATTTGATGCAATTTATCTGTTAACCTTATGATAAACCTTTGTATAAATTGTATCCTGCCTTGCAATCCGCACATCTCTTTAAGGTTTGCAGGTGGTGATAAGTTGACAATGGCTTTGACTTTGTCCAAGTCCACATGTATTCCTATTTTTGACACTACAAAACCTAACATGCATTCAATTTTGACACCGAAGACACATTTTTTAGGATTGAGAAAGAGGTCATGCTTATGGCAACATTGAAGGACTAGGTTCAAGTCATTCACGTGATCAAGCACTTAGATTTTACTACTATATCATCCACATAGTCCTTTAGCGCTCTAAAAGATAGTCACTAAAAATGTAAGTCATTACTTGCTGGTATGTTGCTCCAACATTTTTCAATCCAAAGGGCATCATCATGTAGCAAAACATTCCCCAAGGGGTAATGAAGGTAGTTACAAGTTGATGTTTCAGGTTTATACCAATTTGATTATATCCCAAGAATCCATCCATGAAGGATAATATGGCATGGCCAACCGTAGTATCGACCAATTGGTTGATACTGGGCAATGGGAAATTGTCCTTAATGGTTTCTTTGTTTAAATCTTGGAAATATATATAAATACATATACCCCTAATTTTCTTGGGGATGACCACAATGTTTGATACCTAATCCATGCAATCAACTACTCGGATGTTTGGTAAAGCTTGGTGATTTCATCGTGCACAGCTAATGCAATCTCTGGTTTCATTGTGTGAGCCTTTTGTTTGACTACTTTGACATGTGAATCTAAGATAATGTTGCGATGTATTATGTGTGGGTCTAAGCCTAGCATGTCTTCATAAGACCATGCAAACACTTTCACATTATCATTGAGGACTTTAGTGATATTTTGATAGACTTGTGGCTCTAGTAAAGAGCTAAGCTTCAATGTTCTTGCCTTACTTTTGCATGTGATCATGGGAATTTCTATAAGTGGATCCTTAGTTACATCACCAACCTCCAAGTATAAGGCTTAGACTAGATGTTCTTTCTAGTCTAGTGATGTTTCTAAGGATGCTACATTGGTGTTACAAGGAGGCGGCTCAAAGTCTACAAGCTTTATGTTCAAGCGTCTCATAAATCTACCATGGGGTCTAGTCAATATTAGAGGCAAATGAAGATCATTATGTGTGGCCATTCCTAAACGATCCTGCAAAATAGCCAACAAACAAGAGATGTCATGTCACACCTACCTAACATAGCAACATAAAGTGAAATGCATGTACAATAATTATGCAATATCTTCAAATTGCCAGTTTAAGGTCATAGCGGACCATAACCATGCATAGGATACGAAACTAAATTTCATTGCTAGTTTAAGGCCATAGTGGACCATAACCATGAATAGGATACAAAACTACATTTCATTTCCAGTTTAAGGTCATAGTGGACGATCACTATGCTTGTAATGTAAAGAAAAAATGGTTAAAATAAGTGGTTAAATAAAATGTTTAAAGTTTCTTTTAAGAAATCTATGTGTAACACTGTAGGGAACGTGTGGTGTCCCATGTTATGTGCAAGACACGGGATGTTCCATGTTATGCACAGGTCATGGGGCATCCTTCGTTATGCGTGGGACATAGGATGTCTTGAAAACATAACATGTTATGTAACCCTAAAGGGTATAAATAGGGGTTTACCCATGGTGAACTTGTTATTTTCATTGTTAGAGCTAATAGTGCAGGGTGTAGTGTGGTTTAGAGAGGAGAGCGTAGTAGCTGCAATGTAACCACTAATAAGCCAAAGTTTGACGTCAAGAGAATGGTGTGCAGGAGTGAGCGTAGACATCAAGGTCTCACCAATGTGGATGAAGGGGAGTGCACCTTGCGACGTCTCCCTATAGTGCACATTGAAGAATGGCAGGAGGCACCATATGCCTGGTAAGCTGCTATGCTACCTTCATTTGTGTTGTGCATTATTGTTTTTTTTTACTATTTTTTTCGTGGTTACCACACCCTGGCTGCCAAGGTTGTTGTGGCAGCTATGCTATGATTGTTACCACTATGGCCATAGCTACCGCCTCAACCACTACTACCACAACCACTACGCTATGGTTGTTGCATGGCCATTATGGCTATCATCGTGGCTGCTGCCACTGCCATCATGGCTTTAGCCATGGCTATTACACTGTAGCTATGATCGCCATCGTTGTGATGAGGGTGATGTGTGTTTTTTTCTAGGCAAGGGTTTAGGGTGTTTTAGGTAGTGTAGCATGCATGGGGAAGAGGTTTTTTGTTTGTTTATTGTGGTGTTTTTTTTTACATTCCAATCGGTGGAATAGGAAAGGGGCTTTGCAAACGTTCTGTGTTTTTCCTCAGCATAACTGGTAGGCTCTGCTAAGTTTTTGCTTGTTACGCTACATGGGATGTAGCCACTATGGTGTGTGGGACATACATGGTACACTACCTAGGACATAGCCACTACATTTCCTGAGACATAGCTGCTACATTGTCCACAGGAGTTAATTGCTATGCTACATGGGATGCTACAATTGCTACAATACATACAAAGTCACAGGGATAGAATGAACACTTAGAAAAAATTTTGGTGTATTGATAGTGTTAGATTGTTACATTCTATATAAGGTTGCTACATTTATAGAGGATTTCTATGCTACATGGAAGTGTAGTTGATACTTAGAAAATTTTTTTAAAAAAAAATTTCTTTCAAAGCTTGCCCTTATTGTAAGCTAATGCTTTCCTTGTAAAATGTAGGGTTATGTTGAAGTTGATCCTAGTCATGATTGAATTAGTAGGGGTTCTATGTTATATAAGTGCTCTTGTGCCCAATGTTCCCCCACCACATGCATGAGTAGGGGACCAGGTGGTCTAGTTCTGAGAAGGTGCACAGGAGTTCTTAGAATTCCTACTTCATCACTTCAGGAGTTCATAGTATGGTCGCACTTGGCTAAAGAAGCAACAGGCATCCTAAGTGAGACACTATTTCCTGGAGCAAATTGAGGCATTCTCAAATACATAAGAGATAGTTCTACTGAAGGTGAAGAGGCAGGGGGCTCGATCCAATGTTCAAAAGGCTTAAGACTTTTTTCCTAGATCTAGGCGATGCCAGAATTCAAGTGTTATCATAAGTATAACACTTTATTCATTTCTCGACATATGGACATCTTTTTTTACAATCCACTTGAAACTATCTACTATGCCAATGGGTGAGTTCTATTTATATGATCAAATATTTTATTTTTATTTATCTTGTATTATGTGAAATGCTTATATTGTTTTATCTATTGCTAGATTTGTGATCGATAGGGATGGTCTTCATGATAGAGAGGGGACCTTAACTCTAGCTCAAATAGCCATTCAAGAGTTCTCCTCTACTGAGAACATATGTGTTAGTATTATAGAACAACTTGGGGCCAATTTTAGAACCTATCCAACCAAGTATTCTAAGTTTTACATGAAATGTGATGAGCTTGGGTGGTTAGATGGTGAATGGACATCCCATCGAGTACCCACTGTAGAGGAAGTGCTAGTGAAAATACCATCATTTCCCACACCATTCACACTAGGTGAGCTATATCATATGCCTCTTTTTATGTAATTTGAATCAATTTAATTAATTACTCCCCACATTTTTTTTGCTAATTTTATTCTTGGTTTCCGTAGTGGCAGACAAGTATAAGGAGGTTACAATAATTACATCAGACATAATTGTAACGATAGAAAACGTCGGTCGCTGGAAAATACCAAACGAAGATCCTCATACACAGTCTTAACCACGGATCCGTGTGAGGACCGTGCTGGAGGAAATGAATCCGCGGTGCCCTGAATGGTCTTGTCAATCAGACAGGGACTTACTCAATTAGTAAATTGACAAATATTGCGATAATATGTGTATTATATGGATATTCCATGAAACAAATTGGTTCGATGAATCATGAAAGGAGTAGAAAACGATCAATTGTTTCTGATACATAAACCTTGCAAACTTCACCAGATGATCTTTCAATCTCTGATCTGCTCATTTTGCCTTCGGTAGTCTCTGCTCAAAACTGCCAATAGAACTGTATCTTCGCCAAAGGACTGATCGCTCCTACTGCCAATGCTCAAGCAAATGTCTCTGTCTCTGCTAAAAGATGATGCTGCCAAAAATTCCAAGATGCTCCCCCTGATCCCTTCATTAACTAGAGTATTTATAGGTTTGGTAGTATGTGGAGAAGGCACGGCCCTGATGACACGTGTCTCAAACCTTTAAAATACCATTGACTTAGTAAACTTTATGTTGAAACTGGTCATGTCACATCACGTTTTTGGGAAGGGGAGCAAAGTATGCTGTCGACCACTTCCGCTAAAGCTGCTTCATGATTATGCAGAATACGCTCATCAGTGTATTGTGCATGTGGATAGCAGATGCGTATCTAGTACTGCTTTAGCCGGCTTTATGTTGTATTACACTTGTTTATGCTTCGTTGCGTGGCAGAGCGTAATAGAGCATGGAAGTAGTTGATTCAAGCTGTTTTATGCTCATTCACACCGCAAAGCATAATAGAGCGTAAAAATGGTCAACTTTACAATAAATTACGCTTGTCTACGCTACATAGCGTAATGAGCGTAAAGCAACCAATTTGCAAAAAAGAAGAAATCAATCTGCCACGCTTCTTTGGACTCTGACTTTAGCTTTCTCAAAGCTCATTATGCTACTCTGCGTAACAGAGCGTAAACTCGGGTCTAAACAAAAGACTTGGTGGAATATGTGACAAGTCTTAGACCCTTAAACTTCGTCAAATTCGCCGGAGTAAGTTACTTTATGATATCGGGCTATGTTAAGCAGAGTTACGCTAAGCGACACTATGATATGTTGTGTAACATAGCGTAAAGAGAGAAAACCAAGTAAGCTTGAAATTTGCAAGAAACTTGGAGATCTAATGCTACGCGCCTCTTTGCCTTGTTCTATCTTCTAGATTTCTGCCGCAAACTTTCGCCTGAATCATGAATCTTTGCCTTAGGACGATTCGCAATTTCCATGGTGTTTCAATGGCCTCTCTTTGTTGACGTTTAGAGGGCTTGCCCAAAAGACATCGACAAAGAATACGAAACACCGGATGGGTAAAAGTACCAACAACGTTCATCAATGGTTACTCAAGTGTCGCCCTGTCAACGTAAAAGTGTAGAAATGAGGGAGACGAAAGATAAAATGGTATCGGAGGGAATGTGTACAGAGGTAAGAGGAGAGAGGTTCGGGGAAGAATCAAATGAGGTTCGGGGAAGACTCAAATGTGTGAGTATAGTTTCTTCACGCATAAGCACTTAGGCCTTCTCCTGCGATTGCGTTTGCATGGAGTTATGCCGTCATTTTGTAGATAGAAGGGTTTGCATAGATGAATTGTGTTGCATCTGCACGGCCTAGATGAGTTTTGTTTCATCCATTTTGCCGACCCCACACTTTTTTTTTGCGCATCCACTAGGCGAGTTGCATTACGCCAGTTCGTGGACTTGATTGTAATACAGATGCAGAAAGCGTATACTATGTGTTCACATTTTGCGTAAGGGAAAACAGATGGTGGAGATGCAGGGAAGTAAGAGCTAGAGGTAGGATTATGAGGAAGACAAGGATGCACTCTTGAGTGGACAGGCTAACCTAAGCGGCCATCTCAAAACGCTGTCTATATTTCACAGCTCAGATGAATGCACCTTTGAACGACATCCTCGTAGCAAGTCACTTGCAACCAAAGAAGAAAAAATAGAGGACACCATTGCTCGGTTGAATCACCAAAGAGGTTGTTGAAACAAGTACCATTTGAGGTGAGACAGAGAGCGGGCCGTGAACAAGGAACCATAGCCAAAGGCCAGGGTCTTCAACGTTTGATGCTCAGCCCAGCATATCGCCGCCAAAGGGTATCAGGCTCATCGCACCCAACTGGTTATGCAAAGAACTAGCTAGGTGAATCTGTAAAGCCAGAGCCTAATAGTAATGATGAGCGGAGATCCCCAAGGTCGTTGTTGATGAGAACTCTTTTGGGACTCCGGTCGGTGAAACTAAACTCTCAGAGATGTCATCGTTGCAATGGGTGCAGTGACGGCATCTCCAAGGGGTCAGTAGTATGCCTTTCAGCACATCCAAGGAATTAGCAGAATGCCTGTGAGGAAGCGATGTTGGGACTGTCCCAACATCCCATCTCATTTTTTTTGCAGCCACACAGGGACGATGATGCTTGCTTGATTCGCATGTTGGAGGTCTGTAGGTCCTAGTTTTAAGTCCTGGTAGACTGTCGTTGCTGGTTTTAAGTCCCAGAAAATCATGGTCCTAGTTTAAAGTCTAGGCGGACTGAAAAATGCTAGTTTTACGTCGTAGTGGACAGTGGTAGAGTTGATTTATGGTCTCAGCAGACCGTGCTGTGGATGTCAGTTTCATGTCATGACCCAGGGAAAAATCTATGCTGGTTTCATGTCTCAGCAGACGGATACTTACCTGTGCCAGTTTTATGCCCTAGTGGACAGCCGATGCCAGTTTAGCGTCGTGGCAGACACGTGCAGGAAATACCAGTTTTACGTCTTGGCAGACATGTACAACACTGCCATTTTTACGTCGTAGTGGACGGTTGCAACCTGCCAGTTTTACATCGTGGCGGATGATTATTGCCAGTTTAGTGTCATAACGGATGGTTCCTGCCAGTTTAGCGTCATAGCGGACGATTGTTGCCGTACCTGATGTTAACACTGGATATGCAGCTAAATGTAGTACCGCTTCAGATATATGTGATTCACAGGATTCGATAACTCGTTGTCGTTGGTATCTGCTAGCTTGAACGCACCGTTGCCATACACATCAGCTACCAAGAAAGGGCCCTCCCAGTTTGCAGAGAACTTACCTACTAGTTCACGAATGGCCTTAAGAACCAAATCTCCCTTCTTGATCGGACATTGTTGAAGGTTATGAAGATGCTTCTACCTCTTCTTATCTTGATACTTTTTGATGGTATCAAGCGTCTGTATTTGCTTCTCCTCAACTGAATCCAAATCCATGATTTGAGACTCAGTGTGTTGTGCCTCATTTATAATTGTGGAGAGGACCATTCGTAGAGAAGGAACTTGTAATTCGAGGGGCAACACTACCTCAGATCCATAGACTAGGCTATAAGGTGTACTGTCTGTAGCTGTTCTACATATGGTACGATACGCCCATAGCACATAGAGGATCTTTTCATGCCACCATCTCTTGTTGTTGTCGAGCATTTTCTTGAGTAAGTTCATAATGACCTTGTTTGTCGCTTCAGCTTGACCATTCGCTTGCGGGTAGTAACAAGAGGAAAAAGATTGTTTAATATCGAGGCTTTCACAAAAGGATTTGGTTTCCAGGCTGCTAAATTGTGGCCCATTGTTGGTCACGATAGTCATCAGGAGGCCAAATCTGGTTACGATGTTATCTAAAATGAAATGGCAAATTTTTTGGGATATGATCTTTCGCAAAGGAATGGCTTCCACCCACTTCGTCAAGTACTCAGTGGCAGTGATTATGAAGCTATGACCTGCGAAATATTTTGATGTGATAGGCCCTATAATGTCCAAGCCCCATCGCTGAAAGGATCATGTTATCTGAGTCATGTGTAGTTCTGTAGGCGACACGTGTATAAGGTTCGCGTAACATTGACACGTGTCACATGTTTTAACCTTTGTAAGACAATCTTTTTCCATGTATGGCCAGTAATACCCTAAGTGACGAATTTTAGAGGCCATGTCCCATGGTGCTACATGTCCTCCGCATAATCCCTCGTGGACTTCGCCAACTATATGTTGCACCTGGTCTTTGCTAACGCAAGTAAGCAGTACTCGATCAAAAGAGCGTGTACAGAGGGTACTATCTCCTATGATGATGTACTTCCTAGCTCGCTTGCGAATTGCATCTTTCTGCACACGTGTTAGTTCGTGCGGTGGTTCGCCATGCAAGAGGTAAGTTTTAATGTTTTCGTACCACTCTGGCGTTCTATCCTCGAGCAGTGAAGATATTTGCGCCGCCTGAATGATAGGACCCATACAATCTGTTATCAAGGAGGGACATGTGTCAAATAGATGCGAAAACATGTTTAAAGCTAATGTAGCCAATGCATCAGCTAGTGTGTTATCATTTCGGGGCACTTGTTGGGCATCGATCGTTGTGAACTGCCTCAGAAGATCTTTAGCCATATCGCAGTAGGGCTGTAAATGTGCAACCTTGCAGGCGTAGACTCCTGTGATCTGATTCATAACAAGCATCGAATCGCCCCTAATCGCCAGGTGTTGAACATCGAGCTCTTTGGCTGTTAATAATCCCCTGAGGAGCCCCTCGTACTCTGCCATGTTGTTCGTACAAGGGAAGGTCAAGCGGTAAGCGTGAAAATGCACATCCTCAGGTGATAGCGTAATGACTGTAGCGGCACTACCGCCTCTGGTGGTTGAAGCTCCATCAAAATATAACGTTGCTTCGAGGCCTGTTAGGACAGGGCTTAAACTATGTACATGCTCATCTAGAAACTCAGGTTCTATGGTTGCCTGACTATCAATAGGCGAGGTTATTAATTGGTCAGCTATTGCTCGGCCTTTCGTAGAAGATTGACCAATGTAATGCAGATCGAATTCTACCGTGATAGCTTTTCAACGAGCTATTTTACTACTTTCGTACAGATTATGTGTAATAGCCCTAAGGATGTTATTTCTGCAGATTATGTGTAATAGCCCTAAGGATGTTATTTCTGCAGATTATGTTGACCTGGCTACGAAAGAGATAGTGTCTGCACTTTTTGAGCGTAAACACTAACGCTAAGCAATTACGCTCTACTTTGTTATACCTTGTTTCATATACACATAAAGCATGAGTCAAGTAATATATGGGTACTTCTGACCCATCATCTCTCTTTTGATAGAGTAATTCAACTAAGGCTACGTCTAATGTTGCGAGGTAAATGTAAAACGGTTGATCCCTTTCTGGTGGGAATACTATTGGCAAGTGTTGAAGTTCTTGCTTCAAGCTGTCGAACGCACGCTGACAATCGTCTGTCCATTCGAAATTAACTCCCTTTTTGAGCAAGTGCTGCATAGGGTGTAACTTATCTATTAGTCTCGAAATGAACCGCCTAATAAATTGCAACCTCCCTTGCAATCCGCGTAATTTCTTGAGATTTGTAGGGGGCATCAATTCAACAATGTCTTTTACTTTGTCAGGGTCTACTCGTATACCAGTTTTCGATACCACAAACCCCAGCATGTGTCCGGTTTTGACTCTGAATACACACTTCTTTGGGTTTAGCCGGAGATCGTAGTTAGAGCATCTTTTAAGGGCTAACTCCAGATCCTCCGAATCATCTTATGACTTTATAGACTTAACAGCTATGTCGTCAAAATAAGCATTCAGTCTCCCTAGGAGGTAATCACTAAAGATGTACGTCATAGCTCATTGATACGTAGCTCTAGCATTTTTTAACCCAAAAGGCATCATGGTGTAGCAAAAGGTCCCCTAGGGTGTCATGAATGTCGTTGTCAGCTAGTGTTCTGGGTTGATGCGTATTTGATTGTAGCCTGAGAAGCCATCCATGAAAGATAAAAGGACATGCCCAGTGGTTGTATCAAGTAGTTGGTCGATACTCGGTAATGGGAAATTATCCTTGATTGTAGCTTTTTCCAAGTCTCGGAAGTCTATGCAAATGTGTATCCCTCCAGTCTTCTTAGGAACAACTACAATGTTAGATACCCAGTCTGAATAATCGATTGTGTGAATAAAACCAGCCTGGTATAGTTTAGTGATCTCATCACGTACTGCTAGCGCGACTTCTGGCTTAATTTTTCATGCTTTCTGTCTAACTTCTTTAATATGGGGATCTAGAATTATGTTGTGTTGTATCAACCTTGGGTCTAGTCCCGGCATATCCTCATATGACCATGCAAACACTGTGATGTTATTCTGGAGGACCTATTTTATGTTGTCATGTGCCTTTTGGTCTAGTAAAGAACTAACCTTGAGAGTTTTAGTCTCACCTCTATGCATAACCATAGAGACCTCGTTAAGAGGGTCCTCGGTTACATCTCCGGCCTCCAGGTCTAGCGTACGCATCGATTGTTCTAGCCAGTCTAGAGATGTTTTCGATGTGGCTATGATTGCATTATCGAGGGCAGAGTTAGTTTCTACTAGCATAGGATCAAATTGTTTAATGATTTCCCCATGTGGGCCTGTTAAAACTAGGAGCGTAGATAAAGTTTCGTCCATTTGTCAATTGTCCTACAAAATTTTCAAATGTGAAAGTAATTAGAAAGGTGCTAAGTTGGATGCGATAAGTATTTAATGAATAATGCTTGGTTTAGTTTAAAAAGAAAAAGGATGTGATGTGATGTTCCTGAGCTTGAGAAGTTAACTGAATTTTGAACATCATGAACAGCTTGTAATTAATGCAACTTGATTACGAGGTGATTAGATACAGTAGTTTAAGGTCGTTTCGAACTGTAATGCATGCGATATCTGGCGTAATTAATGCCTTGATCTTTGGGTTCCAACTCATACCGACACCAGCATTTGGACAAGTTTCGCTTAAATCGGGTGTCAAGTCGGTTAGTTTTGCATATAAGTAGGCAGTTCTTATCGAAAACAGGCTATTGGCTATCGCAAATTTGAATTCTAGGCTATCACAGAGAGAAGGAGAAAGAGAAAAAGACTACAATGCATTATTTTTGAAGGTATTCAGGTGTGAAGGTGTTCAGGACTACAACAATGGTGCCAAAAGTTAGAGGAAAGAATGCCAAGTTGGCTAAAATCGATGAAGTACAAGGGAGCCTGCAGCATGCTTCACAGGCCTTGGTTGAAGTGAGAGATGTCACTTCTTTGAATTGGTAGGCTATCCCTTGTTTATTTGTATTGCGTTTGTTCTTTTTATGTCATCTACGTAAATTAGAGTTTTAGGTTGTAGACCTCACGTCAAAGTGAGGGTTTAGACAACAGTATAGCATCTATCGCCATTGTCTGAGACAAACCTTGTACTATTACAAGGGTTTCGATGATTTCGGTTGTATGGCTATAGCGTAATTTTGTGAATTTTCCTATAGTTTGCACATGCAATCAGAATCTAGATGGTAATGTGTTTATTTTCTGTACAGTATCATGGTGAAACCTGTCTTAATCATTTTTGATATAGTCAGGGTTTTATGTTGTATAAACCCTATCGTACCCAATGTTCCTCCCCCTCAGACTTGGTTGCAGGGGAAGGCCATATGGTTTCGGAAGGATGCACTGGAGTTTTTGCTATTTTTTCTGCGTAACTTCAGCATTATTGTGTGGTCGCATCTGTCGGGCGATGTGGTCGGTGCTATTTTGGAACATGTGTTAGTGGGTTCTACGCAGGGCATCCTGGCTTTCTTGATAGACAGGGCTATTGATATTGGGCATCCCCAAGACCACGAACTTAGCACCAGAGGATTGAGGCATCTAAGTTGGATCTGGGAGATGCCTAGATTTAGCTGTTATCATGCGTATAATACTTTATTCGTGGCTCGTCATGTCTCAACTTACTTTCAGAATCCTCCAGGCATGGTGTATTATTCGGGCGAGTAAGTTTTTTTACTGGCGGTATTGTCAATATGCTTCTAATGTCTGAATTTGCAAAGCGTAGAATAGCAATGTGTTATATGATACAGGTTTTTCATCAACGAAAATGGATTAGTAGGCAATGGTGATACATTATCTTGGACCGAAATGGCAATAAAGGAGTTTACGTCCACCAGCAATGTACGCGCTGGTGTAATGGGGCAAATGGCTTTCGACATTCACGAGTATCCCACCCGTTATTCTGATTCCTTCAAGAATTATCTGAATCTCAGGTGGTTACATGAATAATGGACTTTGAATGCACCCCTCACCCTCACGGACGTTCAAAGGAATCTCCCTCCATTTCCTTTGCCATTTGGCCTTGGTAAGGTTTTGTTGCTGCTATTAGTTACAGGATATTATATTGTTTTTTCTTGTTTTGAAATACTATATAACAGTGTTTTTGCTATGTTGACATGTGCTTTGTATTACCATTCAGGAAATCCCGGGAGATTACCATCACTATTTCTAGCCACGAGGAGAACACCCTCCTTTTCCGTTACGGCAACATCAAGGAAGCCCAACGCTAGCTTGGCCACGCGGCGGCCCCAGTTGCGTTGGTCACCAAATTGCGGGAAGCGAGGCTAATGCATTTATTTCTGGCCATAACCCCTGATGTCCCTGTAGGAGAAATGTTAACCTTGGTTAACTCCTTCAGCGAGGGAGCTAAGCGTTTTTGCACACATGTGCGTCACATGCATCTAAACTTTGATATCAACACTAAGCTATTTACTGATCTCTTTGGCGTCCCCTCTAACGGTCTTCCCATAGAGGAGAAGTCAAGGAGGAGCATCAAATGTCAGGAAGAGCTGGAGGAGTGGCTAGGGACCAAGAAGGAAACCAAGGGGATCCCTTGTAAAAAGATCGAATTAGAGGTTGCCAAAACTATCTATCCCCTCTTCCGAGCCCAAGCCTTCCCCAAAACACTCTCACTGGGAAGGTTCTTTACTATAGAACAGGCCCGTATTATGTGAGAGGTAATGGAGGAAGGGACCCAATTTGACTGGGCAAGCTATTTCGCTGAAGGGTTACGCACTGAAATGGTGAGACTCCGCCAAAAGCACGAGTCACATTTTAGTGTGCACTTCGCCTTCTTCATAGCTTGCCTCCAATGTTTTGCTGAATTTTTGGTTGTCCAGAGGAATGGGGTTTGGGTCCTACAAGACCGAGACCAGTTATCCAAGCCTTGGATTTCTCATATCTTCGGCACTACCCGGGCACAGGATCCTCCAGAGGGAATTGGGGAGTCTCTGTCTGTAACGACTAGGGATTTAGCAGCACCTCGAATGCGGGGCCCTGATAGCATAGCTGGGGTGCTTCCCACTTACACTGGTGATGCGTCATGAGGGAAGCATCTGGCTGCAGAGATAGTAGACGTCTCAATTTAGCGTAAAAGGCCTCACTTAACCGAGGCGCCTGCAGAACTAGTGGGTGGCATAGATAGAACTATGCAAGTCAGAGTTCAGCGAAGTAAACCTCTGCCTGGTAAGCGTAAAGACATAGTGAAAGTTATGGCAATTATTGTATTACGCAGCTTTATTCAAGGTATTCTGAATCATTTAAATGTGTTATGTGGCATGAATAGGGAGACCTACGAAACGGTTGACCCCTGACAGGGGCAGTGGTATTAAGGCGTGGGGAAGGGGCCCCAGTTTTGGAAGAGGAGGCCTCGGCTATTAGAATAAGTGATGCACATACCCTTGTATGTAAGGAGAGAGAGGAGGTGGAAAATGTTGACGCACCCCCACTACATTAGGCAGAGGTCAATGTATTAAGACTTTTTTAGGAATTCTATTAATAACTAGAAATTTTTACTTAGTTACACTACAGATGAACAAGGTGCATCCCCGTCCGCAGTTGTCAGTAGAGTGTGGGGGGAATTCCCTGATAAGTTTGCCTTCATGGAAGGCGTTGTCAATGACATGATCAAGCGCCTCGAGCGCGTGGACCCTGGACCTGGTATGTTACCGCTATTGTACTCTTTTTTTATTATAAGGTTATAATGTTTATTTATGTTTGATAATATTTGTTATCAGGAGCTCACCTTCGATGGGACCCTACGGAGCCCATTGACCTGGACACAGTCAAGCCTTCATCGGACAACATGGTCGTGCCACGTAACATTTACGAGGAAATGCATAAATCTGTGTTACCTCGACCCATGCCTTGTGGGAGAGTCAAAATGTTAATGAAGACCTCTGGAAGAAGCTACAGAGGTCAGAGAAAGAAAGGATTTCTCTAACCAAAGAGGTCAGAGACTTAAGATCGCGGTGTGAATTCTTGCAGGTGCAAGGAACAGGTGAAGAGGACTGGTGGATGGCTATTATTGAATATGCTCACTACTGGACCGCAGTCAGGAACAACGCTCAAACTAGTCGAGAATTGGTGGAGCAAAGGATGCAAATAGAACTCTTGGCCGAGAAGAACCAGGACTGGAAGGAATTTTGCACAAGCGTCCAAGAGTGGGGGCAGAAAGAAAAAGATCAAAAGCATCTATACAAGCGAGAAAGTCTCGCTTATCGTCAGCATTATAGAGATTCTACCGTTGAAGGTCAATCCTTGCGGGTGTTCCTCGACGTCATTGGTGCATCTAAGGCCTTTGAGAATTTCTAGGAGTAGGTGACAGTAAGCGCGTCCCCAGATAGGGAAATTACTCTTCCCGAGGAAGAGACTATAGTCCCTACTTTCTTCCCTGAACCACCCTGATGGACTAGCATGGAGAAAGGGAAAGTGAAGGCCAGAACTATTCTAGGGGATGGAGTTTGATCTGAGCTAACCGAAGACGAAATCATGCAACACCTGTGGGTCGGTTTAGACCAACTCCCCTTTGCTGCGGATGTAGGACCATCGTGAGTAAGTTTGAATTTTATTGAATTTAAATTTTCTGATTTGTTTTATCATGGTTTTTTCTTATGTATTTATTGTATGTAGGTACAAGGACTGGATGAAGAAAGTGAACAGGACGAGGAGCATGTTCAGGAAGAAGAGCGTAATGACGCAAACCGTCCTCTTGGGGAGCCAGTGTTAGTGCAAGAACCTCGTGAAGAAGACATTCCTCAGGAAGGAATACTTTGTAAAAAGGATGGCCCACTTGAGGATGATTTGTTAGGGTTAGAGGCAAATTTAAGGGATACTGGTGATAGTGGTACTAGGGGGGATGCGTAATTGCGACTTACGCATGACTTTATTGATGAAATTGAACAATGGCAATATGAATGTTGGCAAGATTACTCATGAGATTTGGTTTATGGTTTTTTATTTATTTTATGTTTAATTTTATATCTTTGTTTACGCAAAGCATAAATAGAATGGAGATTTTGATTAGGTTGCATTATTATGACTGTAGAATGGAGTAGCTAGTTTAAGGCCATTGCAGACCATCACGTAGCATTTGCGTAAGACACCGATGGATTAGCTAGTTTTAGGCCATTGTGGGCCTTTTCTAGTTTAAGGCCATTGTGGGCCATTACTAGTTTTAGGCTGTTGCGGGCCATCTGCGTACATCTGGAGGTGTAATTGATAAAAATGTACATATCTGCATAATTGTGTTAAAATGACTAGTAGAAGTCAAAAAGCGTAAATGGCGTAAAATGAGGAATGTAAATAGCGTAATGGAAAGAAAGTGTAAATATGTATGTATAATAAAGAAAACTGACAATCAAATTTGATAAGCGTAAATGAAAAACTGATGAAAATGTAACGATATGCGTAAACACCACTCAGATTAATCACCAACCCATAATTGTTTCTTTATGGCTTTTACATTCAGCGGTGAGTAAGGATGAAGAGGTTTATGGCCTGATTCTTCCACATCATCCTCTTCTCCCTGAAATGGTAGGTCTGCCCAGGCTAGGTTGTCATCATTCGTTTCGACTTGTTCGGGGGTCTGGACATGGGTTTGACTTTCGGGCATCTCGATCTCCGAACCCTGTTCCTCCTCAATGTTATTGATAGTCCTAGGAGTTATTTCATCACCATGTGTTACTACCTCTCCTCCTACATAAGGTAGGTGTATCTCTTGATGTATTGGTGATGAAACTGCCCTCAGTTGGGCTAGCCAGGACCTCCCTAGAATCAGGTTGAAGCTGGGCATCTCCTCGACAACGAGAAATGTAGCATCTGTTGGGAATTGATCCCCTACCACAAATTCGATATGGACAGTCCCCTTGA
The DNA here is from genome assembly GCA_015680685.1 of Gnetum montanum. NCBI lineage: Eukaryota > Viridiplantae > Streptophyta > Gnetopsida > Gnetales > Gnetaceae > Gnetum > Gnetum montanum. The sequence goes on along the minus strand of MNCI01034580.1, from coordinate 69,216 downwards.
CTTGCACCCATGCCCCGTTGAATGACTTTAGGCATGATGTCATTGTAGGACTGATCTGGTCGACCAGGCCCAACTTATCCACTATAGGATAAGGGATGACATTTGCAGCCGCGCCATCGTCAACGTGCACCCTCTGGATCTGATATTGACCAACCTAGATGGTGATAAACATGGCCTCTGTCATTACTCAACCTTTCTCTGGATCATCTTTGATGGATTTATCGTGAAAGGACAAAGGGGTTGGTTTAGGTTTCTCAGTGGCGGGAGGAAGCATGATAGCATGTATCGCTTTCTCTTCTGGTGGTAAGCCTTCATCTACTGGTATGGACGTCAGCATACAAACCATAGCTTCACGGTGTTTTTGGGATGTCATAAGCAAGTCATAGAGGCTCAGCGTTGTGTTCTTCTATTTCAGAGCCTGCTTGACCTATGTAAATGCATCAAGGAGGTCCCATTCTCGGTTGGGTTGCTTATCTCCTCTGTCTTCTTCCATTCACCCTAAGAGACGAATCTCCCGAGGTGGAACAGCGTCAGTCGGAGGATTGTGTTTCTTTCTGCTGAGGGGAGGTGGCTATGTTTCCGTGCACTTTTCTTGTCCATAAGTTGCAAGTGCAGGGACAGAGGCCAGGGGCCTGGGCTTAGCGAAGCCTAGCGTAAAGTGGTTTTTAGTAGCATTAACTGACGTATCTCCTTCCTTTTTTTTATTTGGTGGCGGTTGGTGGTTTTGGTTAGAAGATTGCCCCTGCGTAAAAGAAGCAGCCGATGGTTTTGGTACCCTAAGGATAAAAGGTACCTTAGGAGTGGGCATGGACATGGTTGCGGCTTTATCGTTAACATGATATTGGGTTATGGCTAGAGAGGGTGCCCGAATAACAAAGGGTGGCCTCGGGATGCCACTAACTGCCGGTGAAAAACCTACCCCCTGGGGTGAACTGGTAGGTACGCATAAAACAAAGGGTTGTTTAGGCGGTACCTTCCCTTCACTATTCGTACTCACCACGTTGATTGTGTACGGTGTGTTATTTGCGTTTAACGGGTCTTTGTACTCATGCAACACCTGATTTTCAGGACGGGTTGGACTACTGCCGTCTAGTTTCAGAGAACCATCGTCAATCATGCTTTGAATATAATCTTTCAACACCCAGTAGTAATCGTTGTCATGACCACACAATTGATGGTAGTCACAAAAATGGTCCAGCCTAAAAGACTTCAGAACTGGTGGTTCGTTAGGTAGGGCTAAAGAAGGATTCTTCAGTAATTCACAATGACGCCTGTGATGTTGTAGAGCTTCTTTGGACACTTTCTTATTCTGAATGTATCCTGCATCTAATAATTGCTTCAACAGTTCCAAATGCTTTATAAGCAGGGCCGTATATTTTGAGCGATCTTTACGCTCGAAATTTGGCCTTGGCTGGGGGGGCTTTTCAGGGGTGGGTGTGTCCTGACTAGTGCTGCTTGCACTAGCCGAGGTCTCAGCAGATGCTGTGTGTGCTTTCTTGTTATTCTTGTTTTTAGCACCCTCAGCCAGCGTAGCTACTATCATCATCATTGCCTTGCCCTTGTCTTTACCCTTATTATTGGCATTTTTATAGGCTACGTACGCCGGGTCTTTGCTAGCCTCAGCAGCATCCTGTATGCTCTTAGTTTGGGTGAAAGCCTTACTTAAGGAGCTAGGGGCAAGGTAATAGAGTTTAGACTTGATGAAGTCGTTCACTGCTCTTTTGAAAATAGCTAGCATATGGGCTTCCGCGATAGGCTCACGGATTTCATTCAAAGTAGCGCTCCATCGTTGTATAAACCTCTGGACTGGTTCAAGTGGATCCTGTTTCACTCCCATAAGTTGGTCTAGCGTGGCCTCTAGCTTTAAATTATACTTAAAGCAAGTCATGAATTGTGTTAGGAGCTCTTCGAAGGTTCAGATGGAAGAGCGAGGGAGCGTTCGATACCAATCCAAAGCTTTCCCTGCCAGAGACATTGCAAAGACACGGATAATTGCTATAATAACAAGGATTCAGACCTGAAGGTAACAAGGTGAGCGTTAGGATCTCCTTCCCTATTATATTTAGTAAAATGGGGCAATGACATCCATGGTGGCAATGACATCATAGGAACCATTGGGCTGATAGGATCATCCTGGTAGAAATCCATGATTTGTATCATATCAGAGCCAGCAGCTTTGAGGTGCTTAACTTCCTCAGTGAGGGTCTGAATAAGCAAAAAGGCTTGATCCAGACTTGGTGATGAAGAAGTCTACGCAAGAGGAGCTGGGAATTAGACTAGAAAATCTATGCCAGGCAATGGGAATTGCATGATGATTTGGCTAACGGGCAGTGCTACGGGGGCTATCCCCGTAGACGGAGCAGCCTGTGCAAGCCACCACCCACCGGGTTGAGCAGAGAGATTGGCTATCGCCGGGTGTGTAGGATGGAGATTGTAAGGGTATTTTGGGTTTATTTGTGGGACATGCATGGTAGGTGCGGCTAAGGTTTGCACACCGTATAACGCAGATTGATTATGTGAGATAGGCGGGATCCACTGACCAGCCATGGGTTGTTGAATGGATTACTGTGATTGAATAGTGGTTGTGATCTGTTGTCTTGCGGTGGGCTATGATGCTAAGGTTTGCACCGGATTTTGCACTGGGTGGGTTATAGGCGTAGCATGAGCTTGCACTTGGGGGATGAAATAGAATGCGGTGGACGCAGGTACCACCGATGGAATACTAATCACACGTGGTGATGAGACTGCCCCCATGTTGTTTTGAGATGGTATTTGCACTTGCAAGACTGATGGTTGCGTAGTGGCCTGCGGGATGATAGGAATGTGGGTTTGAATGGTGGTTACTGAGTTAAGATGGGCGGCTTCTCCGGTGAGAGGAAATAGGGGATTTATGTATGTGTGGGGGCTGAGGGTATGGTATGAATCCGCGTGTTCAGATTGGGCTATGAATTCATCTTCCTCTTCCTCCCCATTTTGTGGTTCTAGAATTGACCGTGTAGCCTGACTCCTAGCCATAACCAGTTGGGTTAGGAGTTCATGATAATGTTTAGTCAGGGGGATAATGTCATACATGGTAGGGATGAAATCTTGACCCCCTCTGTGGATCAGCTCATAGTTTCGTTTTGCCTCAATCTCGGCTCGGCTAAGGGCAAGCTTTGCCTGGATCTTGACGCAGATGAAATTATATTCTTCAGGAGTCATGATGGTGAATACAAGATCCTTGCCCTGTAATCTCAATGAATGACGTGACGGTCCCTAAGGTCCTATTGCACCAGAAGCTGATCCGGTGGTGGCGATGGGATTTACAGATGTGGCACCCGAGTCGGTGATGATCATAGCGGCAGTGGTTGCATATCCGGAATCCATTTCTCAGATAGGTTAATGATGACAAACGACAAGATCTAAAAGGCGACAGCCAAACAGAATTATGATTGGGTTTTTTACCCTGTAGGATTCCAAAGGAATCGTTGTTGTGACCAATCTACACCACACGATTTTTCATAAACTTCCCTAGAGGTATTACGTTTACGTTTTTATGGACGTGGGTATAGATCGCTTACAGGGCTACCCATAAAATACGGATCGAAGCTTTATCGGCCCTCCTTCTAGCACTAGAAAACTGTAATGACGAAAAATGTTGGTCGCTGGAAAATACAAAATGAAGATCCGCGTACACAGTCTTAACCATGGATCCGTGCGAGGACTGTGCTGGAGGAAACGAACCCGCGTTACCCTAAACGGTCTTGTTGATCAGATAGGGACTTACTCAATTGGTAAATTAACAAATATTGTGATAATACATGTATTATATGGATATTCCGTGAAACAAATTGATTCGATGAATCGTGAAAGGAGTAGAAAACGATGCAAATAAACTGAAATAGCGACAACGTTGACGCGACAAGGAAGATCGGATTTAAGACAAATGTGCAATTCCAAAATCTATGTTTTGACCTGAAGATGGATTGTATATAAAGTTCCAATGGCAAACTCCGCTTATCTTGTGCAGAGCATACACAAAATAACAAGAAAATTGCTCAACAAGGAGTACAGAATGAAGCTCGGTCTACCTCGTAAGCCAGATATGGGATGCAAGGAAGGTCAAGCTCTGACGTCTATTGATCAACTGTTTCTGATCAATAAACCTTGCAAACCACACCAGATGATCTTTCGATCTCTGATCTGCTCCTTTTTCCTTTGGTTGTCTCTACTCAAAACTACCAATAGAACTGTATCTTTGCCAAAGGACTGATCGCTCATACTGCCAATGCTCAAGCAAATATCTCTGTCTCTGCTAAAAGATGATGCTACCAAAAAGTCCAAGATGCTCCCCCTGATCCCTTTGTCAACTGGAGTATTTATAGGTTTGGTAGTACGTGGAGAAGGCATGGCACTGATGACATGTGTCTCAAACCTTCAAAATATCGTTGACTTGGTAAACTTTATGTTGAAACTGGTCATGTCACATCACATTTTTGGGAAGGGGAGCAAAGTACGCTATCGACCACTTCCACTAAAGCTGCTTCATGATTACACACAATACGCTCATTAGCGTATTGTGCATGTGGATAGCAGATGCGTATCTAGTATTGCTTTAGCTGGCTTTATGTTGTATTACACTTGTTTACGCTTTGTTGCATGGCAGAGCGTAATAGAGCATGGAAGTAGTTAATTCAAGCTGTTTTACGCTCATTCATGCCGCAAAGTGTAATAGAGCATAAAAATTGTCAACTTTACAATAAATTACGCTTGTCTACACTGCGTAGCGTAATGAGCGTAAAGCGACCAATCTGCAAAAAAGAAGAAATCAATCTGCTGCACTTCTTTGGACTCTGACTTTAGCTTTCTCAAAGCTCATTACGCTGCTCTGTGTAATGGAGTGTAAACTCGGGTCTGAACAAAAGACTTGGTGGAATATGCGACAAGTCTTAGACCCTTAAAATTCATCAAATTCGCCGGAGTAAGTTACTTTCTGATATCGGGCTATGTTAAGCAGAGTTACGCTAAGTGACACTACGCTATGTTGCACAACGTAGCGTAAAGAGAGAAAACCAAGTAAGGTTGAAATTTGCAAGAAACTTGGAGATCTGATGCTGCGCGCCTCTTTGCCTTGTTCTGTCTTCTGGATTTCTGCTGCAAACGTTCGCCCGAATCGTGAATCTTTGCCTTAGGTCGATTCACAATTTCCATGGTGTTTCAATAATGAGGCTAACCTCTTCTTTAAGTATGGTGAGGTGGATGAATCATAGTGATGGCTATGTAGTGGGGCTCCAGCAAGGATTGTCGAGAAGGTTGAAGAGGTTGGGCTCATGGACCTCTTTTTTGCTGTAAACCTAAGGATTCCTACCTCAGAAATGATTACTCTTGTAGATTCTTTTACTAAAGGCACGAACCACTTTCACACACGAGTTCATGGCATGTGAGTGGTTTTTGAGATTACTGGTAGTCTTTTCTTATATCTTTTTAGTGTCCCTTCTGATGGTTTACCCATGGGAAAAAGGACTAGTAAAGATGTAGACCATTGGGGAGGCATAGAAGAATGGTTAGGGACTGACAAGGATCACAAAGGCATCTATATGAAAAGGTAAGATTAGAGGTAGCCCAAAATATTTACCCTATCTTTCAAGCTTGTGCTTTTCCCAAGTTGCTCTCCCAAGGTAAGATTCTTGGGGTAGAGTAGGCCTAGATTATGAGAGATGTGATGGAAGAGGGGATGTGATATAATTGGGCTAAGTACCTATCAAAAGGCTTACGGGTGAAAATGACTAGTATATGGGGCAAACTTGAGATGCCTTCCATGTGCACTTTGCCTTTTTCATTACTTGTTTGCAATGTTTTGCTAAATTTTTGATCATCTGAGAGAATGGGATCTGGGTGATACAAGATCATACCCAGATATCCAAACCATGGATCTGCCATGTATTTCACACCACCCAAATCCCCCAGAAGCTATCAAGGAGTCTTTTTCAATAATGACCAAGGATCAGGTGGGACCGTATTTTCACACATGTGATAGCTTTAGAGAGGTAGCCCTTACCAACATGGGCAACCTAGTGAGGGAAGCATGCCTCATTGTAGAAACCATAAAATCAAAGTTGCAGATCAAGAAGCCTCATCCTATGGAAGAGCCTCCACATGTGAGCAAAGGGAGGGGCAAAAGGCTATGGATCAGAGTTTGCAATGTGAAATCTATGCTTGTTTGTAAGTATGCTTTAGATAACTTATTTGCTACCTTCTTTTCCCCTTTTTTGGTTGCATATCCTTATTGGACTAGTACCCTAATCTTGGCTTGTTCTTGACAGATGAGGAAGAGGCTTCAGCTCGTGAAGAGGAGGCCCCTGCTGAGAAGAGGAGGCCCCTACTACTAAGGTGAAGGCCCCTACTACAGAAGAGGTGGCCCCTATTATAGAGGATCATTTTGTAGAAAATTTTCCACAACTTGAGGGACATATGACAATAGAGGAAGCTGCTACACTCTTGAAGAAACTTGAAGAAGAGGGATTGCATTTTGAGGATAGTGAATTTGATGATTTATTTGATAGTGTGTTGATGGGCTACCCCCCAGCTCTCACCCCTAAGAGTTTGCTAGGTAGGAGCTTTACACTACCATTTATGTTACTTCTCACTTTTTCTTTCCTCTTCTTCACAATGCTAACATGCCTTATTGCACATTGGGCACTACTTCTACTAAGGGTCCTAAGTCTTCCCCTTCATTTCGCCTATAGTCATGGACAGAAACCCCAAAAAATTTTACTTTTATGGAAGGGGTAGTTGATGATATGATTGATCACCTGAGGCAAATTGACCCCGCGATAGGTGTGTTTGAACTACAACATTCACTTTTTAAGTTATTCCATTTTTGCCATCATCTTATGATTAACGTTTACTTGTGTTTGGTATAACAACTTCTTGACTTAAGTGGGACCCAACAAAAGCAATTGAAGTCGATGTTATACCTAAAATCCATCTAGAGGTAATAGAAGTGCCTCATCATGTATATGAGGATGTAAGTAAATGTATGCTATACTTGACACAATCACTGTGGGAGTGTAGATGCATTAATGAAGACCTTTGGAAATGGGTACAGAAACTTGAAAAGGAAAAAGCGAGTCAAGTAGCTAAGCTAGAATATTTACGGTCATGGAATGAATTCCTAATGGCTCATGAGACTTCTAATGGCAATTGGAATATAGCTGTAATCAATTATACTAGATATTGGTTGGCCGTATGAGGCAAAAATAAGGCTACCCACAAAGTAATTAAATAGCGTTTACAAATGGATCTTTTGGAACAAAAGAATCAAGATTGGAAAGATTATAGTGCCAAGGTATATGAATGGGGGCATACATAGAAGAATAAAAAACACATGTATAAGATGGAATGTTCCACCTATTGTTAGAAGTATAGGGATGCATCTGTAGAATTTCGTGGTCATAATTTGTTCCTTGATGCGATCGGTGCTACTCAGGCCTATGATAAATTTGCAAAGAATCTAGTGGTTAGTGAATCTCCCAAGAGGGAGATAACCATGCCTTATGGAGAGGCCACCTCTACTACCTTTGCTCCAATGCCATCCACATGGATGACTATGGAAAAAGAAAAGATTTTAGTAGGCATTGATTTAGAAAAAGAAGATTGGGCCAATTTGAGTAAGAAATAAATTTTTTGACCCTTGGCATCTGGTCTTGATAAAATACCACTAGACATGGATGCGAGCCCATCTCAAGTTAGCATAATTTTACTTTATCACAATTTATTTCATTGTAGTTTTATGCATTGCCTTGCTCACTCATTAGCTTATTGTTTTGGTCTTGCTCTTGATGTATGCAAGATCCAGTTGAGGATGAAGGACCTAGTGGGGAAGTAGCTAAAGACCTAGGAGAAGACCCATAGCCTCTCTATTAATGTTTTATGATTTTAAAATGTAATCCCCATTATCGGGTGATGTTGCAACTTTGAGTGTGAACATGATTTTTGGACTGTATATTTGCAATGTGATGAAAAGTAAAGTGCTTGTTCCATTTCCCTTGCCTAATGTTTTGGTTGATGTCTTTGGGCCCCTTGTGGCCCCTATGCAATAGTTTAAGGCCATTTTAGGCTATAGCTAGTTTAAGGCCATTTTAGACCTTGGGTAGTTAATTCGAAAAGTAGGCTGCCATTTTTAGGCATTGGAAGGCCATGAGATAGTTTAAGGCCATTCTTAGCCATAGCTAGTTTAAGGCCATTTCGGGCCACTACTAGTTAAGGCCATTTTGGGCCATTGCTAGTTTAGGGCCATTTTGGGCCATGGGTAATTTAAGCTCAAGGGAGGTTAGCATTTTTAGGCCATGGCTATCCATGTGATAGTTTAAGGCCATTCTCAGCCATGACTAGTTTAAGGCCATTTCGGGTCATTGCTAGTTTAGGGCCATTTTGGGCCATGGCTAGTTTAAGGCCATTTCGATTCATAGCTAGTTTAAGGCCATTTTAGGCCATGACAACATACCTAACACAAAAGGTAAACACCAGGAAAAATTGAAACCTGTACAAATAGAAAGTATTAAAATAAAGCAATCAGTAAAGTAAGGCCATGCCCTAATCGTGTAACTATTTACTAACGTGATGTGGCTTAGGCGAAGCGTATGGCCTAGAGGACTTAAATCGATATTCCTCTAAGTTATCATTAGCTATTGAGAAAGGTAGCTCTTCCCATATAGTTTCTTTGTGCGGCTCATCAGTTTTGCTGGGCTTAGTGGTTGGGAAACATTGGATTTCGATGTGGACAGGTGACACACCCTTAGAGATTTCTATTTCTAACCCCTGCTCCATGTTTATGTTGTTTATAGCCTGATGGGCTACATCATAGTTGAAGATCACCACTTCTCTACTTTCATAAGGTAGATGGATCTCTTGATGTATTGGCAAAGAGACAGCCCTTAGCTGGGCTAACCAAGATCTTCCCAAGATCAAATTGAACCTGGGCATCTCTTGCACCACTATGAATTCTACACTAGTGGGGAACTGATACCTTGCTACAAATTTAATAGTAATAGTCCCCTTGAGTACAACATGTGTCCCATTGAAGGACTTTAGACAAGAAGTTGTCATGGACTTAATCTAGTCTACTAGGCCCAGCTTGTCAATAATAGGGAATAGGATCACATTGGTTGCAGCTTCGTCATCAACATGCACCCTATGAATCTTATATTGACCTACCTGAATCGTTATGAACATAGAGGTAGTGGTTACCTAACCATTTTTGGAATCAACTTTAATAGCTTCGTCATGAAAAATCAAGTGAGTATGTCATAACAGCATAACAGGGAATAGGGAATAGCTTCCTATGTTTCTTTAGCTATAGATGGAAGCATAACAGCATGAATGGCTATTTCCTCTATGAGTATGTCTTCTTTAATGGGTATAGATTCTAACATGTGAATCAAGGCTTCATGGTGTGCTATGGAGGTCATTATTAAATCATACAAGCTTAATGTTGTACTTTTTTGTTTTAGAGCTTATTTAACTTGTGTATGGGCCTCTAAAACTTCTTGCCCAACACCTTGTAGTTTTGTAGTTTTTACTTCCTCCATGTACCCTGAGAGACAAATTCCTTGGAAAGAAGGGGGTTTGGCTTTTGGTTAAGCAGTAGGCTTTTAAGCCTTAGCAATTACTTGTTGTGAATGCATTTTTGTTTTATCTTTAAGTTGTGAGGCCATGGAAATCACTGATATAGGGATGGGCTTACGGGGGCTTAATGTAGTATGTTCTCTAGTCAATTTGTCCACTAGGTGCTCGTCATGTTTTCTTAAGTGAGGAGGTCGTGACATAGTCCCAACCATCAGACTCTAGGCATGTGGTGAGTTTGCATCCTTTGGTGCCCTTATAACAAAAGGTGCTTGCATTTTTGGAGGAGCAGGTTGAGGGCCCTTAATTATAGAGGGGACATTAGGCTCTTATGGTTACCTTTTAATAACAAAAGGAGGTTGTGGCCTAGGTGTTACTGAAACTAGAGTACCTTGAGAATGTGAATGGACAACAAACAGCTTATGTGTAGACCCTATACAGTCCTCAACACTAATAACATTAATAGTGTAGCCTGTATTACTAGCATTCAATGGGTCATGTAGACATTCATTGACTAATTTTAAACGTCATCTTTTAATGCTAGAAAATAGTCAGTGTCATGACCACACAATTGGTAGTAGTTACAGAATAGTTCAAGCGTAAAAATTTTAGGCATAGGAGACTCATTAGGTGTGGCCATAGAAAGGTCGAAAATGATTTCATAGTACCTCTCATGTCACTTACAGGCCTCTGCTGACATTTGCTTAAATTAAATGTGCCCAGAATGCAACAATTGGTCGAATAGCTCTGACAACTTAATTGACAATGGAGTGTATTTAGAGCGATCCTTATGCTCAAAATTTGGCCTTGGTGCAGCTTGTGCCATGGCTGTCGACGTAGGTTGGCTAACCCTTGTGTTGGTAGAGCTTGGTGCTTTAGTAGTAGTGGTTGTGATTTTAGGCACTTTGGTAAGCTATTAGTTGTTAGGCTTAGTTTCATTGGCCACAGTGGCCTTTCCCTTTTCTTTCTCTTTCTTTGCATATGCATTTTTGTAAGTTACATAAGCTGGGTCTTTACTTGCTTTTTCTGCATCTTGTATACTTTTTTTTGTGCAAAAGCCTGGCTAAGGGAACATGGTGCTAAGTAATATAACTTAGATTTGATGAAATCATTTACAACACCTTTAAAAATAGCAAGTAAATGAGATTCAAAAATTGGTTCATGGATTTCATTCAAAGTATCACTCCAACATTGTATAAATTTTTGAATAGGTTCTAATGGTTCTTGCTTAATGTTCATAAGTTGATCTAAGGTAACTTCCAGCTTCAAGTTATACTTTAAGTGAGTCACAAATTGGCTCAACAATTCTTCCAGTGTTGGAATTAACACATGAGAAAGCGCGCAATACCAATCTAAAATCTTACCAATTAATGACATGGTGAAAACATAAATAATTCCATGCAACCATGATTGCAATAATAGGGACTCAAATCTGAAAGTAACGAGATGGACATTTGGATCACCCTCTCTGTTGAATTTTGTGAACTGGGGAAGTTGTACCCCAGGAGGCAACGTAAGTGAAGGAATGACTAGGCTAATTGGGTCATCGTGATAAAAGTCCATGACTAGGATTGTTTTCAAACTAGTAGATTTAAGCCGCTTGACTTCATTAGTGAGGGTCTGAATAAGCTAGAAGGCTTGGTCCAGACCCAGGGGTGTTATAGCAGGTTGCATTAGTTGAACTGCCAATGGCATCGCTAGGGTGATCATCACGGGTGGTGCCATTGGTGGAACTACAAGTTCCAGCAGGGGAGCTATTGGAGCAACTCCCACTAGTGGGGACTCTTTAGAGGCCCACAATCTTATCGGTGGTGTGACCGAAGCAACAACCATTTATGGTGTCATGGGAATGGTCACTTGCTTAATTGCTGAAGTAGCCCATAACCCCATGGTTGGTTGTATCTTGTGTGAAACTTGATACACCTAGGGTTGCACATACTATGGTGTCTGTGATACTTGGATAGTGGGGAACGATGTCGGTGTCCACCACACAGTTGAGGTTGGGACTACTACTGGTGGTGAAACTGATGTAGAGGAGATAACGAAAGTAAGGCCCATTTGTGATTATGTCATAGACATGGTATGTACATATGGTAATGTAGACATCATAAGTTGAGAAAACTATATGGACTATGAAGGAATATTAAAGGGAAAGGAAACTGAAGGCCCTGCATGTTGTTGCTTTGACAACATTTGATGACTTACTACAACCAAGAAAGGTTTGGTCTATAAAAGTGTTGCTCTTGCTGCCAAATAGGCGAAGTACTATAACTGGTGTGGATAAAACATAGGAGTGGTTTATGAAGTTTTTGGGTAAAATGGACCATCACTTTCAGAATGGGACTCAAATTCCTCTTACCCATTGTGAAGGGGTTCCTCATAATTAGACACCATGTCTAGCTCTTTTGAAACACTCAGTCGAATATGTTGATTCAATATCCATTGAAATGTTTTGGTAAGTGGTATGATTGTCCCAGGGGTAGAAAGGAACTCTCTCCCATTGCGGTGAATAATTTCAAAGTTATGATTTTCTTCGTATTCCTAATGGTCCAATGGGAGATTTTCTTGGTTCCATGCACATAGAAAGTTATATTACACTTTGTCCTAAGTTGTGCACTTAGGTAATTGGTGTTGCAATCGAAGAGACTGCCATGGTATCCACACTAAGTTAGGTGGTTGCTCAAGATCCATCGCATGTTGCAAGGGATGGGACATCCCCAAGCTCAAGGTGGTGACTGAGGTGCTATGTGGGTTCATCTCTTTACTATGTCAACAAGACATAAGAAATAAAGAAATAGGTGAGCTACACTAAAAGCCGGTGAGAAATGGCAAAGTCTAGAAACATTGAAAAAGTAGTGGTTTATAGTGTTACGCTCACTATGCTAGATGGGACTCACACTGAAAAAGTTGTTACGCTACACTTGTTATACTATACATGTTACACTACACATGTTATGCTACACGGAACACAGTTTAACGAAATACATCGTTTTGGGCTCTTTATCTTGTGGGGTTCCAAGGGAACCATCAGCTAGGACCCAACTGCACCAATCGAAACATAAACAACCCCTACACTAGCCTATGATCTAGCTACTACCATAGTAGGTTCACAAGGGTGTTACATTTATGTTAAAAAGGAGGTACAGAAGGCATGTGGGACTACCTGTCACGCATAGAAGGGACACAAAGGTTCAAGCCCTCCTTCTAGTGCCAAAAACTATAGCATCTAAAAATGTTGATTGCTAGAAGACTAAGAGGTTGCCAGGTGCATAGCCTAAACCTGAGTCCATAGGAGGGTGATGCTGGGGAAAATGGAAACAAACCCTAATCAATCAAGGACTTACGTGGTGTCAAAAAACCATTCGTAGATAATAATTTTTAAGCATCACATATAAGAGTTCAGCATAAGTAGGAGTGCAACATGTATAACAGCAAGAATATGAGCATAGATGCATATGGAAATATAGAGGAATAGATACGCTAATAATTTAAAATGTTGTAGAAAAAGAATGAAATGAGAGTACAAGTGAAGAAATGCACCACCCCAAAATTGGGGGACATGGCTTTTGATTGAATGATATGTACAATTAGCGCGCAGCATAGACAGAAATAGCTGGGTAAAAAAGTAATATGGTTATGCTCTCTGGAGTGTTGCAAGCATGGTGGTGATAGGCATGGAGGAGTTGATGCTTGCTAATCTAAGAGTTGCTACGTTGTGCCTGGGTAGGTATCACATTCAGGCATGGGAGTGGGACAAAGATTTGGAAGGCTCTAATGCTAGGATTTTCCACTCATCAACTTTATACTCACCAATCTCCTACTGAAGCTCACTGCAAAAGCCAACCCTTAGAATGTCATTTACTAGTGTATTTATAGAGCCAAGGTTGGTAGAGAGACGTGGCTTAGACACACATGTCCTAGATCCCATGTAGCATGAATATGGACATGTTACGTTGATGTGCTACACCCAAAGTGTGGTGCTACACTAGATAGGACAAGAATGGGAACCAAAAATCTACCAAACTATGACCATATTGCCTAGACTAAATGTGCTAAAATCTCAAGGACTACCATGTTTTTACAAGAGTGCCTAGAAAAAATGCATATCAAAGCCTATGCTCCAAGACTACATCTTCCCTTCTCTTTCGAGTAGGATCAAATGTAGGGACAACTTTGGGGATCAATAGGGGGTGCAAAAAAAATAAAGCAAACTACTAATCTTAAATAATATTCACTAAGTCCTAGATAGTGCATGAAATACCATAAATTTTAGGGCTCTCATGATTTAGCAAAGTCTTGAAATTTCAATAAGGATCTCTGCGAGGGCGGTGTCATACTAGACTATGCAGACAACATGGCACCTCGGAAGTCCTAATGCCTGAAAATTTCCTTTTGAGTCTACTTGCCACCCTCTATAGGACAGTCAACATAGCACCTAACAACAAGGCTAGTTTGCATGAAAGAGGCACTAGATGTAGACCGTACAGTCTGGAAAATTTTCTATCTCCTGTGTTGACAGGCTTGCTACACCCTCTAGCTTGCATAGCTTGACACTTGATTGAGCTGACAGTCTACGCAGGGACCATGCTAAGAGTTTTCGAAAGTCTTCAAGATGGACAAAATAGTTCAGCAAGTTTTCTAACTATGGAACCTACTACGCTATGCTACACTGCATAGCGTAGTAGGTCTTGAGAAGACTGATCAGGCACCAAGATGCAGATTGACAATGACTCAGTCCTCCGGGATATCTACCCCACTTCACCCTTGATGCATGAGAAACATGATGCAGCAAAATGTGGCAATTTTTGTTAGAAATCATCTCGATTCAAGTACTATGATGTGCTATGCTACAAAGTGTAGCACAGCGTAGTAGGGTTTCATTGTGGTGACATTCCTACTCAGATTGCTCTAATGGAGTAAACATAATTGTCCATGCTTCAACCATCAAACAGGTTTGCTCTTCTACCATGCTAGGACATGACTAACATTCTATGACAAAATGTTTGCAAAGTCAAAATTCGTGCCAAACAGGATGCTACGCTGCACTATGCTATGTAGCGTAGCAGGGATAGAATGCACAAAGGTCCTCTGCTAAGTCGTTCCAGGAAAGAAATTGCACTTGGCATACATTGACCTTCAAGACTATCTATCCCACTTCGCCCCTTGGTTCCAAGAAAAATTTCTCGATAAAGCATGTGAATCAAGCAAGAATGCATGTCACACTAGCTACTATGTTGTGCTATGCTACACAGTGTAGCATAGCGTAGTGGAGATAAAAAAATTTGAAGTGTCGCAAGGATGAACTCTATAGGTCCTAGGACCTTTCAGCATGAAAAAAAAAGTTGTCAATTGCAGGAGCTACTTGCCTAGCTAGGCCTCAACCAGGGATTTTTGGCTTCTAGGCAAGTTTCAACTCAAGATAGGCAGCTACGATATGTAGTGTAGTGCAATGTAGAGAGTGGGTTTTTACACCATGTAGTTACGCTAGCCATCATAAATAGCGTAACACTCACATGGAAGCATCAAGACATCCTCGGTTAGCTCCAAAACATGGTGGCAATGGTCATTTCTGATCCATAACTTCTTCAAAAAATAAAACTAACAAGTTTGCTTTATTTTGCATCCACTTGATTATCCCCAAAGTTTTCCCTACGCTTGACCCTGCTCACAAGAGTAGGGAAGGTGTAGTCCTAGAGCATAGGCTCCACTTTGCATTCATTGTTAGCATTCATTGCAAAAACATGGTAGTTCCTTGGATTCTGGCACATGCAGTTTGAACAATATGGTCACAACACAACAGGTTTCACATACAGTAGTGTAGCACTGCACAGTAGTATGGCATGTTCATGTTTGCACCCTGTGGGACCCAAGACACATGGTGTCCAAACCATGTTTTTCTCCTACTCTTGGCCCTATAAATACCTTGATGAATAGCATTTAAAGGGTTGGCTTTTAAGGTTGGCGTCTGGCATTTTTTGGCTTTTGGACTTGTCCTTCTTGTCATTGGAATTTTTGCATTTGGCTTTCCTACAATTGGCTTTGACAAAGAGACTAGCAAGTAGGAAGTTAGTGAACAGCAAACCCCAATGGTAGAACCTTCCTTGCCCAACAAGCACCGATTCATTAGTTGCTAGTAGCAAACCATTGGCAGTAGTCAAGGAGCTGTGACCATACTTTTTTCTTGTAAGCTATGCCCATCCACACTACACATCTATTGTATATCTCCTTAAGTAAAACAGAGATCAAATCCCCCTATCTTGGGGCAATGCACTTTCTCACTCAAGCCTATTTCATTTCATTTTTCTATTATCATATTTTGCATTATTCTCTATCAATTTACATTTGTTTCTTATCACTTAAGTTATACATAATGTCTTTAAATAAAATGTTTACAAAAGGTTATTGTACACCAATTAAGTCCATGTTTGATCGACCAAACCATTTAGGGCACCCCACCTCCGTTTTTCTCTAGAACAGCCCTCACATGAATTTGGGGTTAGGCTGTATGCCTGGTGACCTCTCGATGTTCCAACCACTAATGTTTTTAGTTGCTATAGTTCTTGGCTCTAGAAAGAGGACCTCTTTGTTCCCTTTCCATGCATCATAGGTAATTCTGCATACTATCTATACCCTATCACCTACTAGCATAGATTTGACACCCTCGTGGTTCTCTACACACTGGGTGGTGCAGATTGGTCGCAAAGATAGTTTCTCTAGAACCCTGTAGGATGAAAGCCTACAACCTCTTACTATATGGAATCCACTATGTTGACTATGCTATGCTGCCTGTGTCTCATGTGGCGTAGCGAATCTCTCAATGTAGTAGTCCTACTTAGCATAGCAGGCATAATAGTAAAGAAAGCCAACTTCTGACACTCCCTAGTGTACCTAGTTTCAACCTCTCTCTCTCTTCTACAGTTTTCATTTTATAGAAGAAAATGATTCCTGCAACCACTATCGTTCCCACCTCGAACATGGAGGTGCCCTACTCAATCCAGAATACAGTATCCCCTAGGCGACTGCCCAGCCCAGTGTTGGTATAGCAACAGTCCCTTAGGTTGCAGCACTTGTCGCTCGAGCATTTGGCACAAGACCCAAAGTGATATGATTTCCTCTATGCAAGAGTCCAAGTGAATCTACCCTTAGATCAGCAGGAAGTTAAAGATAAAAATAACTTTGAGTTCCTCCACTGGAATGGGAGGGAGTTCATCCCTACTCCTGATGTCACCATCCCGCTGACTAAAGCGTATCAATGGGTGTTAAACCAACTGATGCAAGTGAGTAGGTCTAGGGAATAGGACACAACGTTCCACTATGATGAAGCATTTCAAGATGGGTAGGAAGAATTAGACTCCCACTTTAAAGGTGGTGGCCAGATCTATAGCAAAGCTATCCCTTCCACTACTGTCTTCTAGTCAAAGTTGCTCTTCTCTTCTACCCCATTCATGGTACCCACAACCCTACCATAGCCCACATCCTCTTCAGCAATGTGTAGTCACATAATTTTTTCAACATACTAGCAAGTGGGACCTTCATCTTCATTTCCCATCACCCTCCCTTCCCAATCTGTTCTAGCATCATACCCAACATCAGTCACAACTACACTACCATATGTGCATACTGTGCACAACTACACATGAGTTCAGCTCATACTCCCTGATCTACACCCATCCCACTGCTAGTAGCAGACCCACTCTCAACGACATGGTGGGAGCCATCCACTTCTCTCCCTACTATGCAATGCTCTTAGACGTCGCATTACGTCCAACCCCAAGTGTACCAAGTCCTGCAGGCGGTGCAACCAAACACATGGCTATGGGTCACCCCACCAATTGGGTAAGTAGCCAACTGTAGCGACTAAAAACGTCAATGGCTAGAAACACCAAGAGGTTATCAGGTGAATAGTCTTAACCCCAGATCCATTCGAGGGCTATGCTAGATTAAAAATGGAAATGGGGCTCCCTTAACGGTCTAGTCGATCAAATAGGGACTTAATCAGTGTCACTTAACCATTCGTAAATGTGGTTTTAAACATGAAGCACATGAAATTTAACTGGTGATTAATAAATGAAATAATGAAGAAAATAATGCTGCACAGTAATAACAATATAGAAATAAAAGAGTAGCTAGGATAAGAAAATGCACCACCACAAGGTAGCGTGTTTGATTATCTTCTCTGATTGAAAATGTGAATGCTTATATGCAGCCATTGTTGCAAAAGAAGAGACTCAGATTTGAAAGTGACAAGATGCACATTGGGATTACCCTTCCCATGGTATTTCGTGAAATGGGGCACTGGGATCCTGGGGGGTAAAGTCAGTGTGGGGATTGTCGGGCTGATGAGATCATCTTGGTAAACATCCATGACCTATACCATGTCAGTGACGATAGCCTTGAGGTGTTTAATTTCCTCAGTAATAGTCTAGATAAGCTGGAATGCTTAATCCAAACTTGGGGATGATGCAAATGGTTGGGGAGTTAACGATGCAGCTCCCATATGTGGACTGGCAAGGGTGGATACGGGACCCATAGGCAGTGCAATTGGGGCAAACCCTATAAAATTCACTACTTGTGTTGTCCACCACCCGAGAGGTGGTGCTGTAGGAGCAACAATCGTCGTCTGCGCTACAGGGTAGGCCGCTTGCGTGGCCAGTGGGACAGACCATGGTCCTGCACTATGGTTGTACCATCTACGAGACCTGGTAGGTTTGATGACGAGCATAGTAAGACATTTGTGATAGTTGTGGAACAAGAGGAGAGATGAATGGGATCCACCATGTGGACAAGCCTAGGCCCACTGCTGATGGTGGGACAGGTGTAGACATAGGGATAGAGGCAAAAACTGCATGTAATTGCGAGGTAGGTATAGTGTGAATGTATGGCAAGGTAGCTGTAACGGATGTGTGATACGCTAAGGGAATAGGTTGGAGAATATTTTGCAGTGGCGTAGTGGCTAAAAATAAGATAGGGGAGTAGGCGTGTTGATACACCAAGGACATGGCATGGCTACCCACTGCTGATGTAATCGTGGGTTGCAATGGTGCGGATGTGATCATGAAGGGAGCGGCAGTAGAGAGAGGGTTTGTCCAGAAAGATGGGATGGGAGGAATGATGAAAGGGTTAGTTTGACCCCCACCTTTGGACAGGGAATCCAGTTCCTCTTTCCCATCTTGGAACACCTTGTCATGGTGAGACGCCATGTCTCATAGCTCCCTAGACCTAATGGTCACCATCAGCTGATCTATGAGCCATTGATGCATTTGGGTCAAACGAATAGAAATGCTAGGATTGGGAACAAATTCTCTCCCATTGTAGTAGGCAAACTTGAAGCTATGCTTGTCTTCGAGTTCTTGAGCATCTAAGGGAAAATTTTCCTACACCTTAGTGCAAAGAAAGTTATATCATTTGTGTTGTTGGGTCAAGCCTTCAGGTGCCCAGTTTTGGATCCTGAGGGATCGACGTGGCCCCAGCATTGGGCTGGGTGGTTTCTTAGCACCTATGACACCTTGAACTGAAAGGGGAACCTCAAAATTAGAGGTAGTAGCTACTATGCTTAAGGAAATCATTTTCATAAGGTTAAAAAGGGTTTGCAAACAAGGAGAACAAGGAGAACAAGGAGATCAGAAGGTGATCGGAGGCTTTCTATCTTGCAGGATTCCAGAGGAACCATCAGGGTGACCGATCTACAGCACATGATGCATAACCAACCGCAAGAGGGTTTCACGTTTATGCTAGTGCGTGATGGGGTACAAAACACATGGAACACTACCATGAACCACAAAAAAGGTACCAAAAGGGTCCTCCTTCTAGTGCTAAAAACTGTAGCAACTAAAAACTTCAGCAGCTGGAAACACCGAGAGGTTATCGGGCAAACAGTCTTAACCTCGTATTTGTGCAAGGGTCGTGCTAGATTGAAAATGGAAATGGGGCACCCTAAACAGTCTAGTCAATTAGACAGGGACTTAATCGATGTCTCTTAACCTTTCGTAAATGTGGTTTTAAACATGAAGCACGTGAAATTTAACTGGTGATTAATAAATGCAATAATGAAGAAAATAATGTCTCATAGTAATAACAATATAGAAATAACAAAGTAGCTGGGATGAGAAAATGCACCATCGCAAGGTCATGAGTTCAATTCTCTTCTCTGTTTAAAAATGTATAATAAGTAGTACAATGTTAGAATGACAGGAGTGCTCAAAATGCCTCAACTATGTTTTCAATTACAAGCTTAAGAGCCAACAATACAAAGTGCCAACAAGAAAAAACCTAATGCAAGTGCCAATGCTAAAAATGTCAATTGCTGTAAATTGCTAAAATGCCAACTAATTCCAAAAATGCTCAAAATTTTCCAACCTGCAAGTTTTTGACAACAAATGCCCAATTTTTGCCAACCGTACTCAAATTTTCTAACCAATTTTTTGCTAACTCTACTCCAATTTTTTTTCCAACCCTTTGAGCATTACTCATCAGGGTATTTATAAGACTAGGAGCACATGAGAAATGCGCCTTGGATGTGACATGTCTTGGACCTACAAGATGTTGACGTGTCCATGCTACATGAACATGCAAAGCTAATTGATGAGCCTGCCATGCTGCAATCACGCTGTCAAAACTAGAGATGTTGGAATCAAATATGCCAAAAATGTAGACAAGGAATGAGCCACACTGAAGTAGCATAGTTGCCTACTATGTTGTGTTACGCAATGTAGTGTAGCATGTTGGGTAGCATAGCAGCTTGCTACATTGTGCTATGTTATGTAGCATAGCATAGTGTAGCCACCAGTTTGAAGAAGAAATTTGCATTAAAGTTAACTACCTCTGCCAGATGCTTCACCGCACGTCAGGTAAACATTTTCAGTACTTGGTTTGATTTGCATCTTTGCTATGCTATGCTATGTAGTAGTTGGCTTCATTCAC
>MNCI01034580.1:16839-47972 GCA_015680685.1 Gnetum montanum | reverse complement strand
AGTCACTACCCCAATAGCACCACCCACTGGGTGGTGGACCACCTAGGCAACACCACTTCCTAGAGTGGCCCCAACGGTGCCTTCCATAGGACAAGTTGTTGCCCCAAGGACATCACCCATGATGGCTACTCAAGTAGCCCCGCAACTGTCTGCAATGTTCCCTAGTTTGGATCAAGTTTTCCAACTCATCTAGACCCTCACTAAGAAAATCAAACGACTTAAAGCTGTTAGTTCTAAAACCATGTAGGTCATGGATTTTTACCATGAAAACCCTATTAGCCTAGCTATCCATTTTCTTACGTTGCCCCCTAGGGTGCCACTCCACTAATTTACAAAATACAACTAGGAGGGAAATCAAAATGTGCATTTGGTGACCTTCATGTCCAAATCCCTATAGCTGCAACCATGGCCTCACACCATCATCCAAATCTTTGCCATGTCTCTGATAGGCAAAGCTCTAGACTGGTACCAGGCACTTCCACGTGCCTCCATCTCCACCCTAGAAGAGTTGCTAAGTCAATTTGTGACCCACTTCAAATAAAACTTGAAGCCAGAAGTCACACTGGACCAGCTCATGAGCATCAAACAGGGCCCACTAGAATTTGTACAGAGGTTCATACAGTGGTGGAGCATAACCTTAAACAAGATCGCGAGCCCATTGTTAAGGCCCACTTGTTGGACATTTTTAAGAGTGCGGTTAAGGACTTCATTAAGTCTAAACTCTACTACCTAGCCCCACGTTCCCTCAACCAAGCCTTTGATCAGACCAAGGGCATTCAGGACATAGCTAAAGCTAGTAAGGACCCTAACTATGTGACGTACAAAAATGCACACATTAAGAAAGATAAAGAGAAGGTCAAGGCCACAACAACAATAGTGGCTACTGTGGCCAAGGAAGCCAAGCCCAAAAATAGCAATAACAAAAAGGCTGCTACAACACCCAACGCTCCCGCCAACATCACATCTAGCTTCAGTAATACAAAACAATCCTCAGCATTAACACCTATAGTTTCAACCCAGTCGAGGCCCAACTTTGAGCACAAGGATCGCTCCAAGTATACCCCCTTACCCATTAAGCCTTCAGAACTTTTGAAGAAACTATTGGGATCTAGGTGTATACAACATAAATGGATGTCAAAGGAGGCAATCAAATGCCATCACAGGTATTGTGAAGTTCTTAGGAATCCCTCCTTAGCTATGCCCAATGAGCCACCAGTCCCTAAGAATTTTAGGTTAAAGTGTTTCTGTGACTATCACCAACTATGTGGTCACGATACACACTACTTCCTAGCATTGAAAGATGACATACAATGCATGATTGATCAGGGAAAGCTAGTCCTGGATGAGAGCAATCCCGCCTACCCCAAAAACTAGTCAATGCATGTTTACAAAGACCCCCTCAATGCTAACAATGCTAGTTATACAATCAACACTATCAGCATTGACAATAACCTTGAGCCACCACAGCAACCATTCATGATGTGTTTGCCTCCTCATAACGTAGAAACACAAACAAAAACAACATCACAAGCCCCATTTATCCTTAAAGTTTCTTGTCAGACATCCACCTCACCCTTCATGCTCAGAGTTGCACCACCACCCACACCAACACAATAGGCACCATTTCTCATTAAGGTGCTGAAACATCCAAGCTCCTCTACTACCCAAAGCCAGGCAACAAAAATTGCACCATAGCCTCCTCATCCAAAAAAGCATGAAGATCATTTAGCAGACAAGTTGGCCAGGGAACATACTACCTTAGGTCCCCCTAAGCCTACCCCCTTGTTTGCAGTCCCCATGACCTCTTCATCATCAACTGCTGAAGGTAGCAGACAAACATAATCGATGCCCGCCGAGCCTAAAAATCTGGTTAGCTAGCCCAAAACCACTCCCCCTTGGGAGATTTGTCTTCTAGGATGAATAGAAGAGGAAAGGGTCAAAAAATAGCAAGATGGCGAGAAATACTTTCTCGATGCCCTTACACAACTCAAATAGGCCCTGAACTAGAATAACATAACTTTATGCCTATATGACTTGATAATGACTTCTACAGTGCATCGTGAGGCCATGGTTTGCATGTTAGCATCTATCCCAGTTCACAAAAACATGTTGGCTGAAGAAAAAGCAATCCAAGTTGTCATGCTTCCCTCTATGGCCAAAGAACTGCAGCTAGCACACTTGAAATTTCATGATAAATCCATTAAGCATGATCCTAAAAAGGGTCAGGTGAAAACGGCATCCATGTTCATCACAATTTGGGTCAACCAATACAAGATATGAAGGGTACACCTTGATGATAGGATCACTACCAATGTCATTCAATTTCCCATAGTGGACAAATTAGGCTTGCTCTATCAAATCAAGCCCATGGCAACGTCTTACCTAAAATCATTCAATGAGGCCTATATGGTGGTAAAGGGAACTGTCCACATTAACTTTGTGGTAGGGGACTAGTTCCCCACAAATGCGGTGTTCATTGTGGTGGAAGAGATGCCCAAGTTCAACTTGATCTTGGGGAGGTCATGGTTATCCCAATTAATGGCTATCTCTTCACTAATACATCAAGAGATCCACCTACCCTACACAGGATGGGAAGTGGCGATCTACGGTGACAAAGCAGCTGCCCAAGCCATAAACAATGTTGACATGGAGCAGGGTTTGGAGATAGTAATCTCTAAGAACAAAGCATCTATTCATGCTGAAATCCCTTGCTTGACTGATGAGCCAGCCAAAAAATCCAACTCAAATAAAGAAAGTACATGGGCTAAGTTTCCCTTTTAGATAGTAGACAATGACATAGAATAATACCACAACAAAGCCTCTCAACCATATGCTTTGCCTAGCCCTCGATGGGTTAGGAAACAACTTCGTAATTAGAGATTACCTCTAATTCAATTCCATAAAGACTTGGCTTTAACATTTTTTTTCTCCTTTCATCTTAACTTTAGCATTATGTTCACCTTTAGCATCATTTTCATTGTTTACATTATGTTCATTTTTAGCATCACATTCAGTGTTTGCATTATGATCATTTTTTAGCATCACAATCATTGTTTACATTGTTTTATTTGTTTACCTCATATCTATTGCTCACATTCGCATCATGTCTAATATTTACATTATGTCCACCATTTACATCATGGCTATTGATTGCATTAATTATCTACTGCCTGGTCCAAAATGGCCTTAAACTATTGCAATGGCCCAAATGTTGCTAGGAATAGCCTTAAACCAATGTAGCCCACTAAGGCATAAAACTAGAAACTCCACTTCTCAAAAAATAGACAAAAATAAAAAACATTATCACTAAGCAACAACCCAAAATGGCCTTAAACTATTACGATGGCCCGAAATGGCCTAAAACTAAAACAAGAAGCCCTCAAGGGGCCCAAACACATTATTAAAAAAATAAATATAACAGATTAACCAAAAATAAATAAATTTTTTTATATTATGTTCTTCATCAAATTTCAATCCATACAATAATGTTTGCAAAAATTTAAATAAAAAAAACAAAAATAAAAATCTTTCGTTGCTACACTATAAGTCTTTGTCAACATTGCCATTTCCTATTCCACTAGGTCTTGCATCTCCATTTGGATCTTGCATAAGAAAAAGAATAAAAGAATGCATAAAACTAAAACAAGGCTCTCATAAAATACACTGTGACACAATAGAGAGTAACTAACTCGAGATGGCCCTGCGTCCATTTCGGAAGATATCCTATCCATGCCAACCTCTAGACGTTGTAGGGTCTCCTCCTCAATGAGGTTGGCCCAATTTTCCTCTGCTAGATTAATGCTTGCCACAACTTTCCCTTTCTCCACAATTGTCCATCTAGGTGCTCCTAAAGAAAATGTGTAGTGGTAATCTCCCCAGAAGGTAAATTCATTTCTCTTTCACAAGACTCACTGACCACCACCTATTGCATGAACTTTTTGTAGGCTTGAGAAGTGCCAATGACATCGAGAAATAGCTTATGGGTATGCAACTCAACGGAAGCATCCCAATATTATTTATGATATGTAGCATGTTCCATTTTATACATGTGCTTATGGTTCTTTTGTGCCTACCCCCATTCGTACACCTTTATGCTATAGTCCTTCCAATCTTGGTTCTTCTAGGCCAATAAGTCCATTTGCATGCGTTGTTGTATAATCTCACGTGTGGCCTCGTTCTTACTCTGTACGACTATTCAATAACTTGCATAGTCAATTACAGTCATATACCAACTACCATCATGAGGGCCACAAGCCAATAAAAATTCATTTCTAGACCGAAGGTCCTCCAACTCAGCGACTTGGCTAGCCTTCTCTATCTCAAGTTTTTGCACCCTCTTCCAGAGGTCCTCATTAACACACCTACACTCCCACAAGGAGCATGTCATGTACAATGCATATTTACTCATTTTCTTGTATATATGATGAGGCTCCAAGACTACCTCTAGAGGAAGTTTAGTCATAGCGTCGACCTCGATAGCCTACCTAGGATCCCACTTCCGATGAGAGGCTGTCAATCACATGAGGAAGCATTAGTCATAAAAAATGCAATAACCTAGAGAGCCTAATGTTGCAATTTGAGCATACTTATCTTAGGATCTATCTTCCTTAGGCGATCAATTATGTCACCAACCACCCCCTACATAAAGGTGAATTTATTAGGGATCTCGGTCAATGGTTGAAGGCGAATTGAGGAAGAGGAATTAGGAGCCTTAACAGTGGTGTCCGCTGGATAATAAAACATGTTAGCAATGAAGAAAAGGATAAAAAAACTATTGAATAACATAAATGATAGTGCAAAGATCCTACCCAAAAAACCCTCATGGGTGATAGCAGGGGGATTGCGCATTGATACACTATCAAGCAAGTGATCAAACTCACCAACATCGAATTATAGCCCTTCCCCTTCCAGCTGACTCAAAAGTGTAGCGGCATCTTCAACACTCATATGCCCCTCAAGTACTAGGGCACACTCCATGAAAGGGTCATTGGTAGCCAAGGCCTCTTCCTCTACAATGGGGACCCCCTCCTCTACCGTTGGGTCCTCTTCTTCCTCTATAGTGGGTACCCCTGCTTTAAGGGCCAAAACCTCTTCTTCTTCTTCTTCTAATAAACACGTTCAAAATAAGTAGAATACTTCAAGATAAAATAGATGCTATGATATGCTATGCTACACAGCATAACATAGTGTAGTAGATGCTACGCTAATCAAATAATTAAGCACACTTACCAACAGTGGGTTGCACCTTGTAAACCTTGATTCGCAACTTCCTCCCTCTTTCTTCAATAGCATAAGGATGTTCTTCCACTGGATGAGACTTTTTTCATTGTAGCCTAGTTTTCACCATCTGTGTAATGAGACGTTCCCCCCTTAACACATTGCCTATGTTGATGGGAGCCACCTATCCCACACTATCCGTGGCATGAAAGGTATGCCCCACCCAATTCCTCATCATTATTGAAAATGATTCCCTGATAGCTTCTAGGGGGTCTTGGGATCGGGTGGTCTAAAAAACCTGGCAAATCCATGGCTTGGATATCTAGTTATGATCCTGCTATACCTAGGCAAGCTACAAAGAAGGCATAGTGAATGTTGAAACGTGCATCAAGATTTTCACGAAGATTAACCATTTCAGCATGCAATCCTTTAGAAAGGTACTTGGCCTAGTTATACTAGGTTCCTTCCTCCATGACCTCCCTCATGATCCAAGCCTGCTCTACTCCAAGGATCTTCCATTGGAAGACTAGCTTGGGGAAGGCATGCACCTAGAAAATAAGGTAAACCATTTGGGCCATTGCTAGCTTAACCTTATGGATATAAATCCCCTTTCGGTTCTTGCTTGTCCCTATCCATTCCTCGATATCCCCTTAATGATTTGCATCTTTTCTAGACTTTTTCTCTATAGGTAGACCATCATAAGGAACATTGAAAAGATCCACAAAAAGTTTGTCATTAATTTCAAATACCACCCACACATTGTGAACCCTTGTACAGAAGTAGTTAGCCTTTTCTAAAAAGGAATCAACTAGGGAAAGCATTTCTATAGCTAGGACACTTGGATTTACTGCCAAGAATAAATCCATAAGCCTAGCCCCCTAAATGTTGTGAACTAGGGTGGCTGGGACCCCATTGCAAAGCCAATGCTAAGTCTTGTCCACCTTCCCATACTTGAAGTAGAGGTTGGTCTCATCATGCCCAGAGGTGATCACTATAACCTCTTGGCATTCACTCGCTACTATAATGCTTAGCAACAAAAAATTAGTAAAAGAAAAATCAAATCATCACTTGAGCACATAAAACCAAATGCATAGCTTAACATACCAGGTTGGAATGGCATAGAAAATGGTGGAATTTCCATCAAAATGTCTTCCATGGTAAGCGGTCGATGATTGTCCCATTCTCTATCCAACCAACCAAGCTTATTACACTTCAAATAGAACTTGGCATACTTGGTTGGGTAGGTTCTAAAATCAAGCCCAAGTTGTTCTATGACACTGGCACACATGTTCTTGGTAGAGGAGAACTCTTGCAAAGCCGTTTGGGCCAACGCTAATGTATCTGTGTTACCATGAAGACCATCCTTGTTAATCACAAACCTGGTAACATGCAAGGTACGATAAGCATTTTTGATCATGCAAGACAAACAATACAACATGCTTGAAACATCTTCATAGGGCTCACCCACCAGCACAATAAACAGTCCCAGGTGGGTTCTGGAAGCAAGTTCCCATGTGATGGGCAACAAAAAACATGTTGTATTTGTGGTAGCATTTGAATTCAGGCATGTTCCAAATCCAACTCAAGCATCATAGGCCCCTTGAGCACCAACTCGGGCCTTCCATCCCTTTGCCCTCAATCAACCCATCATCCATGAACTTCAAGATGCCCCAGTGTGCCTTGGGCAACAACGTTTCAATGAGCATGGTAGTTGTTTTGGCTGACAAGTGTGACAACACTATCACACTAAAGTGGTGAAGAAGGAACTATAAGAACTCCCAAGCATCCTCCCAGAACCAGACTACCTAATGCTACACCCATGCATGGGGAGGAGGAACATTGGCCACAGGTTCACTTAGGTAGCACAAGACGCTTACCACTTCTAGCACAATCAAGATGGGTTTCAACATCACTCTACATGACAAAGCACCAAACGTTGGCATTATGTTCAAGTGATGATAATTGATGTAGCATAGTATGACCCTCTACTTACAAATCTTCCCTCAAGCATGAAATGGTATGTCCTTGGCACAATAAAATAGAACCAAGTGTTATATGCAGCGTAGTAGGGTGTTACACATAGCATAGCATGGCAAGAACACCTTGCACAGCATAACAGCCACGTAGCATGGTAGACATTTTCTATACAGCGTAGCGTAGTAGCCATAGTTTTCACAATAGTGATGGTTACATTACGCATAGCGTAGCAAGATAACCACACCTCATATAGTGTAGAAAAGTGGCAAGTATGAAAGATGCAATAATGTGACAAGTGTAACAATATAACAAGTACAACAAGCACAACATGTAACAAGCATGGCAATGTAACAAGTAGAACACTACAACAAGCATTACAATGTAGGAAATTTAGCAACATACCAGCATAGCAAATCTAATAGCGTAGCAACATTGCGAGTCTAACAACATCACCACATGATAGGCTTGTCAACGTGGCAGCATAACAGACCTGCCAACATAGCAGCGTAACGTAACAGGAACTAAAATATAACACAGCCTAATAGGCACAATGACTAGAACAATGTAGCCTAAGAAAAATACTCATAGTGTTCCTGTTTTCCTAGCCCTACCCCACTATGTGAAAGGTGGCAAAATAAAATGCAAACCAAAATAAAAATTCCCACTACATATGCTATAGTACACTAGCCACATGCTACGCTACCTAAGAAAACTGGTGAGCCTAAACCTCCTCCATGGGTTCTACGCTATGCTGAGTGAGCATTATGCTGTCTAGAAACACCCAAACCCACCCTGGAATGCCGCATCGGCCATCAACAATGGTGGTTGGGATAGTGCTATGCACCAGCCATAGTGTAGCAACTGCCACAACCACGGAAGCCAAGGCAATAACAATAGTTATAGGGCCACAATATTGACAACTATAATAACCTAGACATGGTGATCACAGTGACAATCCCACCCAACACATTACACAAAGCAAACCAGGGTAGCATAACACTTACCAAGTCGATGGACCCTCCGACCTCTCCTCAACATGTACCTTGGGGAGATGTTGCAGGGTGCACTCCACTTCATCCACCTTGGCAAGCCCTTGATGCCTACGTTTGCTTTTGCATGTCATTTCCTTGCTCACAAA
The DNA here is from genome assembly GCA_015680685.1 of Gnetum montanum. Taxonomy (NCBI): domain Eukaryota; kingdom Viridiplantae; phylum Streptophyta; class Gnetopsida; order Gnetales; family Gnetaceae; genus Gnetum; species Gnetum montanum. The sequence goes on along the minus strand of MNCI01034580.1, from coordinate 39,640 downwards.
TTATCTATATCAACTACTATGCTACACTTGTTATGCTCTCTCTCAACTTGACCATGCTATGATCTGGGTGTTGGCTCTGACAATGAAAATGACAAGTTTACCAGGGGGTAATCCCCTATTTATAGCCAACGTGGTAAAAACAACTATCATTTTCATGTCCTAAACAACGCAGAACACCCCTGCAGCCTAGCACTACTATAGCATAGTGTGTCCTCGCTGCAGCGTAGCACTCGGCTGTAGTGCAACAAGTGGGTCCACCAAAATTTTCACTTCATTTTAATTTACAAATTTTGCATAGTTATGGTCCCCCAAGACCTTAAAATAGTAATTTTAAGTTATAGTGTAGCCTAGTTATGTTCTGCCATGACCTTAGACCTAGTGACGGTCTAAACTCAATGATGGTTTGCCAAGACCTTAAACTAGCAATTTTAACTTACAAACTTTACATTATTGGTGGTTCACTACGACCTTAAACTAGAAATTCCAAATTACAATGTTTCATTGTTACGGTCTGCTAAGACCTTAAACTAGAAACTTACATTATTACATTATTACGGTCCACTACGACCTTAAATTGGCAATATTAAAATATAATTTTTACATTGTTAGTGGTCCACTAAGACCTTAAACTGGAAATTATGTTGCATTGTAGGATTACCTTGTGTAGATTTTATTGTATGTTACTTTATTAAATAGGTAACACTTGATGTTTTCTTGTTTGATGATTTTGCAGGAGTGCTCCAAAAATGGCTATACAGGGTGATCTTCAGATGCTTCTCATCCTAATAGGACCTCATGGTAGGCTTACAAGACACTTAAGCTTAGAATTAGTAGACTTGGAATCATCTACTCATGACACTGTAGCATCCTTGGAAACATCCCTAGACTGGCCTAAACATCTGGTCCAAGCCTTAAACCTATAGGCTGGAGATGTAATCGAGGACCCCCTCATTGAAATCCTTGTAACTATGTCTAGAGCTGAGGTGAAAAAATTAAAAGTCAGTTCCATACTAGAGCCCCAGGTGCAACAAAACATCTTAAAAGCCCTTAATGACAATGTCAAAGTGTTTTTGTGGTCATACGAAGACATATCGAGCCTAGACCCGTGACTCATACAACACAACATTATCTTAGACCAACGTGTCAAGGAATTTAAACAAAAATCTCGCAAAGTTAAACCAAAAATTTCCTTGGCTATACATAATGAAATCACCAAAATTTATTAGGCTAGTTTCATTCAGACAGTTGACTACTCAAATTGGGCCTCAAAAATTCTAGTCATACCTAAGAAAATTAGGAGTATATGAATTTGTATAGACTTCTAGGATTTAAATAGGGTGACAATTAAGGATGACTTTCTGCTGCCTAGCATCGATCAACTTATCGATACTACAATTGGTCATGCCTTATTGTCCTTCATGGATGGGTTTTTAGGTTATAATTAGATTCGCATCAACCCAGAGCACCAATTGGAAACTACCTTTATGACCCCTTGGGAAAATTTTTGTTATACAATGATGCCTTTTGGACTAAAAAATGCTAGAGCAACGTATCAACATGTGATGACATACATTTTTAGTGATTACCTCTTAGAAAGGGTGAACGAATACATTGATGACATAGCAGTCAAGTCTAAGGAAGCTATTGATCAACACAATGATCTAAATGTAGTCCCTCAACATTGTCATAGGTATGAATTGTGCCTCAACCCTAGAAAATGTGTCTTTAGAGTTAAAACCAAGTGCATGCTAGCCTTTGTAGTGTTGGAAATGGGGATACAAGTGGATCTTGATAAAGTCAGCACCATTGTTAACTTAGCATCACCTATAAACCTTAAAGAGTTGCATGGGTTGCAAGGAAAAGTACAGTTTATCAAAAGTTTTATCACAAGGTTGACAGACAAGCTACACCCCATGCAACACCTTCTTAAGAAGGGGGTCAACTTTGAGTAGATAGATCAATGTCAACAAGCCTTTGATAACCTAAAGAAAGAGATTTTGCATCTCTCAACTATTTACCCACCATAGAGGGATAGGCCTTTCTACATCTATCTTGCCACCTCGAACACATCTATTGCTGCACTGCTATGTCAAAAGAGAGATGATAGGTCCGAAGTCCTGGTCTACTATTTAAGCCGTGCATTAATAGCTTACGAGGCAAAGTACAACGAGGTAGAAAAATATTGTCTTTCCCTAGTGTTTGCACTCAAAAAGTGGAGACACTATCTATTTTGCAGTAAAGTTAACATTATATGCAAAAGCAACATACATCGGGCTATCACAACCAACTTATACGAGTAGCAGAATAGCCAAATGGAAAGCCATAACTGTGGAATTCGACCTACATTAGGTGGCACAGTCCTCCACAAAGGATCAAGCAATAGCCACATAGCTTAAAACTTCACACATTAATGATCAAGCAATAATAGAACCAGAGTTCCCCGATGAGCATATCAATAGCGTAAGCCCTATACCATCTGATTTCAAGGCTAGTCTACATTTTGATGGCACTTCAACTACATGAGGTGGTAGCATCGTTGTTGTCCTTACATTTTCCTCTAGGGAAATTCAACCCTTCATGTATCATTTTGCATTCCTTTGCACCAACAATGTAGTTGAGTATGAAGGACTCCTTAGGGACCTTCTAGCAGCTCAAGAGTTGAACATCCAACATTTAGCAATTCAGGGTGACTCACAGCTAGTTATCAACAAGATCACTAAATTCTATGCTTACAAGGCTTCACATTTGCAACCTTATTGTGATCTAGCCAAGAGTTTACTATAGCATTGTACAATATTAGACATTCAACACGTGCCCCATAACGAGAACACTATAGCTAATGTGCTAGCCACATTAGCAAAATATGTGTCATCACTTGTTTGTCATCTTACCTGCTTCAATAATAGAATGCACAAATTCTATTACTCAAGCCGCACACATTGTATCTATAAGTGCAACAGATACCCAAGAGTGGTACGCTAACATTAAAGTTTACCTCCAACATGGCGAACCCCCACATGACTTGATATCTACTTAAAAGAATGTAATTCGAAAGCGAGCATGGCAATACATCCTTGTAGGAGATAACACCATATGCAAGCATTCCTTTGATGGGATACTGCTAGCGTGCATTAGTGGGAAAGAAGCACAAAATATTGTTAACAAAGTCCATAAGGGATTGTGCAGAGGACACATAGCTCCCAAGGGTATGGTAGCAAAAATCAAATACCTAGGTTACTATTGGCCTTGCATAGAATGTGATTGCCTTGCCAAGGTTAGAACATGCGATGTATGTCAACACCATGCGAATCTCATACACGTGTCACCAACCAAATTACATACCATGAAAATTACATAGCCGTTCCAATGTTGGGGACTAGATATCATAGGACCCATCACACCTAAGTCTTCTATAGGACATAGCTTCATTATCACCACAACCGATTACTTCACAAAGTGGGTAGAGGCTATTCCTCTAAGAAAGACCACATCTCAATAGGTTTTCCACTTTATCCTAGATAACATCGTAATAAGGTTTGGTCTTCCCATGACTATTGTGATGAACAACGGGCCACAATTTAGTAGAGCAGAAACCAAAACCTTTTGCAAAAACCTTGGCATCAAACACTCTTTTTCATCACCATACTACCCCACAGGCAAACAGTCAGGTAGAGGCAACCAACAAAGCCATCATTAACCTTCTTAAAAAGATTCTTAGTAGCAACAAGAGGCAATGGCATGAGAAAATCCTTTATGTGTTGTGGGCTTAACATACGACATGCAGAACAGCTACAGGTAAGACTCCTTACAGTCTTGTTTATGGATTGGAAGTAGTGCTACCTCTTAAATTGTAGGTTCCATCACTTCGAATGATCCTCTCAAACATTGTGAACAAGACTCAAAATAACAAGTCAAGGATCATTGATCTTGATTCCGTAGAGGAGGAGCACGCCCAAAAAATTGGTCGCATCAAATGGTACCAAGATAAACAATGGCAAAATCATCATTGCAATTTACATCAACGATCGATCAAGAAGGGGGACCTAGTCCTCAAGGCCATTCATGAACTAGTGAGAAAATTCTTAGCAAACTGGGAAGGCCCTTTCATAGTCACGAAAGCCTATCAAAATGGGGCATTCAAATTAGCTAATATGGATGGCAACGAGTTTGCAAATCCTACCAACCACTTGTACCTCAAGCCATACTACGTTTAATGCAAAGGATTACAATAGATGCAAAGCAAGGTAAGCAAAACATCCGCTACGACGTAAAACTAGCAAAGATAGTCTGCTATGTATAAACTAGCACAGATAGTCTGCTATGACTATAAAATAGCACAACATGTCCACTATGATGTTAAACTGGCACATCACATCCTTGGGTTATGATGTAAAATTGGCACCCACAGCATAGTCCACTATGACCTTAAACTGGCCATCCACCATCCACTACGATGTTAAACTAGCACAGCGGTCTACTAGGACCTTAAACTAGCACATCAAAATCTTTTAGGACCTTGAACTAGCACATCCGATGGTCTATCAAGACCTTAAACTAGGTTCATAGTGCACTACCTCCCGGCTCACACATGTGACATCATAAACAAGCAAGCATGCATAGTTTCAAACTTCCTAGACAACATGGGGTGGGGCGTTTCAGTTCCAAAATGAAGTTCACACTATGAAGAAAAAATGCTCTGGAACACATGTGGCATCATCATCCTTGGCATCTTGTTAATCTTTCAAAGATGTCATTTGACATCTTGCTAACATTCCGTAGGTACCGCTACCATAGCCAATCATCTTGGCAGTAGCTCTTTCCATTAGCACCTGCTGCTAGAGTCTTAGCACCATTGTGGCCCAGCCACAAGGTTTCCATCCTCCAACCCTCACCATCAGCCAAGTCCAAGAGGTGTTCAGTTGTTAGGCTTCTCACCTTGTAGCTAGACTGCATGATGTTTGCCTTGGGCAAGGAATCCTGAGTGCCTACATCACCACTGCTCCTAGCCTCTTTAGTGCTAATCTTTCCAGCCTGCTGCTACTGGAACCTTTGTTGGCCTTCCTGCTTTGGACATTGCACACATCAAACACAATACTTGCCACCTTGGCAGTGACTCGGGCAAGCAGGACTTTGCCCTTGCTTTACTTGACAGTTTTTGTTTCTAGTTTTCTCCCTATTGTATTTGCAGGATACAAGCCAAGATGGCGTCATTAAAGGATGCATTCCATCACAAGGGCTAGATACTACATTATTCCAAAGTGGCTGCTTTGATTAGCTTAACTACTTGAGAGTGCGTATCCAATTCTCACTTTAGGCAATTTAGCCTCCATTCCATATACTGGCAGTTTCCCATATCTCCTTTACAAACTTTCCCAAATCACAAAGCCCTTTCACATGCCCAACTGCCAAGTCCATGGTGGATGTAATGCAGCTCATCCCATGGGAAGCCTCTGTAGGTAAGTCAAAGTCCTACATGGATGTAACATAGCTCATCCCAGGGAGGAAACACCTACCCTGCAGTAACAACAAGGTTTCCTTCACACAAACATGGGTGTGCAACAAAAAGAACAAAAGAGAAAAAAACTCAAAAAGAAAGAAAAGTTCCTAAAAAAATGGCACAGCAGCTGCTTTATAATCGCTTCAACCATAAATTGACCATCTCTAAGCACTTTGGTGAGAGGTCAAAGGCCAACAAAGAAAGACATCCATGTGTGCTAACTCCATCATAAGCACTCTGATGAGGGATCATGCTATGGCAATAGTTTTTTAAAGCGACACATTTTACATTCATTTCTTCCCTAAACCTATTTCCACAAATCCATCCCTTACCCCCTATCCTACATCACTCTCCTAGCACCCTCAAACGTAGTGAAGCATCATCCGAGCAGGCATTGAAAAGCGATGTTGGTATCTTGTCCTGCTTGGTGTTTCATATTCTTTGTCGACGTCTCTTGGGAAAATCCTCCAGAAGTCAACAAGGAGGGGCCATTGAAGAAGCATAAATTTTAAGGCTCTCATGATTCAGCAGAGTCTTGAAATTTTGGCAAGGATCTCTGCAAGTGCGGTGTCATACCAGACTATGCGGATGACATGAAACCCTGGAATTCCTAATGCCTGCAAAGTTACTTCTGAGTCTACCTACTGCCCTCTATAGCATAGTCAATGTAGCACCTAGCCAAAAGGCTAGTTTTCATGAAAGAGGCATTGGACATAGACCGTACAATCCAGAAAAGTTTCTATCTCCTGGGCTGACAGGCTTGCTACACCCTCTAGCTTGCCCAGCTTAACACTTGACCTAGCTGACAGTCCACTTAGGGACCATTCTAGGAGCTATCAAAAGTGTTCACGATGGACTAAATAGTTCAACAAGTTTTCTAACTATGGAACCTACTACGCTGCATAGTGTAGCAGGCCTTGAGAACATTGATCGGGCACCAAAATGTAAATTGACAATGACTCAGTCCTCCGGGATATCTGCCCCACTTCACCCTTGGTGCATGAGAAACATGATGTAGCAAAATGTGGAAAGTTTTGTTAAAAATAGTCTCGATTTGAGTACAACACTGTGCTATGCTACATAGCGTAGCAAGGTTTCATTATGGAAACATTTCTACTTAGATTGCTCTGACAGAGTAAACATAATTTCCCATGCTTCAACTGTCAAACAGGTTTGCTTTTCTACTATGCTAGGACATGACTAACATTCTATGACAAAATGTTTACAAAGTAAGTTATAATTTGTGCCAAATAGGGTGCTATGCTACATAGTGTAGCATAGCATCTCACAGCGTAACAACAAAAAATGGATGAAGGACCTCTGCCAAGTGGTTCCAGCAAAGGAATTGCACTTGGCATACCTCGGCCTTCAAGACTGCCTATCCCACTTCACCCCTAGGTTCCAAGCAAAATTTCTCGACAAAGCATTGTGAATCAAGCAAGAATGCATGTTACACTGGCTACTACACTATGCTATGCTACATAGTGTAGCAGAGATACAAAACTTTGAAGTGTCCCAAGGATGAACTCCGTAGGTCCTAGGACCTTTTAGCATGGAAAATAGAGTTGTCAATTATAGGAGCTACTTGCTTAGCCAGGCCTCAGCCAAGAATTTTAGGCTTTTGGGCAAGTTTCATTTCATGACAGGTGGCTACGCTACGCAGTGTAGTGCAATGTAGCAAGTAGGTGTTTACATCACGTTGTTACGTTGGACAGAGTAAATAGCGTAACACTCATATGGAAGCATCAGGAAATCCTTGGTTAGCTCCAAAACTTGGTGGCGATGGTTATTTCTACTCCGGCACTTCTTCAATGGACAGAATCAGCAAGTTTTCTTTATTTTTCACCCCCTTGATTATCCCCAAAGTTGTCCCTACGCTTGAGCCTGCTCGCAAGAGTAGGGAAGATGTAGTCCTAGAGCATAGGCTCTACTTTGCATTCATTGTTAGCATTCATTGCAAAAACATGGCAATTCCTTGGATTCTGGCACATGCAATTTGAATAGTATGGTCACAGCATAGTAGGTTTCATATCCAACAACATAGCACTACATAGCAGTATGGCATGTTCACATTTGCACCTTGTGGGATGCAAGAGATGTGGTGTCCAAACCACTTTTTTCTCCTACTCTTGGCCCTATAAATGCCCCAATGAATAGTGTTTAAAGGGTTGGCTTTTAAGGTTGGCATCTAACATTTTCTGGCTTTTGGACTTGGCTTTCTTGCAATTAGCATTTTGACATTTGGCTTTCTTGCAATTGGCTTTGACAAAGAAACTAGCAAGCAAGAGGCTAGCAAACAAAAAACCCGAGTGGCAGCACCTTCCTTGCCTAGCAAGCACTAATTCATTAGTTCTAGCAACAAACCATTGGCAGCAATTGAGGATCTATGACCATACTGTTTCATTGTAAGTTGTGCCCATCCACATTGCACATCTATTGTATATCTCCATCAGAAAAATAGAGATCAAATCTCTCAATCTTGGGGTAGTGCACTTTCTCAATCAAGCATGTTTCATTTCATTTTGCTATTATCATATTTTGCATTATTCTCTATCAGTTTACATTTTTTTCTTATCACTTAAGTTATACATAACATCTTTAAAGCAAACATTTATGAAAGGTTATTGTATATCGATTAAGTTCCTATCTAATCCACCAGATCGTTCAGGGCACCCTACCTCCATTTTTCTCTAGAATGGCCCTCACATGGATCCGTGGTTAAGTTGTATGTCCGATGACCTCTCAGTGTTCCAACCACTGATGTTTTCAGTCACTATAGTGCACATCTCAAACTACAAGTCCTTAGAAATGACACCAATGATGAGCAATGAGTATACCCTACACCCAACCATACAAATCACTAAGCATTCATGCATGATCTAATCAAATTCCATGGATTTATAGCCTTCTAAGTACACTAGTCTCTAGGAAGTGAAACTACCCATTGTAATCATTATCTTCCCAATTACACTTATGAAATGTAAAGGTATGGTTAATTGTAATTGAGGTATATGATTTTTATCATTTTTATGTTTTGTGTTTTAAATTGTGTAAGGATAATGAATAATGAATAAAAATAAATTAATTAAATTTCTAATTCAACCTAACTAGCTACACCTAACTTATCCTAACATAAGCATCCATTCCCACTTGTGGTACACATCTTGAACACATTTAACACTACTGGGTTACCAAACGTTAAGTGTTACTAGGATTACTAATGAGTGTAAAGTACCCTTACACCTAACCATATGAATCACAAGTGTTCACACATGATCTGATCAAATTTCATGAATGGGACTAGTTGTGGGATCTAGATCGCTATGCCTTAATCATAGTTTGCTATCTTTCCACTTGGACTAGTGGTAGCTTTGTCACATATGGTTTAGTCCAAAGTGACGCATATGATTTTTTATTTTAGTGTTCTAAGATAAAAATAGCTTAAAACTCAATTTATAATCAATTCAACTAACCTAATTTTTAATTACTAATCAACTACCCTAACATAAGTATCCAATCCCACTTCCTGTGCACATCCTAAATACATATAACACTACTAAGTTACCAAATGTTAAGCATTTCTAGGATTACCAAGAGTCATACGCATGCTTGAAGTGATCATACTTATGTGCTTAATTAATTAACATGCATGAAAATGTAAATATTAACTAAGTACATAAAAAGTAAATTCCATGAAAAGTAAATCTAATTTAAATTAAATTGCTACAATGAATAAGAATCAATCTCAATCTTATAGTCACACATGGAATATGTCCAAGTACATTGCTAGTTGAATAAGACTTCATACAACTGACTTAGATTCACTCTATGGGCATTCACTGACTATTCTCTAAGATTACAAAATAAAACTACAAGAATTTAGCTACTCTATTGACAAAACTAAGAAAAACTATTTTAAAACTAACTAGAAATCATAAGCCTAAGTGCGATATTAATAAACCAGTGTATACCCCCTGATATTAGATATCTAACATCATTTTTGGGCTCAAAGAAGATGAAAAAATGTGATTCATCGTACCCCCATGACTGAACGAAAACTCATCATCGAGTGAAGAAGAGAAGAAATAGACTCTAAGTGCCACATTACAAAATTTTATTCATGTGGATGTATACAAAATGAGAAAGTAACAAAAATACTTGATAGACTTTGAAGATTACAAAATTTGTAAAGGTCTTCAAGAATCCATTGAAGATGATTGTTCTTGTTCTCACTAGCAGTGGCAAAATTTTAACCTTGATTCTTATGTTAGTGCTTTTCTGGTTATGCAAAATATTCTTGAAGCGTGGACTAAAATTTCTTCTCATCACCCCATGGATCTAGCAAGCATGTAATTTTTGAGCTACTATCTTTTATGTGCTACGGTTTTCCCATGATCATATCCTCTATTTTCCCTCTCTTGTCTTTGTTTTCATGCCTAGTAAAAGACCTTCTTCCTTAGGTGTTTCTTTTACTATCACCTGTAATCACCAAAGGATCAACATTAGTTATGGTAAAGTTTCCTTAATAATTGGTCACCAAAAGATCCCTTAGTTTTCTTTTAAGCACACAGTGATTACAGAATACTATGCCCAATGCTATAAGGTAACTAAAATCATCAAGCTTTTCACATTATTTTGATTAAATACTATTAGTTACCATGATGTTCAAATATAGGATGTTGGAAAAATTTCAAAAATTTTATAACAGGCATCCCTAGCCCCCATGACTAATAAGCATAACTCTGGAAGCACATAGGTTTTTGAATAATTGAAACTAAAGGTCTAATTCAGAAGATGGCCAAGAAATATTAATGGATATGCAAATAGAAGAGTAGGAAAAATTAATGAAACAAATGAAAAGTAGTCCCAAAATCATGCATAAATTCAAAGAAACAATCATTGATGTTTTGGAAGATGTGAAGGTTAGTTCAAAGCCATGCTCAATAAAAGTTCTGCAAGTGGATCCTTTCCAAAGTAGGCTCCTACCATAATGCCCTTGCATAACCACTTCTATAGATGTTTGTGGGCACCATGGTTAGGATGTTGCACTATGCTACACAAAACCAAAAGGCTAATAATTGCATGTAGTAGTGAGGTGAATAATGGAATAAGAAGGAATTGTGAAGATCGGGATGTAAGGTACTTGACCATGTCCATAATAAGTTCTTGTGACAAGTGTGATTAAAATGGTTAACATATCTATCTGTCCAAGTTTAGACTAAGTCCATACCATGAACAATGACCTCACATTGATGTGTTTCATCATGCCAACTAATGAGAGTAGTTACTCTAACAATTACTCTAGCAATTATTCTAATTATTAGAATAGTTACTTTAATTATTAGAGTGGTTACTCAAAATATTCTTGAAGCGTTTAGGGCGGTTACTCTAATTATTAGAGTAGTTGCTCCCAAGCCTATAAATATAGTGCCCAAGCACACAATTGGGGGAGAAGTATTTTAGCAATCAAGTAGTGAAACTATTGTAGTATGTTTAAAAGTTAGAGTATTTTCCAAGTGCCTGCAATAGGATGTCTAAGTTTTGATGGATCTTTATTTAAGAATTGTGTACCTAAGCACACCTTGTGTACAGTAATAAAGATGAGCTCTTTGATTCATCCTTGCAGCACTTGATATTTTCTTTCTTATGCATTTCTTTTATTTTATTTTATGCACTTTACATTTCTATTATTAGCATAGAAATTCATTTTCATCAATTAAGAAAATCATTAAATTCCATAAGCACAACCACTTCGAGCATGCGTGTAACGCTTGGTAACCCAATAACGATTAGTGTTTGGTAATCCCAGCAATATTGCACTGGTTCAAGATGTGTATAGAAAGTGGGAATGGATGCTAGTGCTAGGATTAGTTAGAACTTAGTTAATGAGTAGTTAAGTTAAATTATTCACTTAGTTACCTCTCTCCTTTCCTACTAGGCAAGACATAAAAACATAAAAACTATAAAAATCATATGCCTCAAGCTTACTTAACCATACAATCGTGACATACAGGTAAGCTTGGGAAGACAATGATCAACCAACCTGTCCTTGTTCCAAAATGGTGCATAAGCACTTAGTCCTTGGAATTTGACTAGATCATGTGTGAAACACTCGTATTCATATGGTTGAGCATAGGGGTACCTCGCAACTCATCATTGGCACCGTTGTTAAGGACTTAGTTGTTTGTACGCTGATTAGAACATAGGAAATCATTTACATCATTGCAATGAATCCTTAGGGTTGATTGAGAAAATAATAAACAAGAATACCTTGCACACTGAATAGACAAGTATGTCTCCTTCTTCGTACCAAACTACCTCATCGCCTAGGTCTGAAACAGGAAACAGTTGGTGGCGTAATACACATGACGTTGATCCGTCAATTCCTCAACAAGTTTGAGTGGTATATATTCATCCCAATGAGTATATACTAGAATAAACCTTTAAACTCTATCAAGATGAACAACTACATTGGCGAGACTTAGAAGGTAACATAGTGTTACCTCCCGATCATTCAGTCCCAAGTATGCTTCTTCATGCTCTCACAAGAATTGGCATGTGACACTTACATGTAGAATACGTTGTGCAAGACCATGACTTGAGAGAATACCATCCCATAGAGGTACAGCATCAAAGGGACTTGCAACAGGAGAGACATCATAAGTCTTTGAAGGGTAAGTGGTCCTAGGATGCCCCACATGTTTTAAGCAAAAATGAGGGTGGTAAACCTACCTTAGGCAGTCACCCATATAATGATGTTCCTCCCCTTGACTTTGGCTAAGGGGTTTTGTATTAGAACCTTCATTCCACTATTCATAACCTAGGTTCTGATACCCACGGGAACAAAGGATCCAAAAAATGGACATGAACTCATGATAAAGGTGGACATTCTGATTGCAATCGTAATCGAGGCTGAGACTGCAGAAGAGAATGTAGAAAACACCATCATGGTGATGGTTCTCCTTCTTCTTCACCTTCATCATCTCCTTCACCCTCTCCTTCAATATCTAGATGTGGTCATAAAGAAAATGGGGATAAACGTAGGCAAAGTGGAAGTCATAGACGAAATAGCCAGGAAAGGGGACGAGGGAACTCTAGAGTGTCATGACATAGAAGAAGGGAGAGTAGGGAACAATGTAGGCATCATAGATGCCATGGACGAGATGATCACAATGAACCCCTACTTGATACTCGAAGTATGTTAGACATAACTAAAGCTGTTAGAATTATAACAAGGCACTAGAAAGATAGTAGGATCAAGAGATTAGATATGAACAATATCCCACAATTTGAAGGGGGATACAACGTTGATCCTCAAAATCACTTACAAGAATTCCATGATGCATGTGTCTTACAAAACATAGAGAAAAAATGAAAAAAAATAAGTTGTTCCCATAGATATATGTTAAAGAAGAAAAAAGCTGGTGCCAATCTTTAAAACTAGAATCCATTCGTAGGTGGAGTACTATGTTAGAACTATTTAATGACAAGTACTAAATGTACCCCTAAGTGTCTAACTTGAAAAAGAAAATCTAAGGCTGGAAACAAGAAGAACATGAACCCTTGGATGCTTCCATGGGCTAATACTATGCACTATTACATCATTGTCCTGGCCATGGTTATTCGTAAAGGGTTCAACTGCACCATCTTGTGGATGGGCTTAGGCATGAAATAGGAAGAACCCTTGGGACTTATGCCCAAGGAAGACTCTCTGAGCTTAGGTCCCCTCAAATTCAAAGACTATTGGAGCAAGTTGCTAAGGAAGAAGGTGAGCTACAAAAGAGAGAATCTGCAGAAGAGTATAACCGAGATCATTCCCTTCAGAAGTGGGGAGTAAGATTTTGTGAGGATGAAGAAGAGTCACCACTCGAAGAGATGGTAAATAGGAAAAATTTGCCTATCGAAAAGATGACATCAGAAGTTTTATTAAAGGTAGACCAAATGTGGGATTCCCTAGACAATAGATTTCAAACTATTCTTAAAATAGTATAGGAGTCTAGAGAACAAGGTAGTGAGAAAAGAAAAAAGAAAGAGGCTGAACACGCATGTAGCAAGGGTAAGGAAAAAGTTTTCATCATTGAAGAGGTTGTGGATTTGGAAATAGACAATGATAGTGGATGTGAGATATGTCAATATGACCATCCTAAGGGATGTTGCCCTGTAATCTCACATTTGCAAGAGTCTAGGGTGTATGGACTTAACCCACAACTAAACAACAGGTAAACACCCCAAAGGTTACCTTATCCTCAAGGTAACCCAAGGTAGTTCCACCAACCCTTAACATATTATCCTAGTGGAACTCCACCACAACTGATTGAGCAATATCAATAGTGGCAGCATCCACAATCATGGGGAATGCCACCACCAAGGCAATAGTATCCTTACCGGTAACCTAACCCGTATGGATATTACGTGTAGCAGCCAATCTTCCCACATGACTCTACTGGTCACATCACTCCTCAACCTCACTACGAAGCCCATGATTATTATGGGTCTCCCTCTTCTAGAGGTGATATTTCACAAGCATATCATCTTTCTCATCTAGCCACATCTCTTCCACCAATAGCTCTACTACCACCTGCTCCTGCAATGCAAGATGAAATCCCTACCTAGTCATAGCAACGTAATGCCATGAGGGCTATTAACTCTCAACCTACTATTGGTTCCAACAACCACATAAAGAAAAAACCTTTCTTTAGAACCAACAGTCCAACCAAGCCCTTGCAATCACAAGCAGTTGATTTCTTAGATGCCTTAGTATCAATCAAAACTTTGCAGCCCCCTTCAACCCAATCACCACACTCAATGCATACAGTCATGCTAACACATGTCGTTACCGATTGGACCAAAGTTGGCCACCTTCCCAGAAAATTCTCTAATCTTGGAAGTCCTCTAATATACTTACAAATCAATGGAAATGTGTTGTACAAGGCTCTTTTGGATTTAGTTTCCAGTGTCAGCTTGATTTCTCAAGAAATGTACCAGGCCTGGAACCTACCTCCATTGAAAAAGAGCAACATCCACCTAGAGTTGGTCAACCAGTCCACAACCATCCCATTGGGACTGGTGAAAGACATTGTTACCATTGTTTGTGGGTGGTCGTACCTAGATGACTTACTAGTGATTTAGGTAAACAATAGTAAGGAAAACTTCCCAATCATAGTGGTAAGAGCATGGCTAATCACCATTAACGCATGCCTAGGAATCCATGATCCTTCCCCAAAAATATCAAAGGAAAATACATTCGGAAAGATCAAGAAGAAAAAACTTCTATGCATCACATACAATGACATAGGGTGTAATTGCATGTAGAGGTCATGGTTTGTGCAAAGTTTAGCATTACCTACATGCAATTAGTGTGCACAATTGATTAACATGCAAAGATGCCTGTATGCAGCACCCACACGATAGGAAGACATCCAGTGGCTAACAGCTGATCAAGAAAGTAGTTCACTCATATGCATGGAACCAACTGAGGGTTTAACTTATGCTTACATTAATAGCATAGATGCATTAGAGCAAGTCCACCGCCAACTTCCAAGTCTTAACCTTAAAAATATCAACTAGGGAAAGTTGGAAATCCCTAAAAGATTTAAGCGGGAGCTCATTGAGTTAAAACCATTACCCACTAGTATGGAATACACATTCCTTAAAAATGGAAAATTGGTAATTATCAATGCTAAGGTTGCTCCTCAACAGAAATACTACTGAAGGTAATAAATAAATGGTCAAAAACCTTCACTTGGTCATATCCTAAATTAACTAGAATAGATCTTAGGATATTCCAACATAAAATTTATATTGACCCCTCCATGAAGCCTCGAAGACAACCGTAGAGGCAATTGAACCCTAAGCTGAAGTAAGTAGTTAAGGAAGAAATTGTGCAGCTTCTTAAGGTTGGGTTCATATACCCCATTGCTGATAGTGAATGGCTTAGCTCCTTAGTTATTATGCCTAAAAAGAAAGGCAAATAGAGGATGTGCATAGATTTCAGGCTACTAAATATGGCAACATTCAAAGATCACTTTTCATTGCTATTTTTTGACCAAGTCTTAGACACCATCGTAGGGAATTACTATTATAGTTTTCTAGATGGATATAGTCGATATAACTAAATATAAATAGCCACAAAAGACCAAGCCAAGACTACATTCACTAGTCCTTAGGGAACGTTCTCATACAAATAGATGTTGTTTGCCTTGTGTAATGCCCTTGCAACATTTCAACAACTAGTTCTAAGAATATTTCAACAGCAGATAGAGAATGGCATGGAGGTTTTTATGGATGACTTCTCCACTTATGGAGCAAACTTTGATTAAGCCTTGGACCGGTTGGAGTAAGTGTTAAAAATATGTGTAAAAACCAATTTGAGGCTCAATTGGTAGAAAAGCCATTTCATGGTCCAAGAAGACATAGTACTATGGCACAAAATCTCACACACAGGGATAGAGGTAGACCCTAAGAAAATCAAAATTATCCAAGGAATTACCCATATACTAGAAACTATCAAAGATATTTGATAATTCCTTGGACATACTGTCTAGTATAGGAGATTTATTGAGAACTTTTCAAAGGTTGATAAACCATTGGTGTAATTAAAAAAAAGGATGTACCTTTTGAGTGGACCAGGGAATGTGAATTAGCTTTCCAAACTCTGAAACAAAAGCTAGTATAAACACCAATTCTACAAGCTCTTGACTGGTACAAACCATTCCATATCATGACTAACCCGTCCAACTATGCCTTAGGAGCTGTACTTACATAGTTAGATGACCAAAAGCATCCTTATTACATCCACTATGCAAGTAGAAGTATCGCTAGTGCACAACTTAACTACACTACAAGAGAGAAAGAATTAATGGTTGTAGTGTTTGCACTAGAAAAGTTTAGACACTATGTATTGGGATATAAATTATATATACATATAGATCATAGTGCAATAGAGTTCCTCATGAATAAGCCAAAGGTAAGCCCTCGTATCATACGATGGCTTGTAATCTTACAAGAATTCAATCTTACGATGATCAATCGTAAAGGCATCAAGAACGTAGTTGCTGATCATTTATCATGGTTGCTATGAGACAAAAAAGACGATGAGTATTCAGTTTTTGATTATTTTCCTACTGAATTCCTCTTTGTTGGTGTAGTGAATAATTAATCACCCATGGAGACAAACTAGTATAGTAGCATTCTTACCTATCTCCTCCTCCAAAAAATACCACAAGTGTTAAACCTTAAGAAGAAATAACAGTTCCTTCACCGAGCCAAGTACTTTATGGAAATCAATGGGAAACTTTACAAAGTGTGTCCCGATGGCTTAGTTCGATGGTGTGTTCCTGATATAGATCAACTGCAAGTTCTCCAAGATGCTCAGGAGGGTCCTTGTGGGGGTCATTATCCTGGGAGACAAATGACCATCAAGATCTTGCTTGCAAGATATTGTTAGCCTACATTGTTTTGGAACACCCATCAATTCATCCAATCTTATGAGCACTGTCAATGTGATGGGGGAATGACTACTAGAATGGAGGGTTCACAATAATGGATCCAACCATTAGAACCCTTTGACATTTGGGGAATTGATTTTATGGGGCCAATTACACCAATGTCCAATGGAAAATCCTATATCATTGTTGTTGTTGATTACCTAACTAAATGAGTAGAAGCAGCTGTTGTTAAGGATTGTACATCATCTACAATTGCATGATTTGTTAAACAAAAAATCATAAATAGGTTTGGTATGCCACATGCACATATTTTAGATAATGGTACACACTTCATAGGTGCAACTTTTCAAAAATTAATGCAACGCTTAAGGGTTGAGCATAAATTGACTACATCATACCACCCCTAAAAAGTCACCAATAAGGAGATTACGAAGATATTGACAAGAACCATTAACAAGTTTAGGCAAGACTGGAGACTAAACTTAACGATGCTCTTTGGGCATACTGCTCCACATGGAAACTCCCTACAGGCTACTCTCCCTATGACTTAGTGTACAGTAAATTACCAATGCTTCCCATTCAAACTGAGCTCCGTACACTATCCATAGCATGTGACCTCAACCTTGACCTTGATCTAGCATAGAAACAATGGTTAGTAACCCTTAACTTATTAGATAGAAATCGATTAGCTACCCTATCATCTAACAAATTGCACAAGGCTTTCAATAAACAATGTCATGACCTAAGAATTAGGAAAGTTAAATATTATCCAGGAGATAAGGTTATCTACTGGAATCCCACACATGTGCCACAATGTACTAAATTTGACACACTATGGAAAGGAACTTATATTATTTATGCAACTTTTCCTTCAAAGGCCATGACAATATACAAACCTGAGAGCCTGGATAAGAATCTTTTGTTCAACATGCAACAAACCAAACCTTTCCAGGAGCTTAGGACAGCTAGTACACATGCTACCTCCCTTGATGGAAAACCATGCTTACTATTTTAGATCTCCTCCTTCCAACTTAGTTGTGGGGGAGATGGCCACCTATGCTAACCATTTTAGGCCCTCAGTTCTTTTTGAATTTTTATTTTACACATTTTTCCAATTTCTTTTTTACACCATCGTTCATGTTTTTACTATTTCTTTGTTTGCTTGATTTACTTTTATTTACATCCAATAAGTGCTCATGATGGTGGATTTCATTATATCATATTGATTGTTAATATTTGGTTTTTACCTTTGAATTATGATGCTGATATTAAGGTATGGTTCTTTTGGTAAAATAGGCAATGAGTCCACATCATCCACTCATCTATACAACTCTATGGTCTCCTTTGTCTTGGAACTATACAGTCCTCTTTTTCTAAGTAAACTTGTTAATGAATTGGTGGCTGGGTACTTTTCAAAACAAGGAAAGACTCAAAGGATGAAAAGGATGTGACTTCAAGGGGATTCGATGCATTTGTGTTGGCCATTCTCTTGAGTGCTTGGATGCTTGTTTCCTGCATTTTCTACCATTCTAACATTGTTCAAAAATTAGAAAGCTGAGTGAATAAAAATAAGTCTTTGCATGGCGTGGTTCTCATGCATAAACGTAAAAAAAAAGAAAGAAAAGAGAAAAAGATGAGCATTCAAAGCATACCACTTATACATAATAAAGCAATATGGGCTACAAGTGCTAGTTATGGCACTAGAAATACATGTTACCCATGCCTGAAGGTTTCCTCTAACTAAGGCCCTTTCTCGCTTCCTACTTCTCCATCTCAGTCTCCTTGGGATGGTGGTCACTCTTTGTGGAAGCATTCTTGTTGCCTCAAGAGGATGGATTGGCCAAGTGTATTGATGTGAGGTCACTGAATGTGGTTGGTTTTAGTCTAGATTTGGGATGAGTTCTACTCAATTATCTTAACCATGAAATACACAAGGGGCTTTACACAACCTTGTTCTTGGGATTCCATTCCATTCTCTCCTCTCCATCTTTCTTCCCATTTTCCACCTCATTACTAGTTTTATCATTAGTCCATTTTGGGTTGATGCATTATTTTTCTTTGGTGAATTCTTGTGGGTAAGTTTTTAACTCTTTCTTCTAAATGACATTCCTAGAGCCTACAGACTCTTTGGTTTGTTGGTTTGTCAGGGCATAAAAGGCATGAGGCTACTTTGGGGAGGACCCACTAGCATTCCTTTTTGGTGCAATTGTTAAGTTCTTTTTCTTAAAAATTTTTCACAATCAATCATCTCTTATTTCATCCCCATCCATGATATCCATTTTATTGATGTTGTTGTTGTTATTTTCTCCCATCTTTCTTGTTCCTCTATTTTTCCATCTTATGGCTACTGGAGGTTCGCTCTTAGTCGTGGGGGCCCTGGCACAAATTTTTCAATTTTCTCCATTTTACTATTCACCTATCCCCTACACGTTGGGTAGTCACCTGTGATAAAGAAACCAATTTTTTCCATAACCAAAACTCAACCAATGTGCTTCATCTTGAGGCAAGGTATTAACTACATTGTGGGTTATCTATCCTTGCTCATTTATGACTATGTTGTGTGTGCAAATGGTGATCATACAGACAATGGACTGGGCTTGGACGAAGCACTCAAGATGGACTAGAACTAGAGCATTTACAAAAGGAGCAAGTCTAGTGGCATGGCTATGGATAAATAATGAAAGGTGCAATCTTAGCATTGGCAGCAACACACTTCATTTTCTTTCTCTCCCTTTCTCTATAAGCTACCAAATAAAGGCTTGGATGTCATTTATGTATGAGTGTTCACCACAATGATCATGTATATTAATGTTGTAATATGCTTATTCATCCATTCACTAGGCACGTTGAGTCTGTCATCCCATTCCATCGTTAGTTTTTAGTTATTCAATAATCCCATACCTCCCTAATATATTTTGTAAAGACCTTGTTTCTCTTCTTCTATACTTGAGAACAAGTTTTCATTCAGTGGTGGAGGTACCATGAGAGTAGTTACTCTACTAGTTATTCTAATTATTAGAGAAATTACTCTAGCAGTTACTTTAGTAGTTACTCTAATTATTAGAGTGGTTACTCTAGTAGTTATTCTAATTATTAGAGTGGTTACTCTAGCAGTTACTTTAGCAATTATTCTAATTATTATAACGATTACTCTAATTATTAGAGTAGTTGCTCCCAAGCCTATAAATATAGTGCTCAGACACACAATTGGGGGAGAAGTATTTTAGCAGTCAAGTAGCAAAACTCTTGTAGTCTTTTTGAAAGTTAGAGTATTTTCCAAGTGCCGATAGCAAGAGGTCTACGCGTGGATGGATCTTTATTCAAGCATTATGTACCTAAGCACACCTTGTGTACAGCAATAAAGATGAGCTCTTTGATTCATCCTTGTAGCACTTGAGATTTGTTTTTCTTTGCATTTCTTTTATTTTATTTTATTATTCATTTATTTTATTTTATTTTATTTTATGCACTTTACATTTCTATTATTAGCACATAAATTCATTTTAATCAATTAAGAAAATCGTTAAATTACACAAGCACAACCACTTTGAGCATGCATGTAACACTTGGTAACCTAGTAACGATTAGCATTTGGTAATCCCAGCAGTGTTGCACTAGTCCAAGATGTGTAAGGCAAGTGGGAACAGATGTTGGTGTTAGGATTAGTTAGAACTTAGTTAATGAGTAGTTAAGTTAAATTAGTCACTTAGTTACCTCTCTCCTTCAATACTAGTGTAGGACATAAAAACATAAACGTTATACAAATCATATGCCTCAAGCTTACTTAACCATACAATCATGCCATACAGGTAAGCTTGGGAAGACAAAAATCAACCAACTCGTCCTTATTCCACAAGGGTGCATAAGAACTTAGTCCTTGGAAGTCGGCTAGATCGTGCATGAAACGCTTGTATTCATATGGTTGAGCATAGGGGTACGACACTGCTCATCACCAACCACCTCAAAGAACAATCACCACTCTAAAGAGAGAAGAAAAGAGAAGAAGGAAGAAAGGTCCTTAGTTAGAGGGGCACCTTTAGGTATGGATAACATGTCTTTGTAGCTCCATAACCAGTGCTTGTAGTCCATTATTGTGTCTAAGGGGTGTACTTTGAGTTTCCATGATTGTTTATTCTTTGTCTTTTCCCTCTTCTTTTTTTTCTTTGTTTTCTTTTTATTATTATTATTATTATTATTTTCTTGGATGGGAACTAGACCATGCAAAGATAGAACTTTCTTTTTATTGGTCAATGAGGGAGTTCTGAAACATTCCAAGAAAATTCATAAACCACATGAAGTCAAGAAGAGAAACCAACAAGTCCCCTTGAGGGCACACCCTTTACCATTTCCACTTGGTCATTCCCTCTTTCTTCAAGGTATAATGATCATTGATC
This sequence comes from Gnetum montanum, assembly GCA_015680685.1. Taxonomy (NCBI): domain Eukaryota; kingdom Viridiplantae; phylum Streptophyta; class Gnetopsida; order Gnetales; family Gnetaceae; genus Gnetum; species Gnetum montanum. The sequence continues at coordinate 18,302 of MNCI01034580.1, read as the reverse complement.
AATTTTAGTTTCATAAAAGAAGAAACAATTTTTTTCCATGAAGAAGACCTCTTATTCAGAGAACTAGATGGATGGATGAGGTGGTCTCACTACTTTACACCATTACTTACCTAATCATCTTGATAGCATAGCACAAACAACCCAACACATAGCATTGACTTCTACATCATGACTTGGCAATTTTATTAATAAAAACATAAAATACATTCATAAAACATAAAGAGAATGACTCAAGAAAAGAGAAAAATATAAAGAAAAGAAAAATATTAAGAAATGGAAAACATATGAATAATTAGAAAATTCTAGAACTAATAAGCTAATCAGTTACTTCCATGCATCTTTGAGATAGTTTTATATTCTCATTTTCAAGCCACCGGGCATCTTCTAGTTTAGTGGCTATAGGATAGACTGTCTTTTGCTCACACACTTGCTCCTGAACTTTATGGTGGGCTTGTATAGGGGTTGTGTTAATATTTTGAACTTCTAGCCCACAAATGCATCCTTTATCATTATTGGTGATGCATGGATTCTTCTATCTCTCCACAATGATAGGTTTATCGTTTATGTATTTTGTTGGAGTTGTGATTGTTATTGACTTTTGCATATGACTAGGAGACATCATTTTTGTAAGGAACATTATTACATTAGATTGGCCTTATGCTGGTTCAGGTGATGTAGTAGGTCCATGAGTGTTTTTCTTTGGCTTATGTCCTTTCTTCTAGAAGGGACATTTCTGAGGCTTTGATTGAGATCTACTAGCATTATCATTTACATGTATGTTTGTAGCACAAGTGGCATTCTCTCGTTAATGTTGTGATGCTAAACCTTCCTATGTTGTTGGAGGTGACATATGGTGGAGGTAGGTATGAGAATATTAAGGATATGATGCAAGGTGAGAAGTGTGAGGTGGTGATCTCATATATGTTGTAGGATAATGATATTTTGGGGAGAGGTAGTAGTGATTTGAAGTAGAGGAAGTACAACTAGTTNAAATGGAAAACATATGAATAATTAGAAAATTCTAGAACTAATAAGCTAATCAGTTACTTCCATGCATCTTTGAGATAGTTTTATATTCTCATTTTCAAGCCACCGGGCATCTTCTAGTTTAGTGGCTATAGGATAGACTGTCTTTTGCTCACACACTTGCTCCTGAACTTTATGGTGGGCTTGTATAGGGGTTGTGTTAATATTTTGAACTTCTAGCCCACAAATGCATCCTTTATCATTATTGGTGATGCATGGATTCTTCTATCTCTCCACAATGATAGGTTTATCGTTTATGTATTTTGTTGGAGTTGTGATTGTTATTGACTTTTGCATATGACTAGGAGACATCATTTTTGTAAGGAACATTATTACATTAGATTGGCCTTATGCTGGTTCAGGTGATGTAGTAGGTCCATGAGTGTTTTTCTTTGGCTTATGTCCTTTCTTCTAGAAGGGACATTTCTGAGGCTTTG
>MNCI01034577.1:0-43848 GCA_015680685.1 Gnetum montanum | reverse complement strand
TTTCCAAGCTTTCCATGTAATATGGTAAGTATGAATGACATGATGCCAAAAGGTCATACGTTGATTATTTTAACATCCAAGAGACTTAACCATTTTTTTCTTTGCCAAAGATGAAAAAGAAAATGTAAAGATAAAGTTGAAATTGATATCCCCTAAAGAAGATAAGTGAAGAATATTATTTTTAAAATAACACTCATGGTTAGAGGTAGAGAATCTAATGTTTTCATTAAGCTGTAGAAATAAAGGTTTAATTAGACAAGGATCATGTCACTTTCCATGATCTTGTAATAAACATTGATATAGCAATAGAGAAGATAGCTATAGAAAAATAAGTGCTACTCTCAACTATGCCAAGGATATGGGAGCGTGGACTATTGAACATGCTAACACAAATGCTATACTCTTGGATTCATTGGAGCAAGCATAGAAGGAGAAGGAAAAGCATGAAAGAGAAATAAAGATGTTGTTAGAACAAGTGGAGATGTTGGAAGCATAGATCTAAAATAGAAATATGGTCAAACATAACCCTCCTCCCCATGCATATCAAATAGAAATAAATAAAGCTGCAAAATTCTAAAGAGCACTGATAGAAAAAGAATGGTTAGCATTTACAATGATATGCTCAATGATTAGCTTAAAGAATTTGACTTAGGAAGGAAGCATCAAACTAATAAGTGGTGATACAAAAGACAGTACTACAAATTGTTAAATGAAAATAATTTTTTCTCATAGATAAAGAAATAAGAATTTTTTTTATTAATTAGATTAAGCTTAAGGAACTTTTTAGAGATTTTGCAAATAGTGTAATAATTCTCACACCAAAAGTAGATCAGAGGGAACTTGAAGAGGAGCCTACTGTAGAAGGAGAAGATGATGATATCTCCCTAGAGGAGTTGAAGTCCTATAAGAAATAGTGAATGGTCATTTTATCAAAGATTCCAACCTTAACATTTGACAGGGTGGACATAATTTATGAGACATCAATAAGATAGGTTGTGTTGATGCATGCCCGTGAACGTATCCCCATCAATGCATGTTTGGATGCATTGACGTAGATACGTTAACATTGACATAGTCACTACTTATATAAATGTGTGTCCTCACATTTATGATACTTTTTAGCCATATCCTTAGCTAAACTCTTGTAGTTTCTTTTCCCTAGAGTTAGAATATTCTTCCTTTGAGTGTTCGTAGTATGGATCTAAGAGATTGTATGAAGTTTTATTTGAATGCCCATATAACTGAATACATTGGCATGATGACAATAACATTGAGAATTCCTATATCCATTGTAGCACTTAGACTAGCTTAACTTTACTTTTCTACACTTTATTTTACTTGCACTTTTTATTATTGTCCTTGATTAAGTAATTAATGTTATTAATCATAAATATGTGAGTAGGATCACTTCAAGCATAACATGTTAACACTTGGTAATCCTAGGCAATAGCCACTTGGTAATCTAGTAGTATTAATACTAGTTTGAGATTTTTATGGCTAGTGGAAATGGTTACTCCATGTCAGGATAATTAGTTACTAGATTAGTTGATTAGTTAGATAATTAATTGTTATACCTCTATTTAATATAGTCATTAGAAGAAAAATATATAAAAAATAATTAAAAAATATACATCATATGACTTAACCATACTTAACCATACATATAGATAAAATACAAGTGTGAATTAGGAAGACAACAACCTTACAGCTACACAACTCAATACTTAAGAATAGTGGTCACTTGGATAACCAAGTCTATAAAATTCAACTAGATCACTAGTGAACTCTTGTGATTTGTATGGTTGGGTGTAGGGGATACCTATTGCTCATCATTAACATCATTATTGAGAACTTAGTTTAGCTAAGTGGGCTAGATATTATAACTAGTAAATTCATATACAAGCATTATGAGGAGAACATAATGAAATATCTCTCATTTTTGTTATTATTATTATTATCCTAAAGCATAATTACATCTATTTTTGATATGGCTTCTGCTCACAAGAATGAATCTTCATTATGTGATGATAAAAATAATAGAAAATAAGAGAGGATGCCAAGAGCCACTGGTGAGAAGCCTCAATAGCTAAAAGTCATCTATGCCTATCTGGATTCTTATTATCAAAACTTCACCTTCATCGTTCATCAGGGCTAGCAGTTACAATGGAGAGATATGGACAGTAGCATTTTGTTACCTCCTAATAAATTTGTTCCTACCATGTTGATGATCCAACTCATGAGGTTGGGTATTGAAATAGCTAGTCCCTAGGGACTACCAACCTACAAAAGCATAGCTTTAGAAAGATAAATGCATGGAGGCCCACTATGAAGCCTCCAAAGGCAATTGAGTTCAAACATCATTATTCCTATAACTACATGAAGAAGGTGAGGATTTCTTTTCTAGTCACTCTCAATATATAGATTCTCCTCCTTTCTTTGAGGAGGACATCTTTGACCAATGATTGTAGCCAACCTTGGACAATCATAGTGATGGAAAGACAAGATCCAAAGGCCAAGGAACCTTAAAGGATAAATCACCTAGTCAATCATCTAAGGATAAGAAGAATGATAAGGAGAAAAAAAAAGATAAAAAGAAGGATCATGATAAGGACCAAAAAATAAGGACTAGTAGGTACCATTCTCCTAGTGCTCTTTCTTCATCATCCTTCTTGTCATCAAACTATGATAGAAGGAGCCATGGTATAGACAAAGATAGGGATAGTAGAGATTAGGATGGGGATGATAAAAGGTTCCATTGTGATGATGGGATCCAAGATGGAAGTTAACACCGAGAGGAACAAGAATATCACTAAGAAATGAGGCATAGTAGAATTCACCATTAAAGGCATGATCATCATAGGGGTCATGTGAATGTGATGACAATGATAAACCATTGTTGGCAACTAGGAATATGCTAAATGTTTTAGAAGCAGTTAGAGTTTCTACTAGATAGTAGAAGAATAGTAGGATTAAAAATTTGGATATGAACAATATTCCCAAGTACAAAGGGGGATGCAATGCAAATCTACAACATCATATATGAGATTTCCATGATGCTTGTGCCTTAAAAAACATTAAAAATAACTAGTAGAAGTTGCAATTGTTCCTAAGGATACTCATAAAAGAAGTAGAAAGTTGTTATTGGTCCTTGGAAGTGAAATCCATCCATTGATGGAGTAAAATGTTAAAACTATTTATTGAAAAATATCAAATGTACTCCCAAGTATCCAACCTAAGGAAGTATATTCAAGGATGGAAGCATGAGAATCCTAGGTCCTTGGATGTGGCCTTGGGTAGGTATTACTCTTTAATTTACCAATGCATAGGCCATGGATTCTCTCAAAGGAAATAACTTTACCATATCATAGATGGGCTTCAAAACAAAACAAGAGAAACTCTTGGGGTATATTCCCAAGGAAGACTTTTTGAGATGAGAGTCCATCAAATCCAAAGGATAATATAATAGGTGGCCAAAGATGAAGGAGAGTTGAAGAAATGAGAAAGTGTATAGGAATACAATAGAGATCCATGGATAAAATAGAGAAAATCCATAGCCAACTCTTCCATGCAAAAATTGAGATGTATTGGAAAGAGATGGAGATTATAGAATAGTTCAATTAGGAGTTCCTTGAACTAAATACCTTATCAACTAATCTAGAATATGCTTTTCTTGATAAAAGTAAAACAATAATCATAAATGCCCAACTTGTTGAAGCATAAAAGAAGTTGCTTAAAGTAGTAAAAAAATGGCCAACAGTCTTTAACTGGTCATATCATGAACCAAGTGAAATAGATTCAAGGATATGCTAACATTGTATCTACACAAACTGCTCCATCAAACCAAGAAGGTAACTATAGATAAGATTAAATTCTAAGATAAAGTAAGTTATAAAAGATGAAATTGAACAATTTCTTAAAGTGGGATTCATTTATTCCATTGCAAATAGTGAGTGGATTAACCCACTTGTCATTGTACCAAAGAAATATGGTAAATTGAGGATTTTCATAAACTACGAATTGTTGAATATGACAACTTTCAAGGATCATTTCCCATTGTGATTTGTTGACTAGGTGTTGGATACTATTGTAGGGCATGGCTATTATAGCTTTTTGGATGATTATAGTGACTATAACCAAATACAAATAATACTAGAGGACCAAGCAAAAACTACCTTCACAAGTCCCTAAGAAAATTTTCCATACAAAAGGATGCTCTTTACCCTATGCAATGGAGCTACTACTTTCCAACACTTGGTGCTTAGCATTTTCTAGTAGCAAATTGTTAGTAGTATGGAGATCTTCAAGGATGACTTCTACATTTATGGTACCAAATTTGAGCAAGCTTTGGATCATCTTGAGCAAGTGCTAAAATTATACATGGAGACTAACTTATGAATTAATTGGTAGAAGAGCCATTTTATGATGCAAGAAGGCATAGTATTGGGGCATTGGATCTCAGAAAAGGTGATCAAGATGGATTTGAAGGAATGGGTCATCTAAGGAATCACTAGATAACCTGAAATGATATAGACATAAGGTCATTCCTTGGACACAATGGTTACTATAGGAAATTCATTAAGAACTTCTCTAAAATTTTCTAAAATACTAGTGAAATTAACCAGGAAGGATGTACCCTTTGTCTAGACTAAGGAATGCAAGCATGCATTTTAGAAATTAAAGAAAAAGCTCATGAAATTTTCTATTCTATGTGCTCCATATTGGCCCAAACCTTTCCACATCATGACAGATGCATCCAATTATGCATTGGAAGCAGTGCTCACATAATTGGATGATTAGAACATTCATACTATTTCCATTATGTGAGAAAAAGCATTGTTGGTGCATAACTGAATTATATCATCATTAAGAAGGAGCTCATGATAGTGGTGTACTCCTTGAAAAATTTCAGGAATATGTGCTTAGATATAAAATCTTTGTATGCATGGATCACAATGTTATTTTTTTCCTAATGAACAAGCCAATGGTAACCCCCATGTTATATGGTGGCTAGTAATTTTGTAGAAGTTTGATCTTACAATGGTGTACAAGAAGGGAACTAAGAATCTGGTAACCAATCACTTATCTCAATTGCAATGGAATAGCAAAAAGGATGAGGAGCTTTTATTTGATCAATTCCTAGATGAACTTCCTTTTACTAAATCCATTAATTTTTAGACTTTTAGGGGTACCAATTGGTATGATGATTTCCTCTCTTATCTTCTCACTTAGGAGACTCCATAGGAATTGGATAACACTACATAGAAATCTAATATAATCTTTATAAGGTTTGATGCTGATCAACTACAAATCCTCTAGGATAATTATAAAGGTCTTTGTAGAGATCATTTTGCAGGTATGAGGATGGCTATGAAAATTCTAATGGTAGGGTACTTTTGGCCTATCATTTTCAAGGATCTCGACCATTTTCCCATTCATGTGAACACTACCAATGAGATGGAGGAATGATAGTCTTAATGGATGAGCCTGAATAGTGAATCCAAACAATGAAACCATTTAACATGTTGGCATTGACTTCATGGGATCCATCACTCCCATGTTATGAAAAGGCATACATCATTGTAGCTAGTAGCTACTATACTAAGTGAGTTAAAGCTATAGTTGTCACAAATAGTTCATCTTTCATTGGAGTGTAGTTTGACCAACAAAATGTGGTAAATAGGTTTGGTGTGTTGAGAGCACTTATTTATGATAATAGGACTTATTTTATAGGGGCTACTTTTTAGAAACTGATGCACTAATTGGCGGTACAACACAAACTCACAACTTCTTATCATCCCTAGCCTAATGGTCAAGTTGAAGCTACTAATAGGGAGATAACTCAAATAGTAACACATGCAATTAGTAATTATAGAAAGGATTGGAGCACAAAACTTAATGATGCTCTATGATCTTATTGACTCACATGGAAACTTCCTATGGGGTATTCTCCTTATGAGTTGATGTATGAGAAGTTACCTAAACTTCTAATTCAAGCTGACCTTCGTACACTTTTAATTGCTTTTAATCTTGACCTCAATCTACCATAATGAGAACACCTCATGATACTAAATGTGCTAGATTAAAAACAACAAGTAGCCTTAAATATGAATGAAATGCATAAGGCACATGCCAAACAATGTCATGATGCATGAATACAAAGAGTTAAGTTTTAACCTAGTGATAAGGTCTTCTATTGGAATCCCATGCATGTATCTCAATGTACTAAATTCCAAATATTATGGAAAGTCTCCTATATCATTCATACAACTTTTCTTTCATGTTCCATGATCATCTACCATCCTTCAAGCCCAAAAAAATGACTCCTAGTCAATATCCAACAAGTGAAACCTTTCCTCAAACCAAGAGTAACTAGCAACAATAATACCTCTGAACAAGCATGCTTTATTTTTTAGATCTCCTCCTCTAAACTCAATTATGGGTGAGATGGTCATACTTATTAATATCTTGTAAGGATTGATCCATATTTTCCACCTTTTCTACCCCATTTTCATATCTTTTCATTTTCTTGATTATTTTATCCATTATTTTATATATTTTTCCTTTTCTTTTATCTTTCTTTTTAGTATTTTATCTTTTTTTCTAGGAAATATTTGATTTTTCCAACACTGTTACTCTTGAGTTAAAAATGCAAATATTAATGTAATGATCAATTTTCTAAATGACCAAATTTTTATCTTTGGATGACCTCTATTAACAAGTTATCAATTCTCTAATGGTAGTAGGTAGTGCATCCATGACATCCATCCATTCCATTTATTCTACAAAAGCCCTGCATCTTGGGAACATGAGGTCATTCTAATTGATACTAAAAGTAACCAATGAGTTGACTACTTAATAGAATTGAAAAATATTAAGAAAGAATGGAAAAGGGTATGAATTCAAGGAAACTTATCGTATTCTCTTCCAAACCTCTTTCTTGAGTTTTATGATTCTTCTCTATTAGTCTCTCACCACCCCAAGATTAGGGGATTTGATCTTTGTTTGGTTGAAGATGTACAAGTGATGCGTAGTGTGGACAAGCATAGCTTACAATGAAGGAGTATGGTCATAGCTCCTTGAACTATTGTCAAAAGCTTGCTAACAATAACCTTATACTTGCCAGTCTCTTTGCTACAACTAATCCCTAGAAAGCCAAAATGAAAAAATGCCAAATGCCAATCTTCAAAACCAACTATCACAAAAGTGATTCTCAAAGCCAACAATGCCAAAAGCCAACCATAGGAAAGATGATTCCAAAAGCCAACCCTTTGAACATTGTTCATCGGGGTATTTATGGAGTTAGATGTGGGAGAGAAACATGGTTTGGATGCCACGTGTCCTAGGTTCCATAGAGTGCAAACGTGACTATGCCATGCTACTGTGTGATGTTGTGCTATAGTGTCACACTGGTGTGCTATGTTGCAATGTGATGCTGAACGTGAAACTTGTTGTACTGTGACTGTATTGTTCAAGCTGCATGTGCCAAAATCTAGTGAACTACCATGTTTTTTACAATGAATGCCAACAATGAATGCAAAGTGGAGCCTATGCTCCAGAACTACATCTTCCCTACTTTTGTGAGCAGGGTCAAGCATAGGGACAACTTTGGGGATAATCAGGGGGATGCAAAACAAAGCAAACTTGCTGATTCTATCTATTGAAGAAATGCTAGGATGAGAGTGACCATTGCGAACAACTTCTAGGGCTAAGTTGAGATATTCTGAGGCTTTCACATGATTGTTACGCTACTTACGTTGCCTAGCGTAAGGGTGCAGCATAAACACTTGCACGCTACATTGTGCTATGCTACTTAGCATAGCATAGTGTAGTTGTCAGTCTAAGAGGAACCTTGCCCAAAAGCTAAGAAAATACTTGTCTAAGGCCTAGCCAAGCAAGCAACTACAACCCTGTCTTTCATGCTGAAAGGTCTTGGGACCTACGGAGTTCATCCTTGGGATACTTTTGTGCTTTGTATCCTTGCTATGCTATGCTACACTGGGTAGCGTAACATAACATAGTAGCCAATGTGACATGGATTCATGTTCAATATATAATGCTTTGTTGAGCAATTCTACTTAGGGCCCAAGGGATGAAGTGGGATAGGTAGTCTTGGAGGTTTGAATGTGGCCAAGTGTAATCCCTTTGCTAGGAACCACTTGGTAGGGGACCTTTGTTTGTTTTGATCCTATTATGCTATGCTACGCTACCTATCATAGCACAACATAGCACCTAGTTTGGCTCGAATTATGACATACTTTCCAAACATTTTTTCACAAAATATTAGTCATGTCTTGGAATTTTAGCAAAGAAAACCTATTTGATGGTTGAAGCATGGGCAAATATGCTTACTCCATCAGAGAAATTTAAGTAGCTGTATTGTCAAAGTACATCCCTGCTATGTTATGCTACACTATGTAGCATAGCACTCAAATTGAAATGATTTTTGACAAAACTTGACATATTTTTCTACGTCATGTTGCTCATGCATCAAGGATGAAGTGGGGAAGATATCCTGGAGGACTGAGTCGTTGTCAATCTGCATCTTGGATGCCTGATTAGTCTTCCCAAGGCCTACTACACTGTGTAGTGTAGCATAGCATAGCAGGTCTCACAGTTAGAAAACTTGCTAAATGTTTAGTTCATCCTAAACACCTTCAACAGATCTTAGCATGGTCCCTGGGTAGACTGTCAACTAGGTCAAGTGTCAAGCTAGGCAAGCTAGGGGGTGTAGCAAGCCTGTCAGCCCAAGAGATAGAAAATTTGCTAGGCCGTGCAGTCTACCCTTGGTGCCTCTTTCATACAAATTGGCCTTATGGCTGGGTGCTACATTGAATGTGCTGTAGAGGATGGTGGGTAGGCTTGGAGTGGCTTTGTAGGCATTAGGAATTCCATGGTTCTATATTGTCTGCATGGTTCAACGTGATACCATGCTCACAAAGATCCTTGCCCAAATTTTGAGACTCTACTGAATCATGAGAGTCCTGAAATTTATGATGTTTCAATGGCCCCTCTTTATTGACATCTAGAGGATCTGCCCAAGAGATGTTGACAAAGAATATGAAACACCATGAAGAACAAAACACCAACATCACTCTTTAGTGCCTGCTTGGATGATGCTTTGCTATGTTTAAGGGTGTCTGGAGGGCAATGTAGGATAAGGGGACAAGGAATGAATTTGAGGAAATAGTTTCAGGGAAGGAATTAATGTAAAAATATGACACTTAGAAAAACTATTGTCATACCATGATCCCTCGTCGGAGTGCTTATGAGGGAGTTAGCACGCATGGGTGTCTTTCTTTGTTGGCCTTTGACCTATCACTATAGTGCTTAGAGATGGTTGATTTATGGCCGAAGAAATTGTAAAGAAACTACTGTGCCATTTGTTTTAGGCACTTATCTATTTTTTTTGAGCATTTGTCTCCTTTTTTCTTTTTATTGCACACCCATGTTTGCATGAAGGCAACCTTGTTGTTGCTGCAGAGTAGGTGTTTCCTCCATGGGATGAGTTGTGTTACATCCATGTGGAGCTTTGACCTACCTAGAGAGGCTTCCCATGGGATGAGGATCATCACATCCACCATGGACTTGGCAGTTGGGCATGTGAAAGGGCCTTGTGCATTGGGAAAGTATGTAAATGAGATATAGAAAGTTGCAAGTATAGGGGCCAAGGATTAGGTTGGCTAAAAGGAAAGTGGGACATGGACTCTCAAGTAGTTAAGCAAATCATAGCGGGTACTTCAGAGTAGTGTAATGCTTTGTTCTCATGGTGAAATGCATCCTTGAACGATGCCATCTTGGCTTTTATCTTGCAAACATAGCAAAGAGAAAACTAGAAAAAAGCAACCATGAAGTGAAGTGAGGGCAAATTCCTTCTTGCTCTGGACATTGCTAGAGTGGGGAGTGTTGTGTTTGATGTGCATGATGTCCAAAGCAGGAAGGCCAGCATCGATTCTAGCAATGGTAGGTCAAAAAGGTTAGCATTGAAGAGGCTAGGAGTGGTGGTGATGCAGGTGCTCAGGATTCCTCGCCCAAGGAAAACATCATGTAGTCTAGTTGTAAGGTGAGAAGCCTAATAGATGAATACCTTTTGGACTAAGATGATGACAAGGGGTAGAGGATGAAAACCTTGTGTCTAGGCCACAATAGTGCTGAAACTCTAGTAGTAGGTGTTGACAGTAACAACTACTACCAGGGTGATTGGCTATGGTAGCGGTAGCTCTGGAAGATCAGCAAGATGTCAAACAACATCTCCAAAAGATTAGTAAGATGCCAAGGGTGATGATGCTACATGTATTCCAGAGGGTTTTTCATTGATGATGTGAACTGCATTCTGGAACTGCAACATCCCACCCCATGTTGTCTAGGAAGTTTGGAAGTGTGCACACTCACTTTTTCATAAGCATCACATGTGTGCGCTGGGAAGCGTTGCACTACAAACCTAGTTTAAAGTCTTGCTAGACTATTGGGTATGGTAGTTTAAGGTCCTAGTAGACCATGATGTGCTAGTTTAAGGTCCTAGTAGACCGTTGTGCTAGTTTAACACTGTAGTGAATGGTGGATGGCTAGTTTAAGGTCATAGTGGACCATGTTGTGGATGCCAATTTTATGTCATGGCCCAAAGACGTGCTATGCCATTTTAATGTCATAGCAGACATTCTATGCTAGCTTATAGTCATAGTGGACTAGCTATGCTAGTTTATAGTTATAGTAGACTATCTGTGCTAGTTTATAGTCATAGTAGACTATCTGTGCCAATTTTACGTCATAGCAGACATTTTGCTCATCTTGCTTTGTATCTGATGTAATCCTTTGCATCAAACATAGTATGGCTTGACGTACAAGTGCTTGAAGGGATTTGTAAACTCGTTGTGATCCATATAAGCCAGTTTGAATGCCCCATTTTCATAGGCTTTTGTGACTATGAAAGGGCCTTCCCAGTTGGCTGAGAATTTGCTTACAGGTTCACGAATAGCCTTGAGGACTAGGTCCTCCTTTTTGATTGGCCATTGATGTAAGTTGCAATGATGCTTCTACCATTTTTTATCCTAGTACCATTCGATGCAACCAAGTGTTTGGGCATGCTCCTCCTCTACGAAGTCAAGATTAATGATCATTGACTTGTTGTTTTAAGTCTCATCCACAACATTTGAGAGGATCATCCGAAGTGATGGAACTTGCAATTCAAGACGTAACACTACTTCAGATTCGTAAATGAGACTGCATGGAGTCTTACCTGTAGTGATTCTACATGTTGTATAGTAAGCCCACAACATGTAAAGGATTTGCTCATGCCATCACTTTTTGCTGGTGTTAAGCATCTCTTTCAACAAATTGATGATGACCTTGTTGGTTACCTCTACATGCCCATTCACCTATGGGTAGTATGACAATGAAAAAGAATGTTTGATGCCAAGGTTTTTGCAAAAGCTTTTGGTTTCCATGCTACTAAATTGTGGCTTGTTGTTCATCACAATAGTCATGGGAAGACCAAACCTTGTTACTATGTTATCCAGGATAAAGTGGAAAACTTGTTGAGATGTGGTCTTTCTAAGGGGAATAGCCTCTACCCACTTTGTGAAGTATTTGGTTGCAGTAATAATGAAGCTATGTCCTATAGAATACTTAGGTATGGTGGGTCCTATGATATCTAGTCCCCAACGTTGGAATGGCCATGTGATCTGTGTAGAATGTAATTTAGTAGGTGACACATGTATGAGGTTTGCATGGCATTGACATACATCCCACGTCCTAGCTTTGGCAAGGTAATCTTATTCTATGTAAGGCCAGCAGTAACCTAAACATTTGATTTTTGCAGCCATAGCCCTAGGGGCTATGTGTCCCCCACATAGTCCCTCATGGACTTGGTCAACAATCTTTTGTGCTTCTTCCCCACTAACACACACTAGTAGTATCCCATCAAAGGAGTGTCTGCATAAGGTGTTATCTCTTACGAGGACATACTGCCATGCTTACTTTCATATTGCATCCTTTTGAGCAGATGTTAAGCCATGTGGGGGTTCACCATGTTGGAGGTATGCTTTGATGTTGGCATACCATTCTTGGGTATCTATTGCACGTACAGATGCAGTGTGTGCCACTTGAGTAATAGGATCTATGCATTTTATTATCAAACCAGGCAAGGTGAAAAATAGGTGTGATGGCATATTTAATGCTAACATGGCTATGCATCAACTATAGTGTTCTTGTTATAGGGCACATGTTGAATATCTAACGTTGTGAAATACTTTAGTAGACTCTTGGCTAGATTGCAATAAGGTTGCAAATGTGAAGCCTTGCAAGCATAGAATTCGATGACCTGGTTGATAACTAGCTGTGAGTCACCTCAGATTGCTAAGTGTTGGATTCTTAACTCCCAAGATGCAAGGAGGCCCCTAAGAAGTCTTTCGTACTCAGCTACGTTGTTGGTGCAAAGGAATGCAAAATGATACATGAAGGGTCAAACTTCCCCAGAGGGAAATGTAAGGATAGCAATGGTGCTACCACCTTGTGTGGTTGAGGCGTCATCAAAATGTAAACTAGCCTCAAAATCAGATGGTACAGGGCTTATGCTATTGACATGCTCATCAGGGAACTCTGGTTCTATTATTACTTGGTCATCAATGGGTGAAGTTGTAAGCTGTGCAGCTATTGCTTGACCCTTTGTGGAGGATTGTGCCACATAATGTAGGTCGAATTCTGTAGTTATGGCTTTCCATCAGGCTATTCTATTACTTTCGTATAAGTTAGTTGTAATAGCTCGAAGTATGTTGCTTTTGCATATGATGTTAACTTTACTGCGAAACAGGTAATGTCTCCAATTTTTGAATGCAAACATTAGGGCAAGAAAATATTTTTCTACCTCATTGTACTTTGCTTCATAAGCTATTAATGCATGGCTTAAGTAGTAGATTGGGATTTCAGACTCGTCATATCTCTTTTGATAGAGCAGTGTAGCAATGGATATGTCAAAGGTGGAAAGGTAAATGTAGAAAGGCTTATCTCTCTGTGGAGGGTAAATAGTTGGAAGATGTAAAAGCTCTTTCTTTAGGTTATCAAAGGTTTGTTGACATTGATCTATCCACGCAAAGTTGACCTCCTTCTTGAGCAGGTGTTGCATGGGGTGTAGTTTGTTGGTCAACCTTGTGATAAACCTTTTGATAAACTGTACTCTGCCTTGTAACCCACACAACTCTTTAAGATTTTTAGGTGGTGCTAAGTTAATGATAGCTTTAACTTTATCGAGGTCTACACGTATCCCCATTTCTGACACTAAAAAGCCTAACATGCATCTGGTTTTTACTCTGAAAATGTATTTTTTGGGGTTGAGGCATAGGTCATGCCTATGACAACGTTGGAGAACTACATTTAGATTGTTGGGATGATCAGTAGCTTCCTTAGACTTAACTACTATGTCATCAATGTAGTTGTTCAACCTTTCTAAGAGGTAATCATTGACGATGTATTTCATTGCTCATTGATATGTTGCTCTAGAATTTTTCAGCCCAAAGGGAATCATTGTGTAGCAAAAGGTCCCCCAAGGGGTCATAAAGGTAGTTGCCAACTGATTCTTTGGGTTGATGTGGATCTAGTTATAGCCTGAGAACCCATCCATGACGGACAGTAAGGCATGACTAGCCATAGTGTCGATAAGTTGATCAATACTTGGCAACGGGAAGTCATCCTTAATCATTGCTTTGTTCAGGTCCCAAAAGTCTATACAAATTCGTATACCTCCTATTTTCTTAGAAACTACAATGATGGTTGATAACCATTCCAAGTAATCGATCAGTCAAACAGCTAGTGCAATCTCCAGTTTGATTTTTCGAGCCTTTTGCTTGATTGCCTTGACACGTGGATCTAGGATAATGTTGTGTTGTATGAGTTGTGGGTCTAGGCCTAGCATGTCATCATATGATCATGTAAACACTTTAACATTGTCATTGAGAACTTTCGAGATGCTTTGATGTACCCATGGATGTAATAGGGAGCTAACTTTCAAGGTTTTTGCTTCACCTCGAGAGGTAGTTACAAGGATTTCAATAAGGGGGTCCTCAGTTACATCCCCAGCCTCTAGGTCTAAGAATTGAACTAGATGTTCAGGCTAGTCAAGGGGTGCTTCTAAGGATGCTACACAAATGTCATAAGAGGATGATTTAAAGTCTATTAACTCTGGGTTCAAGCGTCTTGTAAATTTGCCGTGGGGACCCGTTAGGGTTAAGGGCAAATGAAGATCATCATGCATAGCCATTTTCTAGTTGAACCTACCATAATAAGAAAATAGACTAAGTCAAGTGATACCTATTTGAGACAATAGTACATATTGAATATATGTAAAGCAATGATGTGACATAAGATAGTTGCTAGTTTAAGGTCTTAGTGAACCATAACCATGTAACATTGTGAGTTAAAGTTGCCAGTTTAAGGTCATAGAGGACCATCATTGGGTCTAAAATGTAAGAAGAATGCTAAAATTGCTAGTTTAAGATCATGGTGGACCATAACTGGGCTACACTATAAGTTAAAATTGCTGGTTTAAGGTCTTGGCGGACCGTAACCATGCAAAATTTGTAAAGATGAAGTGAAAATTTCGGTGAACCCACTTGCTATGCTGCAGCTGAGTTCTACGCTGCAGTAGGGACATTCTACACTATAATAGTGCTATGCTATAGGGGTGTTCTGCATTATTTGGAACATGAAAGTGACAGTTGTTTTTACTGCATTGGCTATAAATAGGGGATTACCCCCTGGTAAACTTGTCATTTTCATTGTCAGAGCCAACACCCAGAGCATAGCATGGTTGAGCTGAGAGAGAGCATAATAGGTGTAGCGTAGCAATTGATATAGCTAATTTGTGAGCAAGGAAATGACACATAGAAGTGAACATAGGCATCAAGGGCTTGCCAAGGTGGACGAAGTGGAGCACACCCTAGGATGCCTCTCTAAGGCACGCGTTGAAGATAGGCTGAAGCATCCATCCACTTGGTAAGTGTTACGCTACCCTCATTTTTGTTATGTGATTTATCAAGTTATATTGCTATTACCATCACTATTTTGGTTGTTTTAGTCATCATTTTGGCTACACTACGACTATTGTTATTGCTTTTGCTGTTGTTTTGGTTGCTAAGCCTTGGTTTTTGCCACTCTAGCCACAACAGCCATGGCAGTTGCTACACTATGGTTGTGCATGACACCACCCTGGCCACCATTGTTAGGAATGGTCACTATGCTATCATAGGGGTTTCAATGGTTCTAGGTAGCATAGCACACACTTAGTGTAGCATACTGCCCTTAGATGGGAATTTTTGTTTGCGACGTTTCTGGGTAGCGTAGCACATGCTCGGCGTAGTGTAGCATGCGCAAGGGGGAGTTTATTGTGTTTGTGTTTTACCTAACTATGTTCCATGCAGTGGGGCAAGGTTGAGACAATGGAAATGCTATGTGTATTTTTCCTAAGCCACACTATTTTGACATTGTGACTATTATTAGGTTATGTTTTTGGTTCCTATTATGCTACACTAGCCTAGCTATCATGGTTGCTATGTGGCTATGCTAATAGGCCTGCTATGTAGCTATGCCAATAGACCTCCTATGCTGCTATGCTATTGATACTATTACTCTACTATGCTTGTTAGTGTCTTACTATGCTTACATGGGGTGTGGATGTCTCGCTATGCTACGTGTACTGTAGCCATTACCCTTATGCGAAGTGTAACTGTTAAACTATGCTATACAGGGTACACCTGCTACGCTGCGCTATATAGGGCGTAGCTACTATGCTACGCTACATGTGACAATTTTCTATGCTTCATGAAATGTTTAATTCTATTTTACCAAGGACTTATTGTTTCATGCTTAATGAAAAACCTATACAATAAGGGTTATGCTACGCTACTTGGTAATTGTCACTTAAATGTTGCACTAATGCTTTCTTGTTGTGTTACATAGGGTCATGCTAAAACCCATCCTGATCATCCTTGAGCTGGTAGGAGTCTTGTGCTACCTTAGTGAACCCATGGCCAACATTCCCCCTCCCCATGCATGGGTAGGGCATTAGGCAATCTAGTTCTGGGAGGGTGCACGAGACTTCCTAGAGTTCCTCCTTTTCCATTTTAGTATGATCGTGTGATCGCACTTATTGGTTGAAAAAACCACTGTACTTACTGAAATGTTGTTGCTTGGGGTAAACCGAGGAATTTTCAAGTTCATGGCTGATGGGTTGATCAAAGGCAAAGGGGTAGAAGGCTCCAATTGGCACCCAAGAGGCTTAAGGCACTTAAGTTGGATCTGGGACATGCCCGAATTCAAATGCTACCATCTATACAAGATGTTGTACGTTGCCCGTCGCATGGGCACCTACTTCCAGAACCCACCTAGAACCATTTATTGTGCTGATGAGTGAGTCCTGTGAAGTTTTTTTGAAAATTTTGTATAATCTGCCTTGCACTAGTCAAAATTCTTACTGTATTTTGCATGTGACCAAGTTTTATATTGACAAGGACAGTCTTCACGGTAACGTGGATACATTGGCATTGGTTGAAATGGCTTTGCAAGAGTTCTCCTCTATCGAGAACATGCATTTCGATGTTATAGAACAACTTGCACTTGATTTCAAAACCTATCCAACTAAGTATTCCAAGTTCTATGGGAAATGTGAAGAAGTTGGCTGGCTGGATAGCGAATGGGCATCTTGTCGACCGCTTGCTGTAGAAGACGTTTTGGTGGAAATTCTACCATTTCTTACACCATTTAAACCTAGTATGTTAAATCATGCATTTGTTTTTATGTGCTCAAGTAATGATTTTCTTTTTCTTTTGCTAATTTTTTTTACTAACCATTGTAGTAGCCAGTGAATCCCAAGAGGTTATAGTGATTACCTCTGGGCTTGACGAGATCAACCTTTTCTTCAAGTATGGGGAGGTGGACGAGACTTAGCATTGGATTTGAAATGGAGCCCTAGCCACCTTGGTTCATAATGTTTAGGAAGCTAGACTCATGGATTTGTTCTTAGCTATAAATCTAGGTGTCCCAGCTATCGAAATGCTTTCCTTAGTTGACTCCTTTTTCGAAAAGGTTGATCGCTTCTGCACATGGGTTCACAATGTATGGGTGGTGTTTGAGATAAATGACAAAATTTTTGCAAAGCTTTTTGGTGTTCCCTCTAATGGCCTACCTATGGGGGAAAAGAGTAGCAAGAATGTCAACCATCAGGGGGACATAGAGGAATGGCTAGGGACCAGCAAGGACTGAAAGGGGATTCATATCCACAAGGTCAAGTTAGTGATGGTCCAAATGCTTTACCCTGTCCTCTGTGCCCGTGCCTTCCCTAAGCTACTCTTCCAAGGAAAAATCCTTGGAGTAGAGCAAGCCTGGATCATTCGAAAAATTATGGAAGAAGGAACCTACTACAATTGGGCCAAGTACCTCTCAGAAGGCTTGCGGGCTAAAATGGTCAAACTTCGTGATAAGCTTGATTCCCATTTCAACGTGCATTACACCTTCTTCATAGCTTGTCTGCAGCACTTTTTGGAATTCTTGGTGGTCTAAGAGAATAGTCTGGGTGTAACAAGATTGCACCTAGATATCCAACCCATGGATTTGCCAAGTTTTCCATACCACCTGATCCCAAGATCCCCCAGAAGCTATTGGGAAATCAATTTCGATAACAATGAGGAATTGGGTGGGGCGTATGTTTCATGCCCCTAATAGTGTTGGAGAGACACCTCCCATTAACATAGGAAATGTATAAAGGGGGACACACCTCATTGTAGAAACCGTGAAAACCAAGCTACAACGCAAAAAGTCTCGTCTTGTTGAAGAACCTTTCCTTGCTAATGAAGAGAGGGGGAGAAAGTTGCGAATCAAAGCTTGAAAAGTGCAGCCCATAGTTGATAAGTGTGTCTAATTGCTTCGTTAGTTAGTTTCCTATTTCATGTTAAGCTAGCCTACTTACCTTAAATGTGTTTAGCAAAAGAAGAAGAAGAAGAGGTTTTGGCCCCTGAAGCAGGGGCCCTCGTTGAAGAGGAAGAAGAGGCCCTGATCGCAGAAGAAGAGGCCCATACCACAGAGGAAGAGGCCCCCATTGCCGATGATCCTTTTGAAAAATGTGCTTCAGTAGTTGAGGGGCACATTATTGTTGAGGATTCCACCACACTTTTGAGTCAGCTAGAAGGGGAAAGGCTATAATTTGATGCTGGTGAGTTTGATCGCTTGCTTGACAGTGTGTCAATGGGAAATCCCCCTACTATCACCCCTAAGGGTTTGCTGTGTAGGAGTTTTACACTATCATTTATGTTGATTTTCATATTTTTTGTTGTCCTCTCCATCATTGCTAATATGTTTTTTTGTGCAACAGACACCACTATTAATGCCCCTGACCCTTATTCCTTGATTTGTCTCTAACCATGGACCAAGACCCCCGATAAATTTACCTTTTTGGAGGGGGTGGTCAATGACATGATTGATTACCTAAGGTAGATTGATCCTGAGATAGGTATATTGAAATTACTATGTTAGGCTCTCTAAGTTGCATTTTTTCTATGGCATTGTGACTAACATTTTCCCACTTGTGATCGACAACTTCTCATCTCAAGTGGGACCCTCGTTGAGTAGTCAAGGTTGATGCTATGCCTGAACTTCCTCCAAAGGCAACTAAGGTGCCTCATCATATATTTGAGGAAATGAGTAAATGTGCATTGTACTCAGCGTGCTCCTTGTGGTAGTGTAGGTGTGTCAATGAGGACCTTTGGAAGAGGGTACAACAACTTGAGAAAGAGAAGGCTAGCCAAGCTGTTGAGTTGGAGGACCTTCAATCCAGAAATGAATTTTTGTTGGCCTGTGACACTTACGACGGTAGTTGGCATATAGTTGTGATCGACTATGCAAGATACTAGATAGCCATATGGAGTAAGAATGAGGCCACATGTGAGATCATAGAAAAATGCATGCAGATGGACCTTCTGGCGCAGAAGAACCAAGACTAGAAGGATTATAGCACAAAGGTGTATGAATGGGGATAGGCACAAAAGAACCATAAGCATATGTATAAAATGGAATGTGATGACTATCATAAAAAATACCAAGATGCTTATGTTGAGTTGCATACCCATAATCTATTCCTTGATGTCATTGGCAGTTCTAGGGCCTACGAAAAGTTCATGCAATAGGTGGTGGTGAGTGAGTCTCTTGAAAGAGAAATGACCTTACCTTCTGGGAAGACCACCACCGCCACCTTTTCTTTGGGACCACCCACATGGACAACTGTGGAGAAAGAAAAAGTTGTGTCAAGTGTTGATCTGGGAGAGGAGAATTTGGCCAACCTCACTGAGGAGGAGATCCTACAACGTCTAGTGGCTAGAATGGATAAGATATCCTCTGAAATGGATGCAGGGCCATATCAAGTTAGTCACTCTTTGTTGTTCACTATTTATTTTGTGAGAGCCTTATTGTAGTTTTGATTTACTATTTTTTATTTTGTCTCATGCAAGATCCAAATGAAGGCATAGGACCCAGTGGAACAGGAAATGGTAATGCTGACGAAGACTTGTAGCGTGGCAGCAATTTAATTTTTTATGATCATTATTATATGGACAAAAATTGAATGAAACAAATAGTGTAAGACAATTATTTTATTTTTGTTAATCTATTATTTATTATTATTTTTTATTTTTTTTGGTGTTTGGGCCCCTTGAGTGCCTCTTGTTTTAGTTTTAGATCATTTCGAGCTGCAGCAATAGTTTAAGGCCATTTTGGGGCGTTGCTTAATGATAAAATTATTTTTTTTTATTTTTTTTATTTTTGTGTATTTTTTGAGAAGTGGGGTTGCTAGTAACAGGTCACGATGGTAGTTTAAGGTCATTTCAAGCCATTGCTAGTTTTAGGCCATTTCAGGTCGTTGCTCAATGATGATGAATTTTTCCTTTATTTTTGTATTCTTTATTTTAGGGAACTAGATTTGCTAGTTTTAGGCCATTTCAGGCCGCAATGATAGTTTAAGGCCATTTTAGGCCATGGTGCTAGTTTAAGGCCATCCCGAGCTGGGCAGTAGATAATTAATGCAAGCAACAACCATGATGTAAATGGTGGACATAATGTAAATATGAGGCATGATGCGAATGAAAATAGTAGACAAGATGTAAATAATTAAAAAAATGTAAACAATGATTGTGATGCTAAAAAAATGAACATAATGCAAACAGTAAATGTGATGCTGAAAATGAACATAGTGCAAATAGTGAACGTGACACTAAAATTAAGATTGAAGGAGATAAAAAAAATGTTAAAGACAAGCATTTATGGAATTGAATTATAGGTAATCTTTAACTATGAATTTGTTTCCTAACCCATCATGGGCTAGGCAAAGCATATGACCAAGAGGCTTTGTTGTGGTATTCTTCTATGTCGTCGTCTACTACCTAGAAAGGTAACTCAACCCATGTAGTTTCTTTATCTGAGTTGGCATTTTGTCCAGCTAATTAGTCAAGCAAGGGGTTTTAGCATGAAAAGACACTTTGTTCTTCGAGATTACTATCTCCAAACCCTACTCCATGTCAATTTTGTTTATGGCTTAGGCATCTACTTTGTCATCGTAGATCACCACTTCCCTACCTGTGTAGGGTAGGTGGATCTCTTGATGTATCAGTGAAGAGACAACCCTTAATTGGGCTAATCATGATCTCCCCAAGATTAGGTTGAACCTGGGCATCTCTTCCACCACAATGAACACCGCGCTTGTGGGGAATTAGTCCCCTACCACAAAGTTAATGTGGATAGTTCCCTTTACCACTACATGTACCCTATTGAATGATTTCAAGTAGGAAGTTGTCATGGATTTGATTTGATTGACCAAGCCCAATTTTTCCATTATGGAAAATGGAATGACATTGGTAGTAGCCTCGTCATCAACATGTACCCTTTGAATCTTGTACTAGCCAACCTAAATTGTGATGAACATGGGTGCCATTGTCACATGACCCTTTTCAAGGTCATTCTTAATGGACTTATCATGAAATGTCAAGTGCACTGGCCACGGTTCTTCAACCGTAGAGGGAAGCATGATAGCATGGATTACTTTCTCTTCAGTCGACATGTTTTCGTCAACTGGGATAGATGCTAACATGCAAACCATGGCCTCACGATGCACTATCAAAGTCATTATCAGGTCATATAGGCTTAAATTTGTGTTTTTTTGCTTTAGGGCCTATTTGACTTGTGTAAGGGCATTGAGAAAGTCTTGCCTGCCATCTTGTTGTTTGTTGGACTTCTCCTCTTCTATACATCCTAGAAGACAAATCTCCCAAGGGGGAGTGATTTTAGGCTAGCTGACAAGATTTTTTGGCTTGGCGGGCATCGATTGTGTATGTATGCTACCACCAACAGCTAATGATGAAGAGGTCATTGGAATTGCAGACAAGGGGGTAGGCTTAGGGGGACCTAGCATAGTGTGTTCCCTAGCCATCTTGTCTACTAAATGCTCTTCATGCTTTTTTGAATGAGGTTGTGTTGCAGTTTTTGTTGCCTTGCTTTGGGTGGTAGAGGAGCTTGGATGTTTTGGCACCTTAATGAAAAATGGTGCTTGTTGTGTTGGTGCAGGTGATGGTGCAACTCTAAGCACAAAGAGCGTAGGAGATGTCTAATAAGGAACTTTAAGAACAAATGGGGCTTGCAGCTTAGTTATGGGCATTTTGCACTGCGAGGCATACGAGCCACAAATGGTTGCTATGGTGGTTCTAGATTGTTGTCAATGCCAATGATATTGATGGTGTACCCTACATTGTTAGCATTTAAGGGTTCTTTGTAAACATGCATTGATTGGTTTTCGAGGTAGACGAGACTGCTCTTGTCCAAGACTAGCTTGCCCTGATCAATCATGCATTGGATATCATCTTTCAATGCTAAAAAATAGTCCATATCATGACCACATAGTTGGTGATAGTCACAGAAAAATTCTAGCCTAAAATTCTTAAGCATTGGAGGTTCATTGGGCATAGCCAAGAAGGTGTTTCACAAAACTTCATAGTACCTTTGATGGTGCTTAATTGCCTCCTCTAACATCTGTTTATATTGTATACACCTAGCTCCCAACAGTTGCTTCAAGAGTTTTGAAGGCTTGATGGGTAAGGAGGTATGCTTGGAGTGATCTTTATGTTCGAAGTTGGGCCTCGGTTGGGTTGGCACCATAGGTGTTGATGTTGAGGACTATCCTATGTTACTGGAGCTAGGTGTGGCATTAGTGGGAGCGTTGGGTGCTGTGGCAGCATTTTTGTTATTTCTGTTGTTGAGATTGGTTTCTTTGGCCATAGTAGCCATTGTTGTTGCCATGGCCTTGCCCTTCTCTTTGTCTTTCTTGATATGTGCATTTTTATAGGTAACATAGGCCAGGTTCCTACTAGCTTCAACCACATCCTGAATGCTCTTGGTTTGAGAAAAGGCTTGGCTAAGGGAACACGGGGCTAGATAGTAGAGTTTAGACTTAATAAATTTGTTTACCACACCCTTAAAAATGGCCAACAAGTGGGCCTCAGCAATTGGCTCGCGTATCTCATTCAGGGTTATGCTCCACGACTGTATGAATCTTTGCACAGATTCTACCAAGTCCTACTTGATGCTCATGAACTGGTCTAGTGTGACCTCTAGTTTCAAGTTGTAATTGAAGCAAGTCACGAACTAACTTAGTAGCTCCTCCAAGGTTGAGATGGAGACGCATGGGAACACATGGTACTAGTCCAAAGCTTTTCTTGTTAGGGACATGGCAAAGATGCGGAAGATGGTGTGAGGCCATGGTTGCAAAAATAGGGATTCAAACCTGAAGGTCACCAAATGTGCATTGGCATTACCCTCCCTATTGTATTTTGTAAATTGGGAGAGTGGCACCCTAGGGGGAAAAGTGAGCATAGGGATAGTCATGCTGATAGGGTCATCATGGTAAAAATCCATGACCTGGATGGTTTCAAAACTGATGGCCTTGAGCTATTTGATCTCTTTTGTGAGGGTTTGGATGAGTTGGAAGGCTTGATCTAGTCCGGGGGACGTTGCAGGTGGTTGTGGGGCTATGGGAGCAGCCATCATGAGCAGTGTTGTCAGGGTAGCAGCTTATCCCACGGGGAGCATCATTGGGCCTGCTCTAGTGAATGGTGTTGCCTAAATGGTCCACCACCTAGTGGGGGGTGCTACCTTGGTAGTTGCCATTGGTGGCTTCGTAGGGTTAGTTACCAGCTCAGTTGGCGGAGTAGCCCATAGCCCTACGTTTTGCTATACTACGTGCAGAAGCTGGTATGCTTGGGGTTGCACATAGTGTAACATCTAAGAGGGTTGCATAGTAGGGAGAGAAGCGGCTGGAACCCACCACATGGTTGAGAGTGGGTCTACTATTGGTGGTGGGATAGATGTAGACGAGGGAACAAGAGAGAAACTCACATGAAGTTGTGACATAGGCACAGTGTGTACATATGGCAGTGTAGCTATGACTAATGTTGGGTACAATGTTAGAATAGATTGGGAAGGGAGGGTGACTGGAAATGAAGTTGAAGGGCTTATGTGTTGATAAGTTGAAAACATGGGATGGCTGCCCATTACTAAAGAGGATGTGGGTTGTGGTAGGGTTGTGGTGACAACGAAGGAGGTAGAAGAGAAGAGTGAGTTTGTCCAAAAGACAATAGTGGAAGGGGTAGTCGTGGTGTAGACTTGGCCACCACCTTCAAAGTGGGAGTCCAAGTCTTCCTACCCATCTTGAAATGCTTCATCGTAGTGGGATTCTATGTCCCATTTCCTAGACCTACTCACTTGCATCAGTTGGTTTAACATCCATTGATATGCTTCAGTTAGTGGGATGGTGACATCAGAAGCATGGATGAACTCCCTCTCATTCCAGTGGAGGAACTCGAAGTTAAATTTATCCTTAACTTCCTGATGGTCCAAGGGTAGATTCGCTTGGACTTTTACATAGAGGAAATTGTATCACTTTGCATCTTGTGCCAAATGCTTAGGTGACAGATGCCGTAGCCTAGGGGACTATTGTTGTACTAGCACTGGGCTGGGTGATCGCTTGGGACCTGTTGTGCTTTGAATAGAATAGGGAACCTCTAGGTTTGAGGTGGGAACTAATATGGTAATGGGATTAATTTTTTTCTGTTATGAAATTGGTAAAAATAGGAAGGGTATGTGTGAGGCAGAGTTGCAAGCAGAACATTGTTACACTGAGTGGTTGTAGTGAAAGTTGTAGGAGAGGAGGCTAAAACTGGGTAGGCTGGGAAGTGTTAGAAGCTAGCTTCCTTCATTATTACACCTACTACACTGAGTAGGGCTACTACACTAGGAGGTTCACTATGCCACACGAGACATAGGCAATGTAGCGTAGTCAACAAAGTGAATGCAGTATAGTAAGTGGTTGGAGCCTTTCATCCTATAGAGTTCAAGAGGAACCATCATTGTAACTAGTTTGCATCACCCAGTGCATAAAAAACCACAAGGTTGTCATGTCTATGCTAGTAGGTGACAGGGTATAGAGAGCATGCAAGATTACATGTGATACATAGAAAGGGTACAAAGGGTCCTCCTTTTAGCACTAAAAACTATAGCAACCAAAAACATCAGTGGTTGGAACACTAAGAGGTCACCAGGTGTATAGCCTAACCCTAGATCCATGTGAGGGCTAAGTTGGAGAGAAATGGAAATGAGATGCCTTAAACGATCTGTTCAATCAGACAGAGACTTAATCAGTGTATGATAAACTTTCATAAAAATTTGTTTTAAAGATGTTAGGTATAACTTAGGAGATAAGCAACAAACATAACTTGATAGAGAATAATGCAAAATATGATAATTACAAAACTAAATGAAATAGGATTGAGTGAGAAAGTGCACCACCCCAGGATTCGGGGATTTGATCTTTCTTTGGTTAAAGATGTATAACTGATGCACAATGTGGATAGGCATAGCTTACAACAAAGCAGTATGGTCACAACTCCTTGAACTGCTATCAATAGCTTGCTAATAAGAACCTTCTACTTTCCAATCACTTTACTATAGCTAATCCCTAGGAAGCCAAAATGCCAAAATGCCAAATGCCAATCTTCAAATCCAACTACCAGAAAAGTGATTCTCAAAGCCAACAATGCCAAAAGCCAACCATAGGAAAGATGATTCCAAAAGCCAACACTTTGAACATTGTTTGCTAGGGTATTTATAGACTTAGATGTAGCAGAGAAATGTGGTTTGGATGCCACATGTCCTAGGTCCCACAAAGTGCAAACGTGACTATGCCATGCTACTGTGTGATGCTGTGCTACAATGTCATGCTAGTTTGCTACGTTATAGTGTGATGCTGAACGTGAAACTTGCTGTACTATGACCATATAGTTCAAGCTGCATGTGCCAAAATCCAGTGAACTACCATGTTTGTTGCAAAGAATGCCAACAATGAATGCAAAGTGGAGCATGTGCTCCAGGACTACATCTTCCTAACTTTTGTGAGGAGGGTCAAGCGTAGGGATAACTTCGGGGATAATCAAGGAGGGTGCAAAACAAAGCAAACTTGCTGATTCTGTCCATTGAAGAAATTCCAGGACAAGAGTAACCATTATGAACAAGTTTTGAGGCTAACTAGAGATTCTCTGAGGATTTCACATGAGTGTTACGCTACTTATGCTACCTAGCATATGGGCGTAGTGTAAACACTCACACGCTACACTGTGCTATGCTACGTAGCGTAGCGTTAGTCTGAGAGGAACCTTGTCAAAAATTTAAAAATTACCTATCTAAGGCCTAGCCAGGCAAGCAACTACAAGCCTATCTTTCATGATAAAAGGTCTTGGGACCTACGGAGTTCATCCTTGGGACACTTTGGTGCTTTTTGCTCTTGCTACATTGTGCTACGCTGCACAACGTAGTAGCCAATGTGACATGGATTTCTATTTGATCTATAATGCTTTGTCGAGCAATTCTGCTTAGGGCCAAGGGGTGAAGTGGGATAGGTAGTCTTAGAGGTCTGAATGTGGCCAAGTGTAGTCCCTTTGCTATGAACCACTTGGCAGGGGACCTTTATTCATTCTGACCTTGCTATGCTGTGCTATGATACATAGTGTAGCACAATGTAGCACCTAGTTTGGCTCAAATTCTAACTTACTTTGGAAACATTTTTTCATAGAATGTCAGTCATTTCCTAGCATAGTAGTAGAGAAAACTTGTTTGACAGTTGAAGCATGGACAAATATGCTTACTTCATCAAAGCCATCTAAGTAGGAGTATTGTTATAGTACACCCCTACTACATTGTGCTATGCTGCATAGCATAGCACAGCGTAGCACTCAAATTGAAATGATTTCTAACAAAAATTACCACATTTTGCTATGTCATGTTGTTCATGCATCAAGGATGAAGTGGGGTAGATATCCCGAAGGACTAAGTTGTTGTCAATATGCATCTTGGGTGCTCGATCAGTCTTCCCAAGGCTTGCTATGTTGTGTAGCATAGCGTAGTATAGCAGGTCTCATAGTTAGAAAAATTTTCGAAATATTTAGTCCATCCTAAACACCTTAGATAGCTCTTAGGTAGACCATCAACCGAGTCAAGAGTCAAGTTGGGTAAGCTAATGGGTGTAGCAAGCCTATCAGCTCGGGAGATAGAAAATTTGCTAGATTATGCAATCTACCCCTTGTGCCTCTTTCATGCAAACTGGCCTTGTGGATGGGTGCTACATTGACTGTGCTACAGAGGATGGTCAACAAGACCAAAAGTGGCTTTGTAGGCATTAGGACTTTTGGGGTGCCATATTGTCTGCATGGTTCAATGTGACACCATGCTCGTAGAGATCCTTGCCCAAATTTTGAGACTCTACTGAATCATGAGAGTCCTGAAATTTATGGTATTTCACTTTCTATGTCCTTCTTATCTTTTATTCTTCTCTTGGAGTGATGGATGTCCTTTGGGAATTGTTATGAACTATTAATGGTTGAAGGACTAGAATATAATAATGCAAAGTCATTGAAAGTGGATGGACTTGGTCTCAACTAAGGATGCGATAGTATTAGATTGTCCTAATTACAAACTTCACAAGGATCTGGTGTGACCTTGATGTAGATCATCTACCTACCATTTTCTCTCTCTACCATCATTCTCAAACCATACCATATCACTCCACTATTTCATATTATGGTTACTTTACACATTTATTATGAGGATCTTATAATCCGATGAATTTACTCCATTGGATATGAGTTTTAACATGGAATAACCTTTAATCATCCTTGGTGCCTACAAACTCCTTGGGATGAGGGCATGTAAGGGCATTAGAGGCAACTTGCATTCGAATGTCTAGATTTGCTTAATTTTGGCATTTTAAATTCATCTATATATGTTTAACTTATTTTTCTTAAGCATATATAACCATATTTTGTTTTGTTGACATCTTTATAGCTTCCATTAGGATCTTATTTCATCCAAAATTTCTCCATTTTCCAATTGCAAGGTTTAGCTAAGAACAACTACTTCAATGCAACCTTGTTGACATAGCAGTATGAATTGACATAGTCTCATCTATGCATCCTTGTTGACATATCACAAAATTAGTATAAATACATGGAACACTTAGCCATTTCTACATTATTTTCAAAAGAAGAAAGATGAGTTTTTGTAATTTTTCAGAGCCTAAGGACCTTCCAAGTGTTATAGCTCTCAAACTATCAACCTGTTTGCACCCATTTTTTTATTTTCATGCTACTAGGGGTAAGCTATATGTTGTGGGGAACCCAAACCTTTAGTTTCTTGTAGAGAATTTTTCAAAATTTTTCTAACTTTCCATGGTCATAATATTAAAATAATCCAACTAGTCAAGATCAGAAATAAAACATTAAAATAATCAACTATTAACACCTAAGATATAACATAATCCAATTTAATGAGAAATATTTCAAAATAACTAAGGATAATAAATTAAAAGGTAATCATGGATTATGTTTGTGATCACAGATGGCACCAAAATGATGACCATAGGAAGGAAGGCCTTCATAGTTCAAGGAAAAGTGATCAAGAGGAGGAAAGAGGAGGAAGGGGCTAGCAGCAACAGCCACAATAGCCCCAAGAACAAGCAACATAAACAACCCATGCCATTAGAACCCTTTGATAGGAGCCCAAAGTGAAATCTATTCTCTAGATTTTCATTGCTATAATAGGTTGATCTAGGCGAGATGAGATCCCTAGATAATGGCCTAGCCTAGAGGTCATTCTGACCGAGGCTTTCCTAGAAAAGATAAGGACTAAAAAGGTCCAAAGTTCCATTTCTTAAGAGTTGAACTTTGAATCCTTCTTGGTGCTAGCACTAGATGAGGTTCATACACAACTTTAGGGGTCTTCCATGTGGTCCATTCTCTCTAATAGTGAAGAATTATAGATGGGGAAGACTTTCCTATTCTGGAAAAACCAAAAAGGAGATGCATTGGTTAAAATCAAGAACATTATCATATCCTACTTAGTTTTGATCATTGTAGAGGTCCTTGAGTTGCCTAACATAAGGACCAAATTGGTTGAGATCTCTACACATGTGGATCTAGAGGCAAAGAAAGAATGGATGTAGTAGTGCTATAGAGTGGATCATAAGGAGCACAATGCTCTCACCAAGGTAGAGAGAGCATACTTCAAAATTTTATCTTATCGACCAAACCCAATGGTGAGGCCTAACAAAATCACTACTTTCTTTACCTATGAATTACACTACTCTAAGTGGAAATNTACTACATCCATTCTTTCTTTGCCTCTAGATCCACATGTGTAGAGATCTCAACCAATTTGGTCCTTATGTTAGGCAACTCAAGGACCTCTACAATGATCAANCTTTCTATGTCTCATCCATAGATTATGCAACAGGGGAGGCATAGCTTACTACACCAATGATGTGGTCAACCATGCTGTTGCTACATCATTGTAGGAAATGATGAAAGATAAGGAGGCAACTAAGTTGCAAGAAGAGGAGCAACCACCACTATCACTTGTAGCTCTAGAAACTATACCAAACGTAGGTGTAGTTTTTAAACAATTAAAAAAACTTTAGGAGTAGTATCTATAGTAATAACAGAGTTCTATAGGTGATGGAGAACCATTTTTCTACCATCTAGCCATGAGCCACTTGAATGAGGTCACAAAGATCATCAGTTGGATGGATAGTGACATTTCCCTACTATTTTCATCTTATAGGAATCAAGTACCCACAAGGTCCAATCCTAGTATTAGGGAGCTCATAGTGTCCATCCAAAGATAAACATTCATTGAAATCTTAGAAAAAGCTTTGGCCTTCTCTTTCATGGTGGAGAAAGGTGATGGATGATCATATGAGTCATGTAGCACAATGACCAAGAGGTAATGATGAAGATGGTAGTTGATAGGATTGTTGAAGCCCTGAATGCTCCTATGACATCAATACCAAAAATTATACAATGAAAAATGTCCATGCATTAGTAGGAGTGGGGAATGATCAAATGAGTGTTGTCCAACTTGAGGAGGTTTTGGAAAGACTAGTTGGAATCAAGCAACCATTCTAGAGATCTTTTATCTCCTAGATGAGATCACTACATACTAGTCACAGTTGCTAGAGACAAGGAGCAAACGACTTATTATCAATGCTTAACTAGAGGATGCCACTATAGCTAATCAATGGTTTGCTACCAAATTTATTGAGTTTCGTGTCCATCTCTCTAACTCTGCAATTCTCAGGCTTGAGCTTTCTAAGGATGAAGCTTTCCGATAGCTTCAACAAAGACTTCAAGAGGCTGAGAATGCAAAGGAGATTGTGATTTTGACATGTCCTTATCAAAAGTTATGGATTTTAGCACTAATAAGGATTTATCATAGGTCTATAAGGAGAACTTGATCCTTATAAAGAATGATAGCTACCTAGGCAATGTTGAGTAACAAAAGGACCAACTAGTCAAACTCATACATTAGTAAAAGAAGTGACTTATCAAGGTGAACCTAGATCTAAAGAGGCTAATAGTAGAGAATCATAATCTCTTAATGAAGAAAGTCCATGTCTTTCATCAAAATATTGTAATCAAGGTAGTTGCTTAGAAGAATTAAGCCTTGAAGTTTGAGCATGTAAAAAATCATTATAGCAATTAGGTTGGGCTCCTTAAGGAAGCTAATGAAAATAAAATTTAGTTAGCAAAGGTAAAAATAAATTCCAAAAAAGAGGTGATGTATGAAAGCCCATCTTTGATCAACTAAATACATTCAACAAGGTTGAAATCCATCCAAAGGAGTTATATATTAAAGAGATGATAGAGTACATGAAGCTGACCAACCTCTGTTATGCAAATTGGGTCATGTTGATAGTGGGGAGGCCAAGATTAGAATCATAGAAATAGGTGGTCACTTTCTACCTTTGTCTACAAGGTAGAATTTAATCTCCATAAAGAGATAACACAAAAGTTATAGATAGTTAATGCGGAGCCTAAAGCTCTTAGAAGCAAATTCACTGACCAAAAATCTGTTGCTCAAAACCTATCTAGGAGGATAAATAATTATTAGGATTTGTAAAACCTTGTAAAAACATTTAACATAGAAAGTAAAATCTTCGTAACCTAGTTCATCAACATAAAGGAACTATTTCTTTCAATATTGTGCCTGTGTAATATTCTTACACTAGTTCACATCAACAAAGCTACATGGATTGTATACAATCCACCCCAAAAAAAAAAAAGATGAAAGCACTTTTGAATGCTTTCAAACTTCCAGCAAAAGTAGTGATAGTAGTAGACCAACCTTAACCTCCACTAGTGCGAAGACAAGAAGAGGTACCATCAAAGACATAAGAGCCTCTACCTCTGGGCATTGTTTGAGATTTTATCACATCTTAAGCTATCCTACATGTGCCTATTGAATTTTTATAAAGTGTTCAATTTTGTTGTAATGGATGCTCATTTCAATAATCATATATAATCTGGTACTTAGAGTTAGTTAAGAGTCAGTATGTTTATGTTTTAGTTAATAAATTCCATACCTTCCAATTTTTTAAGAAGCTTGATCCTACTTTTGTTCACTCAAGAACAAGTTTTCAAACAATCATGGGGGTATGATGAGACATGAATAAGATAGGTTGCATCAACACATGCTCATTGATGTAACCCCATCAACGTATGCCTGTTGAAGCATGGTAGGATTCGTTGATATAGATATGTTGACATTGACATAGTCATTGCCCATATAAATGTGTGAACCCCTTGCATTTATGATAATTTTCAATCATAGCCTTAGCTAAACTCTTGCAGTTTCTTTTTCCTAGAGTCGGAATACTTTTTCTTTGAGTGTCCATAGTGTGAACCTAAGATATTGTATGGAGTTTTATTTAAATGCTCTTGTACTTAAACACATTGGTATGATTGTAATAAAATTGAGATTTCCTATATCCATTGTAGTACTTCGACTAGCTTAACTTTACTTTTCTGCACTATATTTTACTTACACTTTCCATTACTGTCTTTAATTAAGGAATTAATGTTATTAATCATAAATACATGAGTATGACTAGTTTGAGCATAATTTGTTAATGCTTGGTAATCCTAGTAGTAGATATTTGGTATATCTAGTAATAGCCACTTAGTAACCCAATAGTGTTAACACTAGTTTCGGATGTGTACGACAAGTGGAAATGATTACTTCACATCAGGATAATTAGTTACTAGATTAGTTGATTAGTTAGATAATTTTTGTTACACCTTTATTCAATCATCTAGTCATTAGGAGAAAAATATATAAAAAATAATTACAAAAATATACATATTATGCCTTAACTACATTTAACCATACATGTAGATAAAATACAAGTATGAGTTACGAAGACAATGATCTTGCAACTACATGATTGACTACTTAGAAATATTGGCCAATTAGGTAACTAAGTCTATGGAATTTGATCGAATTGCTAGTGAATGCTTGTGATTCATATGTTTGGGCATAGGGGATAACTATTGCTCATCAAAAGCCAACTTGAGCTTGAAGTAGATAGAACAACAGATCTTGGAAATTTTCAAAGAGACTCACAGTAAGAACTAAGACTTTCAGTACTTATTTTATTTATTTTCATTTAAAAGATAAAGTAAAATAAAAGTAATTTTTTGGTCTTAATTTTTATATGCAAACTCTAGAGAAAGTAGTCAAGGATTAACAAAAGAGTTGGATTTGATGTAGGTTTATGAAGAAGAAAAGCAGGAAGCTATAGGAGATGCATAAAGCTATTACTGAATATTATTTTTATATCAAGTATGTTTAATGCATGAGATTGTATAAAATTTCAAGCATGTTTGATGTAGACATAAGATGTCACGTAAAAAGTTATGATGTGCATTGGTTGTATAAATTCTAGGACAAAAAAGAGTCCTTATTCATGTCAATTTTAACTTAGCCATTTTTTGTGTATAATAACTAGAATTAATGTGACATGTAAATCCTAACAACTGTTCATTAAATTAAAATTTCTCACTAATAATAATATGTAATTATGAAAAATTTTAAGCAGAAGATAATGTCAATTTTTTTCACTAACCATCATTGATTAATGATAGAAAATAGTAGAAAAGTAATTAAACAAAAATTCTAACATAGGCTACTAGATGTCTACTACTTAGATGAGAAAAATTCAGTAAACAAAATGATTATAGAGTTTATGGATTCAAGGTTATTGTGTTTCACAATGAATCATCGAGTATTTGAGAAAGAAGGATAAGAAGAATATTTTTTCATAGGAAAGGATATATCTAGTTCATTAAATCCTAAGTTAATAAATTTAATGTTAGAAGAAGACTTGTTGCCAAAGTCTATGGAACCAATGGTAACCTCAAAGTTCTTAGGTAAATAGGAGACTATAGGCTTACCCATAAGTTCAAGCTTGATATTAGCTAGTATGCCACTAAGCTGATGAGATTATACTTCTTAGTTTAGGTGAGAAATATTTGAGATTTTTTTGTCTACAAAGATAACTATTTCATAATTGTGAATATGAATGTGTATCTCTTAATGTATAGAAGAAGACATGGCTTGATGTTGAGATAGCCAAGGACATTCTAGTATATCATTAAGACCAAGGACACTTTTGTATTAGCATAAAGATGGCTTTAGATTATACAAAATCATC
The DNA here is from genome assembly GCA_015680685.1 of Gnetum montanum. NCBI lineage: Eukaryota > Viridiplantae > Streptophyta > Gnetopsida > Gnetales > Gnetaceae > Gnetum > Gnetum montanum. Next base: position 10,736 of record MNCI01034577.1, on the reverse strand, counting down.
TACCATGAAAGATAATCAAATGGAACCTATAAGCTCTGCTTGTATATTCTTAAATGAAACTAGTTTAGTGAAAATTTCATTGAAAACTACCTAATGATGAATACAATGATTCTTGATAATGATCCATGTGATCATGTTCAATCTAGTTCTATCATCAACATGTATTATAGAAATAATAGCTTTTGAAGATACTTTTATGATGATGTAAAGTAGAAGTTAACACATATCTTTTGTCTTCAAATCTATCTTGATGTTCTCAACATGGAAGTTCAAACTATCTAATCTATAGTGAGGGACTTGAAGAAAGGAGGATATGACCTTCATCTTAGTAGGAATGTTAGTTGGAACTATGATCTTCTTAAGAACATCATATAGTGTAGCCCAATGTTCCTTATAGCTTATGACAAGATCATATAAAGATAACAATGGTGGTCATTTGCTATAAGGCCTTGTTATCCAGAGGCTGAGATGCTTGTGAAGGAGGTGCTACTATAATAGGTTGTATAAGATTAGAAGAAGTTAGGATACTGCTTGAGGAAGTAGTCTCCTATTATTTTTGGAAGGAAATATTCTTTATTATTTTAAAAGGTTGCTTCAATGCATCAGTAGTATTCTTCTTTTTCTTAGCTAGATGTGACTAATTGGTCTATTGACTATGAGTTAGGATCTTCACATGATGTGAAGGAAAAGATAATTTTTGAGATTTAATGAATGAAGAAGTGTTTTTGAGATTCCACAATAGATGGAGTAGGACAAAAAGTGGATGGATGTGTAGATTAAGCAAGAGTAGTATGATGAGAGTTGGTAGCATGAATGCAATAGGGATGTGAAGATGAAAACTTTGATTTGGATGATATGATGGTGTAGTTGGAATAGAAAATCACATAAAACTTCCAAGGTTATAGTGATAGCTACTTGGATTATTTATAGTTGGACTAGTGGATGATATAAGGCTCTTTGGGTTGAGGCTTATGAGCTTTGTATTCAACCTTGAAAGCTGAAGGGATTCTAAAATACTTTTAGCTGTTGGTTGTTTGGATGCATAGTGGATGGATCACTCTCCACCACTATTTTTCCCTTATCAATAAGATTTTGAATGTCATCCTTTAGATTCCTAAAGTTATTTGTATCATATCTAGTAGTCTTATGATAATAGCAAGATTTGTGTACTCACATCACTTAGGCACCTTAATGTCATCTTCTCATTTTTGAGAAGGATCCATAGCTATCAACTGAATGTGAAGGAAGTGTGCTCTTTCTTGATCAAAGACCTGCTTCTTCATAAGATGGTCATTTCTAGGAAGATTATTTAGAAGTAGAGAGTACCTCATGGGTATTTTGATATACTAGTCTCTACTCCTTTGAGGTTTTTGTGGTTGAGTAGAAGAGGAAGTAGTTGATGAAGCATTTTTTAGTCCCTTAGAGAAAGAGAAAATATCTACAAAGTTTGGTGGCATCTTCTTTTATTTAGTAGTCATATTAGCCTTGTTACGGACTATCATGAATTCTTGGCTATTGTGTTGAATGGTTGATTCTTCAATGTGTCTAGTGGCCATGAAAACATCATGTAGAGAATGATGCTTTGGATAAGCCATTCTTTTCTGAATGTAGTTAATTATTTCTACTTCAAAGATTTCTTGCAATTGACATTTTTCCAAATGAGAGGATAGTTTTGTTGATACTACTAGCTAGTTTTGTTTATGCTACTAGACATCAAGAAATGAATTTACTAATGGTTTTGTTTAGAGCTTATTTGATGCTAATGAAAGACATTATGTTGGTACTTTGAGGTACATTAAACATGAAACATCTAATAAATGCAGCAAGTAGTTGCTATAGAGAGGTGATAGATCCATGTGCTAGGGACCTATACCACTCTAAAATTCTTCCAAAAAGTGTATTTGAGAAATGTCTTAGCATAATATATGGGTAAGGAGCTAGAAGCATGCATTCATTTCTAAAGATGACTAGATGATTCATGGGGTCTTTTATTTTACCATTGTACTTGGTGAAAGTGAGTAGAAAGCCTTCCATAGGAAAGATAAGAAAAAGGATTGTAGAGTTGATAAGGTTTCTTAAGACCTTATCCAAGGAAACATGAGAATTTTCCTACAAGATGAGCACCTTTGATATTTTTTCTTCATTGTTATAAAGATGAAGCATCATATTGTTGAGTAATACAAGTAGTTGTGAACCTATTTTAAGGAAGTTAATGATAGAGGAAACCATAGCAATAGGTGAAGAGGTTAAGAAAGGATACATATAAGAAATGGATCTAGATATTTTGGAGTAGGTATACCTAAAGAGATTGAGATGGATGGGTATATAGGAAAGGAGAATATGCTAGTGGTTTGAGGAATGCTAAATGGCTATAGAGGAAGAGAAGACAATGAAAAAGTATGAAATAGAGGTATAATAGGTTGAGGTTGAGATATGGAATGAGTGGTCCTTTCAAAGTATGGTATAGAGAATTAGAAGATGGATTATGGGTTATTAACATTATTAGGTAGCAGTAGCTGATATTATGAAGCAACAACAACAAGAAGGCTAAGTGATTCAATAGGTAGTGGAATAGTTCTAGGTGCACTACTCTAAGTAGTTTAGATGTTGTTATTGTAGATGTGGTAAGAGTAAGAGTTACTTTTGCCAAACTCCCTTGATAGTTTCTCTTTGTATTCATCTATCAAATGGATGTTTTACTCAAAGGACATGCTTTGTTTACTTATTTTGAGAGTAATGCAAGGATCATGAGGTTGATCTAGGATACTCTTCATCATAACTTCCTTGATTTGTAGATGAACATGCTTCTACATCTTCTCTTACTCCATGATGAATTCTAATAGCTCCTTAGCTTCATCATAATCTAGCTCAATGGGATCATCTAGATTGTGAAGGATGGTAGCTCATTAACACACTCATACTCTGCCATGAGTTTAAGCATATTAGGCATCAAGATATAGCCCAACTTCCATTTGACATAGGCTATCTTATAGTCCTTCATGTTTATTCTACTTGAAAATGTTTGACTGCTTAGATCTAGAAACTTCTGGATTTGGAAACACTTGATGATGATGAAGCCATAGTAGCAACTATGAAGATTTTGTGACTTTACAAGGATATTACTAGTGTGTCAATTTGTTCTTGAAAATAAGTTCACACTTGAAAAAAATTGTGAGAGAGACTTTATTTTCAAATAGGACATTCAAATCATAGAGAAATGATGTGAGATTAATGTTTTGATGTAGCACATCAATGAGAGTTAGACAATAGAAAAAAGAGCTTGGAAATGATGTGAAAGTTGTGGGTAGGAATGACACAATGTTAATGTATCAACATAGAACATTGTCAACACTTATTAAATGGAAAAGTAGAGAAAATGCAAAAATGTCATGTTGCGATTGGAAAATTTGATCACTGGAAAATTGAAGATTCAAGTGCAGTAGTTTTAACCCTGAATCTCAAGGGCCTCCATGGAAAAATGGGATCCAAGGTGCCTTGGACGGTCTTGTAGATTACCTAGGGACTTAAGAAGGATCAAACAAGGTAAGAAAATGAAAATACAAATATAGATTAGAAAAATAAATGTACTAAAATAAAACAAATAAATCTAACTTGCACACAAATAGAACTATAAAATTTATTGAAAAAATAAAGGAAGAGTCTAGAAATGTATACAAAGTTGTGCCTATAGCAAGTGGGTTCACTTCAATGGGGGTTCAAGGTTCATTGAAATCAATGGCTTTGAATTCCACAGTCAGCTGCATGATCTACAGATTCTACAACTCCCAATTCCATTGAACCTTGTTACCTTTTGCACTAGATCTACAACACTGGTGATGTAGGGGGTGAGATGTGTGGGGGTTTATTAATAGCTAGGAGAAGCAACACTAGGAGTCTCAAGCCCAAGATGGTTAGTGTTGATACCAAAACTCACACAATATCAAGGGGGTAAAAGGGATCACAATGGCTATAGGGGTTCCATGTTAGGATGAATCAACAAACTTCATATTTGTAGGTGCACAAGAGCTCTTGAATGAAAAATATGGCTGAAAATGCAAAAGTGTGAAACCTTTCTATGGTGTTGGTGTTTGGTTTTTATAGGTCTTTGGCCACAAATTTGGCTGCAAATTCTGCTTGATTGTTGACAGAATTCTAGCTATGTGAAGGTGTTTGTAGGTTTACAAATCCAGCTGTGTTACAATGTATGGTAAGTTTTGATACTCCCATGGTATCAAAACTTTACACTAAAAATAGTAAATGAAAATTTCACCCACACTCTCTTCTTCCACCTACATTGGGCCTTCCAATAGCAACGTTAAAGTGTAGGGTCAATGCTAAAGTTGGAGAAGTGCTAAAGTTCTAGGTCATGTTGGAACAATGTTGGGGGCAAGGTGCAACACTAGGAGGATGCAATAGTAATGCTAGGGGGTAAGAGTTATACCCTCCATGTTGATCATGGGTGATTTTACACCCTCAACAAGAGTTATACTCCCCATAAAAGCTAACAAAATGCCAATTTTGATAGTCTCAAAGGCATTTTTAACCCCCTAAGCCCAAATATAGGCATGATATGGCTTTTTTCTTCACTTGGGGTTTGAGGCTTTAATTACTTATGAGGCATTTTTCAGCCCCAAAAGCTAAAGTATGTGAAATTTCATCTCTTGGATTGCAATCTTCACATTTACAATGAAGTTTAGCCTCAAGTTTCATAGAGCAAGGCCTACAAAGGTTACAACATGCATTTTTTGTGGTGTTGCATGTCAAAATTATAGAAAATTGGAACATAAAATGAACCCTAGAAACAACTTTTAGTCATACAGAGATCTTCTTTCTAGAGCTAGAAAGATGTTACTATAAGAATCTTCATAATAATGGAATCTAACATATCCTAACATGAAATAGAGCTAGGAAATTCATGGCCATCTAACAACCTAGGAAAATCAAAATTTTGGATAATCTTCCTCAAATCAAAAGGAAAATTAAAGATCAAAGAAAAAACCTAATAATTTGAGCCAAATTTTTTGCCAACATTTAGAAAATTAAAAGTGAAAAGAAAAGTGAGTGCATGAAATAGCTAGATAGAAAAATATACAAAGATTGTATGAAAATCTATGTAAAATAGAACATAGCATGTAGTGTGCTAGTAAAGTGATATAGATCTAATTTGTTCAAAATTTTAAACCAAAGTTAAATGCATAAAGACAAAGAATAGATCAATAGAAGATCTAGATAATGCTAAAAATAGAAGAGCTAATAGAGAAAAACCCACATTATAGGGAAAAAGAGAACATGTGAAAAAAATATTTTGAGAAATGTACTATGGATTTAGAGGCATCTAATGAGTAGTTGTGTTATCCCATTCTTGCTCTAATGCAGATCTAGCAGGAATAATAGTAGATTAAGTAGTTGACAAAATAGATGGAATGATTAGATCAATGTATTGACCTAATTCTAAGTGATTTCTCCATGTATTAGGAGGAAAACACAAAGGGGATACAATATGATAATAGGGAAAAAGGAAAAGAAAAAAAAGGAAAAAGACTGTAGTTATTCTACAAAGAGGTAGGATCTTCAAAAAAGGTTTTCCAAAGCACCAATTACAAGAACATTACCCACACAAAGTAATAGAGAGGGTTGAAAATGTTATGTGGATCTCTTAGAGCTCGATAAAGAAAAGTACTTACCAACTAATAAAAAGCCAACCCCTTTATGTTTAAGGGTATCCTCACATTTATAAATTGAAAATGATCATAGATCATGGAGAAATGATGCAACAGGGTCTATAAAATCTTCTAGAAGCTTCTAAATGATTCTAAATAGGAGAAATGATGTGAAGAAGTAAAAGTGATGTTAGATGTTAAAAGTAATACACGAGATGTTAAAGAGCTAATGTAGACACTAGATGTCAAAAGTTAATTTGACAAAAGACATTAAAGAGTTGATGTATTGGAAGAGAAAAATTCGATATCAATCATCAAAAGTGGGTTTGATGTTAGACATTAGAAAGTAAATTTAACATTGAATGTTGAAATTTAATTTGACATGAAACATTAAAATCTAGGATTAGAATTGACATTGAAGTTGAATTAGGACATTGAAACTAAAAGAGATGCTAAAATGATGCTACAGCTAATGAAAAATGTCATTTATGATAATATGGAGATAGGAATTTAGAAACTACATTGTAGATGATGTAAAATGGTAAATATGAGTTGAAGATACTTTAAATGCTAAAAGGACATCGAATGTACCCAAATCCTTAACTTTTGTAGACAAAGCCAAAGTGGGGATAACACTTGATAGTCCTTGATCAGGTTCAATTAAGAGTTTATGAAAAATACTTAGGTTCATGCTCTATAGTAGCTCTCATTATTTCTTTAGGCTATTGATGGCCAACCTTAGCCAAAGATGCTTATCACATAGTGAAATATGTCATACTTGCAAAAGACATGGCTCTCTTAACTATATTCCTCATAGAAGCTTAACATGTCTTAAATCACATGGCCCTTTTAAAAATGGGATTTATAACTTATTAATGATATCATTTCTTCTTTAACTACTAGGCACTAATTCATTCTAATTGCTACAGGAATACTTCACTAAGAAGGTAGAGGTTGTTTCTTTGCATTTCACCAAGTTCCACTTTATCTTCCATTTCATCCTTGACCATATAATAGCCTACTTTAGTGTAACTCTCCAAATTGTAACTAATAATAGATCTCAATTTAAAAGCCAGGATGTAGCTAATTTTTGTTTCATGCATCACATTACTCAATCTTTTGCATCACCTTACTACCCTTAGTCTAACGATTATTCTAAGTCCACCAATAAAACTCTCATCCACTTTCTTCTTATCATGGTCAATAAAACCAAAAAAAATTGACATATATAGCTATCCTATGTCCTCTAGGTTTATTGTACTAATTTTTGTGGAACTACTTATCATATTCCATACTTTTTGACCTATGGTTTTGAGGTAGTCTTACTAGTTAAGATCTATGTTCCAGCTCTTTGTGTTGCTTTGCATGGTTGGTATTTAGATCAAAATAATAATAACATGTAATGTGTTGAGTTGGATATGCTTGAAGAATATTAGCAAGTTGCTCTTCAACATCTACATGAATATTAAGTAGATATTTAGCATCATCATTCCAAACATGTTCAAATCAAAAAGATTCATGAAGATGCTTTGGTTCTTCACCATTTTCTCAACTCTAGCAAATATACAAAGTACTCTCCCAACTAGAAGGATTCTTTTCTAGTGTTTTAGTCTCTAAGAAATGATGTCTACATTTTTTCTGATCTAGAAGGACATTAGTTTCTAGATCATGTTAATAAAAGCTTTCTCAAGTACTACTGCAAGTAGTCAAGCTACACCATTAAACCTGATGACTATTTGAGATTGAACGAGTGTTCTCTCAGTAGTAGTTTTCTATTTACTATGTTAGGATAATAGGTTTTTCTCAAAATATTGTTTTTCTTGCATCATTTTGCATCTATAATCCCCTATTTTTCTAGCTATTTTCTTCCTACTCCCCTATACTATCTATTCCATTCTACTCTATGTGCTCAACACAACCAATGAGGTTTTTGTATGACTAAATATCTCATTTCTTTATTTGAGGGTGTGATTGAGCATATTTTTGAATGGGATAGGGAAGGATTAATTTGAAAATATATAGATGCCATTTATTTTAACCATATAGTGTGTATAATTTAGTCATGTCCCACTTTTGCAGCATAGCACCATCCTCATTATAGATGTATGGATGATATCCTCTTTTCTTCATTTGCTTTTTTACTCTTTATTTTTTTTATGATACAAATTATGCTATACTATATTGTATTTATTCCTTCTTCCTTGATTCCCCTCTCCTCATCTATTTTCCATTCCTCTCTATATTTAGCATTAGTTAGGCTAAATAAGTATCTCTTCCCTAATGTAGTGAGAAAGTGTTGAATGTAGAGTGATATAAGGAGTGTGAAATCTATATATGAGTGAGGTAAGAGAGAGGTTAGCTTTAGGGATCTAGTTGTGTCTCACTTTTGTGACCTAACATCCCACCATTGATATATTGGCAATGTTACTAATATGCGTTTCCTACACTTTATTACTCTCTCGCCTTACTTTCCTCTATCTCTCTTTCTTTCTTTATCCCTTTCTATTTTTTATGCTTTACATTGGTGAGACAAAATGAGTGTCTATTTTGTACTCTAGTAAAGGTGTAATTGAGAGATTTGAGTGGGTTAGGGAGTTATATATCCACATTTTTATGTAATTATTGAAATCTAGTCACACCCTTCTTCTCTAGTGTAGCACTTCACTATAGGTGTATCAATGATGTCCCAAACTTTCTTTCCTATGATCCCACTTTATTTAATTTTCTTGTAGATACCTTTTATCTCATCTTTTCTTAATGGATTCCTCTTGAGCTTTTTATTAGTACCCATCAATAGGGGACAATGTTGTATCCACTTTGGCTTTACTTTTGCATAAGTTAAAAGTCTTGGGTACATTCTATGGCTTTTTAGCATTAGGGCCATCTTTAGTAGTCTAGATTTAATGTCATGTATAATCTATAACATAGTTTCTAAATCTCCATATTCAACATTCTAGAAATTATGTTTCACATCATTATCAACATCATTTTTGGCTTACCCTCTACAACTTCTAGTTTTTATGTTTGATGTTAGCTCTAACATTCATTCTATCTTCGTCTTTTAGTGTCCAGCATCAGTTTCATTTTTTATGTTTAGCATAAAATCTTACATTTGCAACATACTAGCTCTTTGACATCCAATGTCAATCCCACATTTGACATCTAACATCAATCCTCACATCAAACTTTCTACACATTGATTTTCCCATCTAGAAGCTTCTAAAATCTTCCAAAAAAATTTTATGACTTCCAATGTATCATTTCCTCCATGAGCTATGAGGTATTTTCTTCTTATAAATAGAAGGATACTCCTAAAGGAAAAGTGATTAGTCTTTCTAATGTTTTGTTGGCATTTTCCTTCATCTAGCTTTCAGAGATTTTCTTAACATTTGCAATCATTCTACTACTTATCTTAGTTAGCATTATTTGTGATTGGTGAATTGAAAAACCTTTTCCAAAGGCTGTACCTCTTTGCAAAATAGCTCTTCTCTTTTCTCTCTCCACATTTTCCTACTAATGCATTGTTTCTTCATGTTGTCTTCTTGACACATGGAGAGTCACTCAAAATCATATTAATGCATTGATCTGATCCATTCCTCTACTTCATTAGCCACTAAATTTTCTATTTTTTACATCAAATCTACATTAGATGCATACATTAGAGAAGGAATGGGATAACACAGCTTCTCTTCAGTTGTCTTTAATCCCTAGTACATCTCTTGAAATCCTTTTAGTAGGCTCTTATTCTCTCTAATTTGTTTTGTAATTTGGATCAACTCCTTTTTAGCTTTCTTTCTATTTCTAGGTTTCATCTAGATGTTTTTTCAAATCTATCTTTATCATTTTCCTTTTTGGTTTAGCTTTTTCTAGACTTTTTCTATTTTACACTTTTTCTTTCTATTGTCATCCACATGCTATAGTTTGTTTTATCTAGATTTACATATGATATATACTCATTTCCTATTGGCTATTCCATGCATGCATGTTTTTCTTGTTACTTGATACCTACTAACATTTGGCAAAAAAATTTGGATTATATTGTTGGATTTTTCTAATAATTTGGAAGTCCCATTTTGATTTTAGGGAAATTATTCAAAAGATTAGTTTCCTAGACCATTTAGCGGCCACAATATTACCTAGCTTAATTTTGTATTATATTGTATTGAAACTTGATATTATGATGATTCCTATCACAACAACAAGTTCATTCCAATGTATGTGGATGTCATTTAGGCTCATGGTCTCAAGGAGCTTGTATAATTTCATTAGGTTACTAGGGGCTTATGATTTCTAGGGATGTGCATATTATAATTAAGATTTATGATACATGTTAATGTCATGATCCTCTTATTTATGTTCCATCTCAAGATCTTAGAGTGTCCCTTTCTAGAAATGTAGGATGGATCTCATAGGTTCTATCAATCCTCCATCTTCTTCTCATCATTAGTTTATTTTAATAACTACTAAATATTTTACTAAGTGGATCAAAGCTATTCCTTTAAGAATTATAAATTCTAAGTATATTTATCATTTTACTTAGGATTCTATAATTGCTTACTTTGGTATCCATCTACATATTGTGACTAATAATGGATCTCAAATTAAAAAGAAAGAACTAGTCAAATTATACTATCAATATCAAATTACCTAGTGATTCTCATCTCTGTATTACTCTTAATCCAATGGACAAGTCAAATCAACTAATAAACCCTTCTTCCATTTTTCTTAAAATCATGGTTAAAAATCCCAATGTAATTAGAATACCTAGTTATTCCATGCCCTTTGGTTCTATTGTGCCACCTTCCAAACTACAACTAGCATAATGCTCTTCATGCTAACCTATGAATTAGAAGCTATGTTGCTAGTGGAGCTAGATGTACCTTTTCTTCATGCATCCCTGAACTATTGGATGATGGATGAGGAGAATAACAACATATGTTTTGTTGAGCTAGATACACTTGAGGAATACTATAAGAAAGTAGTAATTAGTATTCAAAATTATCAAGAAGCCATGCACAAGAATCATGACAGGCATGTTAGACTCAGAGACATCAAGGAAGGTGACCTTGTCCTTAG
>MNCI01034571.1:676841-704457 GCA_015680685.1 Gnetum montanum | reverse complement strand
GATTCCCTGAAAGATGAAATTGGTCCTGAAACTATGCGAGAGGAGTCACCGATGGAAATTTCCGTGTCATTAGGATCTTACTTTATATCTTCTTTTGTTTCGTGCATCTCCTGAAGACTGACAAGCTGGAAATAGGCACCTTTGGGAATTGCCATTATCTTTTTCAACTATTAAATTGCAAAAAATTTTAACCAGTTTTATCATGCCAACCTGTTTCATGAAATGGCCAAAATGTGCCAACACTTAGGTGAGGGCATTAAGAAGATCCTGCCTACCATCTTGTTGTTTGTTACCTCTTTCCTCCTCCATTCATCCTAAGAGATGAATCTCCCAAGGAGGGGCAGTTTCAGGTTAAGGACTGTGGTTTCTTGGGCTGGATGGTGCCAATTACTTCTGTGTGGTGTTATTAGTTGCTAATGATGAGGGGGCCATGGGCATCAAGGAAAAGGGGGTAGACTTGGGGGGAATAAAAGTGGCATGTTCCCTATCCATATTATCCACCAATCTCTCTTCCCATTTTTTTGAATGGGGAGGCTTTGGTGCCATTTTCATTACCTGGCTTTGTGCAATAGAGGTGCTTGATTGTTTTGGCATCTTAATAATGAATGGTGCCTATGGTGTTGGCACAGGCAATGCATCTTTGAGCACAAAGGGTGCAGGGGTGGATGTTTGAGGATAGACCTTGAGGACAAATAGTTGCAGTGACATCATTTTTGTCATTGTCAGGGTTGCTGCATTCCGAGGAGAGACACGCACCACAAATGGTTGCTGTGGTGGTTCTGGATTGTCATCAATGCGAATAATGTTGATTGTGTACCTTGTGTTGTTGGCATTTAGTGGGTCCTTGTAAATGTGCATTGATTGGTATTTAGGGTGAACAAAACTACTTTCATCTAGGACTAGCTTGCCCTGATTGATCATGTGTTGGATATCATCTTTCAATGCTAAATAGTAGTCTGTATCATGACCACACAATTGGTGATGGTGACAGAAATGTTCTACCCTAAAGTTCTTAGGAACTGATGGCTCATTGGGTGTGGCCAAGGAGGGGCTCCTAAGAAGTTCGCAATACCTTTGATGTTGTTTAATTGCTTCCTCTAACATTTTTTTATGCTATATATACTCATCTCCCAATAGTTGCTTTAGAAGTTCTGAAGGCTTAACAGGTAAAGGGGTGTATTTGGAGCGATCCTTGAACTTGAAGTTGGGCTTAGGCTAGGTTGATGCCTCAATTACTGATGTTGAGGGCTATCCCATGTTACTTGAGCTAGATGTGGTGTTAGTGGGTGCTGTGGCTACCTTTTTGTTGTTGCTGTTGTTGGACTTGGTCTCGTTGGCCACAGTAGCCACTATGGCTATTGCGAATTTGACCTTCTCCTTGTCTTTGTTAAGGTGTAAATTTTTGTATGTGACATAAGCTAGGTCTTTGCTAGCCTCGGTTGTGTCTTGGATGCTCTTGGTCTGAGCGAAGGCTTCACTGAGGGAGTGCAAGGTTAAGTACTAAAGATTTGACTTAATAAAATAATTTATTATCCCCTTGAAGATGGCCAATAGGTGGGCATCAATGATAGGCTCACGTATCTCATTCAAGGTGCTACTCCACCACTGTATTTATCTTTGCACAGCCTCGAGTGGGTCTTTCTTGATGCTCATCAGCTAGTCCAGCTTGAAATTCAGTTTCAAGTTATACTTGAAATGGGTCACGAACTAACTTAGCAGCTCTTCCAAAGTTGAGATGGAGGTGCATGGGAGTGCATGGTACCAGTCTAAAGCCTTGCTTTTCAGGGACATGGTAAAGATGTGGATGATAGTGTGTGTCCATTATTACAACAATAGAGATTCAGATCTAAATGTTACCAAATGTGCATTGGGATCACCCTCCCTATTGTATTTCGTAAATTAGGGGAGTGGCACCCTAGGAGGTAATGTAACTATTGGAACAACTGGGCTAATGGGATAATCATGGTAAAAATCCATGACCTATACCATGTCAGAATCGATGACTTTAAGGCATTTGATATCCTTAGTAAGGGTCTGGATAAGTTGAAAAGCTTGATCTAGACTTGTGGTCATGGTAGATGATTGTGGGGCTGCTTGAGTAGCCGTCATATGCATTGCTAAGGTTTGTGTTGTAGGGGTAGAAGCCTAGCCCATGAGGGGCACTGTTGGGCCTACTCCTGCAAATGATGTTGCTTGGGTCATCCACCACCTAGTGGGTGGTGCTGTTGGTGTGATGGCCGCTAGTGGAGCTATGGGATTGATAGCTTTTCCAGTTGGCAGGGTAGCCCATAGCCTTGTACATGGGCGTACTACATGTAGAAGTTGGTGCACTTGGTATTGCATTTAGTATGATACCTGAGATGGTTGTGCCATAGGTAATGAAGGGGTTGGCACCGATCATGTAGTTGAGACTGGGTTAGCCACTAGTTATGGGACAGGTGCAGATAAGGGACCAGAGGCAAAGCTTGCATGAAACTAAGATGTGGGTAGAGCATGGACATATGGTAGTGTAGCTATGATTGATGTTGGGTATGCTACTCGGGTAGAGTGAGAAGGAAGGATGACTGGGAACGAAGTTGAAGGGTTCCCTTGCTAGTATGTAGAAGGTACAAGATGACTGGCCATGGCTGAAAAAGGTGTAGATTGTGGTGGGGTTGTGGTAACCACAAAGGCGGTAGAAGCAAAGAGTGGATTTGACCAAAAGATAGCAGTGGAAGGGATGATTATAGCATAGGTCTGGCCACCACCCTTGGAGTAGGAGTCGAAGTCTTCATGTTTGTCTTGGAACACCTCATCATAGTGGGACACCATATCCTGCTTCTTGGACCTACTTACTTGTATTAGTTGGTCTAAGACCCATTGATACGATTTAGTCAATGGGATGATGATGTTAATGGTAGGGATGAATTCCCTTCCATTCTGGTGGAGGAACTCTAGGTTATTTTTATCTTCGAGTTCCTGGTGATCCAAGGGTATATTTGCTTGGACCTTTTCATAGAGGAAGTCATATCGCTCTGTGTCTTATGGTGAGCACTCAGGTGATAGGTATCAAAATCTGAGGAACTAATATGGTTCCAACACTAAGCTAGGCAATCGCTCAAGACCTGTCATGTTTTGGACCAAGTAGGGAACCTCTAGGTTCAAGGTGGTGGTGACAGTGGTTATAGGAATCATCTTTTATCATAAGTTGAAAAGCAAGAAAGTGAGGCTAGGTACGCTAGGGAGAAACATCTCCTACGCTAAGCAGGAGTGTTACGCTAGATAGTTTGCTACATCACATAAGGTGTAGGTAGTGTGGGGTAGTAGATAGAGTAAACGTGGTAAGGTAAGCAATCGGTTAAGGCTCTGGTCATGCCGGGTCCCAAAGGAATTATCGTTGTGACCAGTTTTCACCACATGGTGTGTAGACAACCACAATGGTGTCACGTCTATGCTAGTAGGTGACAGGGTGTAGAAAACGTGTAGGATTACCTGTGATATGTAGAAAGGGCATAAAGGACCCTTCTTCTAGCACCAAAAAATTGTAGCGACCGAAAACTTCAGTTGCTAGAATGTCGAGAGGTCATCGGACATACAGCCTAACCCCATATCTGTGCGAGGGCCGTGCTGGATGTAAACAGATGCAAGGTGTCTTAAATGGTTTGGTCAATCAAATAGGGACTTAACTGATGTATAATAACCTTTCCTAAACATTGGTTTTAAGGTTGTTATATGCACATTGAGTGATAAGCGATGAATGTGAATCGATTGAGAATAACGAAAAACATGAAAATAATAAAATAAAATGAAACAAGTTTGGGTAAGAAAGTGCACCGTCCCAATATTTGGGATCTAATCTTTGCTGGAGTGAAGGAGGTATATAACAGATGGCAGTGGGAACAAGAATAGCATGCAACAGAGTAGTATGTTCATAGCTCCTCAAACTGCTATCAATAGCTTGCTAATAGTAGCCCTCTACTTGCTAGTCTCCTTGCCAAAACTGATTAATAGTTGCACAGAATGCCAAGATGTCAACCAAAAAGCCAACTGCTAGAGAAGTAATTGCCAAAAGCAAACAATGCCAAAAGCTAATTAAATGCTCCAAACCAACAATGTTAAAAGGCAACCCCACTAGAATGCTCTCCAAAGCCAACCCCTTGAACATTGTTCACCAGGGTATATATAGACTCAGATGTGGGAGAGAAATATGGTTTGGGTGCCACATGTTCTGGGTCCCACAAAGTACAGATGTGACTATGCCATGCTACTGTGTGATGCTAAAAACTACTATGCTGTGACCATATCACTAAAATTTCACATGCTAGAATCCAGTAAACTGCCATGTTTGTTTCAAGGAAATATGCTAACAATGAATGCAAAGTGGAGCCTGTGCTCTAGGACTACATCTTCCTTGCTCTTGCAAGCAAGGTCAAGTGTAGGGACAACCTTGGGAGATAGTGGGGGGTGTCAATCAATGCAAATTTTCTAATTTTGTCCTTTGAATATATGCCAAGATAAAAGTAAGTGCTACCAATACGTTCTAGAGCTAACTGAGGATGTCTTGGGGCTTTCACATCAGTGTTATGCTATTTATGTTGCCCAACATATTTGTATGACATAAACACTTGCATGCTATGCTGTGCTACACTATGTAGCGCAGCATGGCATAGCCACTAGCCTCAAGAGAAATATTGCCTAATAGCCAAAAACACCTATTTGAGGCCTAGCTGCACAAGCAACTGCAACCCTGTCTTTCATGCTAAAAAGTCTTGAGATCTGCTGAGTTCATCCTTGGGACATTTTTGGTATTTTTTGCATCCTCGCTGCACTATGCTATGCTATGTAGTGTAGTAGCCAATATGACATACATCCTTGTCTGATCTACAATTCTTTTTCAGGAAACCTTTCTTGGGACCTAAGGGCTAAGTGGAACACACAGTTTTGAAGGCTGGAGTGTGGCTAAGTGCAATCTTCATATTGGAGCCTCTTGGAAAAGGGCCTTTGTGCAATTTGTCCTTGCTATGCTATGCTACGTTGCATAGTGTAGCAAAATGTAGCACCTAGCTTGGCTTTGATTTTGACTTAATTTTGCAAATGCTTTGTCATGGGATGTCATTCATGTCCTAGCATCTTAGCAAAGCAAAATTCTTCGATGGTTGAAGCATGGGAAAAATGTGTTCACTCCCTAGAGCTATTTGAGTAGGAGTATTGTCAAAGTGCATCCCTGCTACACTGTGCTACGCTACGTAGCATAACATAGCATAGCACTTGAGTGAAGAGGATTCCTAATGAAATTTGCCACATTTTTTCTATGTCACATTGCTCATGCATCAAGGATGAAGTGGGGAAGATTCTCTGGAGGGCTGAGTCATCATCAATGTGCATCTTCGGTACCTATTCAGTCTTCTCCAGGCATGCTACACTATGTAGTGTAGTGTAGTGTAGCAGGTTCCTTTAGTTAGAAAAGTTACTGAATAGTTTAGCTCATCCTAAACACTTTTGGTAGCTCCTGACATGGTCTCTGGGTAGACCATCAGCTGGGTCAAGTACCAAGCTAGGCAAGTTGGAGAGTTTAGCAAGCCTATCAATGCTAGAGATAGAAAACTTGGTAGATTGTATGGTTTACCCCCAATGCCTCTTTCATGCAAACTAGCCTTGTGGTTGGGTGCCACGCTGACTGTGTTGCGGAGGGCATTGTCTGCATAGTCCAACATGACACCGTACTTGCAGGAATCCTTATCCACATTTTGGATTTGCAGAATCATGAGAGCCTCAAAATTCATGGTGTTTCACATACCATTCGTGCTACATGTGCCAGAGTCTAGTGAGCTACCATGTTTGTTGCAAAGAATGCCAATAGTGAATGCAAAGTGGAGCCTGTGCTCCAGGACTATGTCTTACCTGCTCTTGCGAGTAAGGTCAAGCATAGGAACAACTTTGGAGATAGTCAGGGAGGATGAAAAACAAAGAAACCTTGCTAATTTTTTCCTTTAAAGAGATGTCAGGATGGGAGTAACCATTGCAACAAGTTCTAGAGATAACTGAAGATATCTTGGGACTTCCATGCGGGTGTTTCGCTATTTAGGCTACTTAGCGTATTGGAGTAGCATAAACACCTACATGCTACACTATGCTACATTGAATAGGGTAGTGTAGCATAGCCACAAATCTTGAAAGAAGTCTTGATTGAAAGCTAAGAATACCTATTTAAGGGCTGGATAGGCAAACAACTGAAACCCTATCTTTTATGTTGAAAGGTCTTGGGACCTGTTGAGTTCATCCTTGGGAAATTTTGGTATTTTACGTGCTTGCTAGGCTGTGCAGCATAGCATAGCATAGCAACTAATGTGGCATGCATCGTTGTTTGATCTGCAATAGATTGTCAAGAAACTTTTCTTGGGGTCAAAGTTTGATATGGGATAGGTAGTTTTGGAAGCTGAAGTGTGCTCGAGTGCAATCCTCTTGCTCGAACCACTTGGCAGAGGGTCTTTTTACGTTCTTTCCTTGGTACGTTATGCTACTCTACGTAGTGTAGCACAACATAGCACCTAGTTTAGCTTGGATTTTAACTTAACCTTGCAAATGTTTTGTCATGGGATGTTAGTCATGTCCTAGCATGTCAATAGAGGAAACTTGTTTGATGGTTGAAGCATGGGAAAATGTGCATCCCTACTACGCTACGTAGGAGTATTATCAGAGTGCATCCCTACTACACTACATAGTGTAACACAGCGTACCACTCAAATTGGAAGAATTTCTAATAAAAATTTCCACATTTTTTGTGTGTCTTGTTACTCATGCATCTAGGATGAAGTGAGGTAGATGCCTTGGAGGGTTTAGTTATTCTCAATATGCATCTTGGGTGGCCAATCAGTCTTCCCAAGGCCTACTACATTGTGTAGCATAGTGTAGTGTAGCAAGTCTCATAGTTAGAAAACTTGCTGAACTATTTCATTCATCCTAAACACTTTCGGAAACTCCTAGCATGGTCCTTGGTAGACCGTTAGCTGGTTCGAGTGTCAAGCTTGGCAAGCTAGAGGGTGTAGCAAGCTTGTCAGCCTAGGTGATAGAAAATTTGTCAAACTATATGATCTACCCCTGGTGCCTCTTTCATGAAAACTGGCCTTGTGGTTGGGTGCCATGTTGACTGTACTGTAGAGAGTATTTTCTACATAGTCCAATGTGATACCATGCTTGCGGGGACCCTTGCCCAAATCCCGGGACTGTTGAATCCTGAGAGTCCCAAAATTTTATGGTGTTTCAATGGCCCCTCTTTGTTGATGTATGGAGGATCTGCCTGATAGACATTGACAAAGAATATGAAATATGATGATGAATAAGATAGCAACACTGGTCTTTAGTGTATGCTTGGACCACGCTTTGCTATGCTTGAAAGTACTAGGAGAGTGATTATGAGGTAAGGGGGCAAAGGATGGGGTTGAGAAAATAGGTTCTGGGAAGAAATAAATATAGGGTGTAATGCTTTGAAAAGCTATTAGTATAGTGTGATCCCTCATCGGAGTGCTTATTAGGGAGTCAGCACACATGGGTGTGTTTCTTTGTTGGCCTTTAACCTCTTGTTGGAGTGCTTAGAGATGGTTGATTTATGGCCAAAGCGAGTGTAAAGTAGCTGCTATGCCATTTTTTAGGCACCTTTTTTTCAAGATTTTCTACTCTTTTTCATTTTTTGTGCTTTTTCCTTTGCTGTACACCCATGTTCACTTGCATGCAACTTGTTGTTGCAGGACATGTGTTTCCTCCCCAAGATGAGTTATGTTTCATCCATGTGTGGCTTTGACCTGCCTACAGATGTTTCCCATGGGGTGAGTTGCATTATGTTCATCATGGAATTGAGGGTTGGGCATGTGAAGAGGCTTTATGTGCATTGGGAAGGCTTGTGAAAGGGGATATGAAAAATTGCAAGTATAAGAAATAGAGGTTAAACTAGCTAAAAGGGAGAATAGAGTGTGCACTTCCAAGTAGCTAAGCTAACCAGGGTGATTACTTTGAAATAATGTAGTATCTTGCTTTTGTGGTGAAACACATCTCTGAACAACGCCATCTTGGCTTGTATCTTGCAAACACAATAGAGAGAAAATGGAAAAAAATGATCATGAAGTGAAGTGAGAGCAAATTCCTACTTGCTTTGGACACCGCTGGAGTGGCAAGTGTTGTTGCTAAAGTGTGTGATGTCCAAAGAAGGAAGGCTAGAATAGATCCTAGCCATGGTAGGCTAGAAAGGGTGCTGCCGAAGAGATTAGGAGTAGCGATGATGTAGGTGCTCAGGATTTCTTGCCGAAGGTAAACATCATGCAGTCCAGCTGTAAGGTGGGAAGCCTAGTAGCTGAATGCCTCTTGGACTCAGATGATAACGAGGGCTGGAGGATGGAAATCTTGTGGCTAGGCCACAATATTGCTGAGACTCTAGCAGTAGGTTTGATGGAAAGAGCTACTGCTAGGATGAGTGGCTATGGTAGCTGTAGCTCTGGAAGGTCAACAAGATGTCAAACGATATCTCTGAAAGATTAGTAAGATGCCAGGGGTGGTGATGCTACATGTGTTTCAAAGGATTTTTTATTAGCATCATGAACTATATTTTGGACCTACAACATCCCATCTCATTTTATTTACGGAGTTTGAGAGCATTCATGCTTGCTTGTCCATAGGGTCGTGGATGTGAGCTAGGTGGCATTGCACTGTGAACCCAATTTAAGGTCTTGGTAGACCATCAGATATGCTAGTTTAGGGTTCCATCAGACTGTGATGTAATAGTTTAATGTCCTAGTAGACTGCTATGCTAGTTTATCATTGTAGTAGATGGTGAATGGCTAGTTTAAGGTCATAGTGGACCATGCTACGGGTGCCAATTTTACATCATAGACCAAGGATGTGCTGTGCCAATTTAACGTCATAGCAAACACATTGTGCCAGTTCATAGTCATAGCAAACTATTTGTGCCATTTTTACGTCATAGTGGACGTGCTTTGCTAGTTTTACATTCTAGCGGACAATTGTCTTACCTTGCTCTGTACCAAAAGTAATCCTTTAGGTCAGATGTAGTATGGCTTTAGATACAAGTGGTTAATAGGATTTGTGAACTTGTTACCATTCATATCAACCAATTTGAAGGCTCCATTCTCATAGACTTTTGTGACTACAAAAGGGCCTTCCTAATTGGCTAAGAATTTGTTTACATGTTCATGAACAACCTTGAGGACTAGGTCCCCCTTCTTGATTAGCCATTGATGTAAATTGCAGTGGTGCTTTTGCTGCTATTTATCCTAGTACCATTCGATGTGACCAATTGTTCAGGCACACTCCTCCTCTATGGAGTCAAGATCAATGATCATTGACTCGTTGTTTTGAGCCTCATCTACAACATTTGAGAGGATCATTTGAAGTGATGGAACCTACAATTTGAGAGGTAACACTACTTCAGATCTGTAAACGAGGTTGTATGGGGTTTTACCTATAGCGGTTCTACATGTTTTATAGTAAGCCCACAACATGTAGAGGATTTGCTCATGCCATTTCCTTTTACTGCTACTAAGCATCTTTTTGAGAAGGTTGATAATGGATTTATTTGTTGCCTCTACCTGATCATTTTCCTGTGGGTAGTACGATGATGAAAAAGAATTCTTAATGCCAAGGTTTTCGCAAAAGGTTTTGGTTTCTATGCTACTAAATTGTGGCCTATTATTAGTCACAATAGTCATGGGAAGGCCAAACCTTGTTACTATGTTCTCCAAGATAAAGTGAAAAACCTGTTGAGATGTGGTCTTTCTTAGGGGAATAGCCTCTACCCACTTTGTAAAATATTCAGTTATAGTGATAATAAAGCTATGCCCTGTAGAAGACTTAGGTGTGATGGGTCTTATGATATCTAGTCCCCAACGTTGGAATGGCCACATAATCTATGTAGGATGTAATTCTATAGGTTACACATGTATGAGATTTTCATGGCAATGACATACATCACACATCCTAACTTTGGCAAGGCATTCTTGTTCTATGCAAGGCCAGTAGTGCCCTAGGCATCTGATTTTTGCTGCCATAGCCCTAGGGGCTATGTGTCCCTCACATAGTCCCTCATGGACTTCGTTAACAATTTTTTGTGATTCTTCTCCACTAACTCAAGTTAGCAATATCCCATCAAAGGAGTGTTTGGATAAGGTGTTATCTCCTATAAGTACATACTATCAGGATCGCTTTCATATTGCATTCCTTTTGAGTGGATGTCAAGCCATGTGGGGGTTCACCATGTTAAAGGTAAGCCTTAATGTTGGTGTACCACTCTTGGAAATCTGTTGCACTTAAAAATGCAATGTGTACTACTTGATTAATAGAATCTATGCATTCTATTATCAAAGTGGGAAAAGTTGCAAATAGATGGAATGACATGTTTAATGCTAACGTGGCTAGCGCATTAGCTATAGTGTTCTCGTTGGAAGGAATGTGTTGGATGTCTGACATTGTAAATTGTTTTAGCAAACTCTTAGCTAGATTGAAATAAGTTTGAAAATGTGAATCTTTGCAAGCATAGACTTCAGTGATCTGGTTGACAACTAATTACAAATTGCCCTAGAGTACAAAATGTTGGATCTTTAGCTCTTGGGTTGCTAAGAGGCCGCTAAGGAGTCCTTCATACTCAACTACGTCGTTTGTACAAAAGAATGTAAAGTGATATGTAAACGATTGAATTTTCCTAGAGGTAAATGTAATAACCATGGTGACGCTACCACCTTGTGTAGTTCATCAAAATGTAAACTTCCTTTGAAATTAGGTGGTACAGAGTTTAGGCTATTGATGTGTTCATCTAGGAATTTGGGTTCTATTATTGTCTAATAGTCAATGGGTGAAGTCATAATCTATGTAGCTATTGCTTAACCCTTTGTTAATGATTTGGCTACATAATGTAAATCGAATTCTGCCATTATAGCTTTCCATCGGGCTATCCTACTACTCTCGTACAAGTTGGTTGTGATAGCCAGAAGTATATTTCTCTTGCATATGATATTAACCTTGCTGTGAAATAGGTAATGTCTCCACTTTTTTAACATAAATACTAGGGTGAGACAATATTTTTCTACCTCTTTGTACTTTGCCTCGTAAGCTATTAATGCATAGCTTAAGTAATAAACCAGGGTTTCAGACCCATCATCTCTTTTTTGACATAGCAATGCAGCAATAGATGTGTCCGAAGTGACAAGGTAGATGTAGAAAGGCTTATCCTTCTATTTTGGGTAAATAGTTGGGAGTTGTAAAAGCTCTTTCTTTAGGTTATCAAAGGCTTGTTGACATTGATCTACCCATTCAACGTTCACCCCCTTCTTGAGTAGGTGTTGAATGGGGTGTAGTTTGTCTGTCAATGTCGTGATAAACCTTCTGATAAACTACACTCTACGTTTCAACTTGCATAATTCTTTAAGGTTTATAGGTGGTGCTAAGTTAATGATGGCCCTCACTTTATCAAGGTCCACTCATATTCCTATTTCCGATACTACAAAACCTAGCATGTGTCTCGTTTTAATGCCGAAAATACATTTCTTAGGGTTGAGGCATAGGTCATGCCTATGAAAACATTGGAGGACTATATTGAGATTGTTGGGATGATTGATAGCTTCCTTATACTTGACCACTATGTCATCCACATAATCATCAATATCTCCAAGAGGTAGTCACTAAAAATGTATGTCATTACTCATTGATAAGTTGCTCTAGTGTTTTTGTGTCCAAAGGGCATCATTGTATAACAAAAGGTTCTCCAAGGGGTCATGAAAGTAGTTGCCAAATGATGCTTTGGGTTTATATGAATTTGGTTATAGCCTGAAAACCCACCATGACGGACAATAATGCAGACCAGTTGTAGTGTCAATTAGTTGATTGATACTTGGTAGTGGAAAGTCATCCTTAATCGTTGCTTTGTTCAGGTCTCAAAAGTCTATACAAATTCATATACCTCCAATTTTCTTAGAAACTACAATGATGTTCGATACCCATTACGAGTAATCAACCACCCAAATGAAACCAGCTTGATAAATCTTGCTGATTTCATCATGTATAGCTAGTGCAATCTTCGGTTTGATTTTGTAAGCCTTTTTCTTGACTGCCTTGACTCGCAGATCTAGGATGATGTTGTGTTATATGAACTATAGGTCTAGGCCCAACATGTCATCATATGACCATGAAAATAATTTAACATTATCATTAAGAAATTTTGACATGTTTTGATGTACCTGTGGATGTAATAAAGAGCTAACCTTCAGGGTTTTTGCTTCACCTCTAAAGTTAGTTATAGGGATTTCAATAAGAGGGTCCTCAGTTACATTTCTTACCTCTAGATCTAGGGCCTGGACTAGGTGTTTAGGCTAGTCTCGTGATGTTTCCAGGGATGCTACATTGTCATGAGTCGAGGAAAATTCAAAGTCTATCAATTCTAGATTCAAGCATCTTGTAAATTTGTCGTAGGGACCCGTGAAGGTTAAAGGTGAACAAAGATCATCATGCATGGGCATATTTTCAATTGGACTTGTTATAATAAGCAAATAAACCAAGTCAAGTGATACCTATTGGAAACATGTAATGAATATATGTAAAACAATAGTGCAATATAAGATGATTACCAGTTTAAGGTCTTAGCAGACTACCACTATGCAAAATTTTAAAATTGCTAGTTTAAGGTCTTAGCAGATCGTAACCATGTAACATTGTGAGACAAATGCTAAAATTACTAGTTTAAGATCATGGTAGACTGTTAATGGGTTTAAAATGTAAAGAAGGTTAAGGTTTCCAGTTTAAGGTTGTGGTGGACCATAACTAGTCTAGATTGTTAAACTTGCTAGTTTAAGGTATCAGCAGACCGTAACCTAGGCTATACTATAGAAAGAATGCTAAAATTTCCAATTTAAGGTCATGGTGTATTGTCACTAGGCTATATTGTAGGTTAAAATTGCTAGTTTAAGGTCTTTGTGGACTATTAATAGGTTTAAAATGTAAAATAAATGCTAAAATTGCTAGTTTAAGGTCATGGCGGACCGTCACTGAGCCAGGTTATAAGTTAAAATTGGTAGTTTAAGGTCTTTGCAGACCATCATAGTTTTAAAATTTGTAAATATAGGGTAAAAATTTTGGTGGACCCACTTACTACGTTGCTGATGAGCACTAAGTTGTAGTGGGACTATGCTACAGTAGTGCTACACTGTAGGGGTGTTCCATGTTACTAGAGATGTGAAAGTAACAAGTGTTTTACAATGTCGGCTATAAATAGAGGATTATCCCCTGGTAAACTTGTCATTTTCATTATTAGAGCCCACACTCAAAGTGTAGCATGGTGAAATAGAGAGAGAGCATAACAAGTGTAGCATAACAATTGACAAAGCAGATTTGTGAATAAGGCAACGACACACAAAAGAAAATGTAAGATTACGGGTTGGACAAGGTGGACAAGGTAAGGGACACTCTAGGACACCTCTCCAAGGCATGTGTTGAGGAGCGGCAAGAGGCTTCGTCTACCCTGTAAGTTGCTATGCTACCCTTGTTTTCAGCATGTAATGTATTAGATTATATTACCATTTCCATCATTGTTTTGGCTACCATGGCTATGATTGCTGTAACTATTTTTATTACCTTTGCTATTATTTTGGCTGCTACGGTGTGGCTGTCACCACTCTAGGCACAACAACCATGGTGGTTGTTATGCTATGGCTACCCATGGTACTTCCCCAACCACCATTGTTAAGAATGGTTGCCATGCTATTATAGGGGTTTTGGTGCTTTTGGGTGGTGTAGTTTATGCTTGGCATAGTGTACCACCCTTAGAAAGGATTTTTAGTTTGCAAAGTTTTGGGGCAGTATAGCGCATGCTTGGGGTAGCTTAGTGTGAGCTATGTTTCATGTGGTAGGATAGGGTCAAGACAATAGGGATGTTGTGAGTTCTTTTTTATTTGCAACATTAGAATATAACATTTTTTTCACTGTTATGCTATGCTATTGTATTGATAGGCTTGTTAGTCCATTAAGCCAGTAATTTGTTACACTGCTATATGGTTAAACTTGTAATGTTGCTACGTTGTGAAATTCACCATGTTGCTAAATTTTCTACACTGTAACGCTTGTTACAGTGTTTTACTTGTTGCATTGTTATATGTTTGATATATGTGTTATTGTCACACTTGTCACATCGTTGCATCTGTTGTACTTGTTCCATTGCTATGCTGTGCGAGGTGCAGTCGTCCTACTACACTGTGTGTAACGCAACCGTCACCCTATGTGGAAGTGTAATTGTTATTCTATGTGATACAAGGTATGTCTACTATGCTATTTGGCAACACATAACTATTACTCTATAGGTTGCATCTCTACGCTATGCTATGCGTGGTCTAGCTACTACGCCACACTACACATGACACTTTGTTACATTGCATGCAATGTTTAACTTTGTTTTATTGGGGACTTATTGTTTCATGCCTAAGGTAAATTCATAAAGGGAGGGTCACACTATGCTATATTAGTAATCATTACTTGAACACAGTGCTAATGTTTGGTGCTTTGTCATGCAGGGTCATGTTGAAACCCATTTTGATTGTCCTTGAGCTTGTGGGAGTTCTGTGCTACCTCAGTAAACCTGTGGTCAACACCCCCTCCCCATGCATAGGTGGGGTAGTAGGCAGTTTGGTTTTAGGAGGGTGCACGAGACTTCCTAAATTTCCTCTTTTTCCATTTTAATGTGATTGTGTGATCATAGTTATTGGTCGAGACAACAACTGTACTTACAGAAATGTTGTTGCCCAAGCTAAATCGGGGCCTCCTGAAGTTCATGGTTGATGGATCGATCACGAGAGAAGGATCAAAAGGCTTAGACCGGTGCCCAAGGGGCTTGAGGCACCTAAGCTAGATTTGGGACATGCTGAAATACAAATGCTACCATCTATACAACACATTGTACATTGCCCATCACATGGGCACTTGTTTTCAGAACCCACCTATAACTGTTTACTGTACTGGCAGGTGAGTCCTATGAAGGTGTTTTAAACGTATTGTATGATATACCTTACATTAGTAAAAAAATTTTACTATATTCCTATGTGTTGCTAGGTTTTATATTGATAAGAATGGTAACACGGATAACTTGGCATTGGCCAAAATGGCTCTGCAAGAGTTCTCCTCTACCAGGAATGTGCGTGCTAGTGTTATAGAATAACTTGGGCTTGATTTCAAAGCTTATCCAAGTAGGTATTCCAAGCTCTATGGGAAATGTAAAGAATTTGGCTGGTTGGATAGTGAATAGGCATCTCGTCGATCGATTACCATTGAAGACATCCTGGTGGAGCTTCTACCATTTCCTATGCCATTTAAACCTGGTATGTTTAAATTGTGCATTTGTTCTTATATGTTCAGGTGATGATGTGCTTTCACTTTTGCTAACTTTTCTTTGTTTGTTACTAACCATTGTAGTAGTGAGGGAATTCCAAGAGGTCACAGTGATCACCTCTGGGCATGACGAGGCCAACCTCTTCTTCAAGTATAGGGTGTTGGAGGAGACTCAACATTGGCTTTGCAATGGGACCTCAACCACCCTTGTTCACAACATTTAGGAGGTTGGGCTTATGGATTTATTTCTAGCTATAAATTCAAGTGTCTCAGCTATAGAAATGATTTCCCTAGCTGATTCCTTCTCCGAAAAGGCTGGCCACTTCCACACACATGTTCACAATGTGTGGGTGATGTTCAAAATTAATGACCAACTATTCACAGATATTTTTGGTGTCCCTTCTAGTGGTCACCTTGTAGGAGAAAACTCTAGGAAAGATGCAAACCATCAAGGGGATATCGAGGAATGTCTAGGGACAAGCAAGGACTGCAAGGGGATTTACATCCACAAGGTTAAGCTAGCAGTGGCCGAAATGGTTTATCCTATCTTCCGTACCCATGCTTTCCCTAGGCTACTCTCCCAAGGAAAAATCCTTGGAGTAGAGTAGGCCTAGATAATGAGGGAGGTTATGTAAGAAGGAACCCATTACAACTAGGCCAAGTAATTTTCTGAAGGCCTACATGCTAAAATGGCCAAGCTTTGTGAGAAGCTTGATTCCTGTTTCAATGTGCATTACACATTCTTTGTAGCTTGCCTATGGTAGTTCACAGAATTCCTAATGGTCCATGAAAATGATGTCTACGTACAACAAGATTGTAACTAAATATCAAAGCCATGGATTTGCCAGGTTTTCTGCACCACTCGATCCCAAGACCCCCCAAAAGCTATCAGGGAATCACTTTCAATAACGACAAGGGATTGGGTGGCATGACCCTTTCATGCCCAGGACAGTGTGGGAGAAGCACCTCCCATTAACATAGGCAATGTGTTAAGGGAGGAATAGCTTATTGTAGAAACTGTAAAAGCTAGACTGTAGCGTAAAAAGTATCACCCTGCAAAAGAACCTCCCTATACAAATGAAGAAAGAGGAAAAAATCTTCAAATCAAAGTTTGTAGAGTGCAGCCTCCATGTAAGTATGCCTTAGTGTCTGACTAGCATAGCACCTGCTACGCTATGCTATGTTGTGTAGCATAGCATAGTGTAGTGCCCATTTCATGTTGAATCATCTTGCTTATTTCAATCGTGTTTTATTAGAAGAAGAAGAAGAAGAGGAACAGGTTTTAGCCCTTGGAACAGGAGTGCCTATTGAAGACAAAGAAGAGGCCTCCACCATGGAGGAAGAGGCCCCAGCTGCAAATGACCTTTTCATGAAGTGTACATCAATGCATGAGGGGCACATGTCTGTTGAGGATGCTGCCACACTTTTGGGTCATCTTGAAAGAGAAGGACTATAATTTGACACTAGTGAGTTTGATTGCTTGCTTGACAGTGCATCGATGAGTGATCCCCCTGTTATCACCCCTAAGGGTTTGCTGGGGAGGAGCTTTTCACTATTTTTTATCATTTTTCATTAGCATTTTTTTTCCTTTCCATCATGGTTAACATGTTTTTTTGTGTAGCAGACATCACTCTCGATGCCCTTGACCCTTATTCCTCAATCCATCTTTGACCTTGGATTGAGACCCTTGATAAATTTGCTTTTATGGAGGGGGTAGTCGATGACATGATCGATCGCCTAAGGTAGATCAATCCTGATATTGGTATGTTGAAATTACTATGCTAGGCTCTCTACGTTGTTCCATTTTTTGCTATGTCACTATGAATAACACCCTCCCATGTATGATTGGAAGCCTCTCGTCTCAAGTCGGATCCTAGGCAACTCGTTGAGGTTAACATTGTGCCTAAACTTCTACCAGAGGTAGCTGAGGTACCTTGTCACATATATTATGAGACAAGTAAATGTGCATTGTACTTGGCATGCTCCTTATGGGAGTGTAGGCATGTGAATAAGAACCTTTGGAAGAGGGTACAAAAACTTGAGAAAGAGAAGTCCAACCTAACCACTGAAGTGGAGGACCTTTGGTCTAGGAATGAGTTTCTTTTGGCCTATGACACTCATGATGGTAGTTGGTGTACAACCATTATTGAATATACAAGACATTAGATAGTCATATGAAGAAAGAATGAGGCCACTTGTGAGATCTTAGAGCAGTGCATGCAGATGGATCTTCTGGTCCAAAAGAACCAAGACTAGAAAGATTATAGTGCAAAGGTTTATGAATAGGGATAAGCACAAAAGAACCATAAACATATGTATAAAATGGAATGTGCCACCTATCAAAAACAATATTAGAATGCTTCGATTAAGTTGTATACCCACAAGCTATTCCTTGATGTCATTGGTGCTTCTAAGGCCTAGGCAAAATTCATGCAACAGGTGGAGGTCAATGAGTCTCCTAAAAGGGAAATGACCCTACTTGCAAGGGAGACCACCACTGCCACCTTTTTCCTAGGACCACCCAGATGGATAGATGCGAAAAAGGAAAAAATTTTGGCAAGTGCTAATCTGGGAGAGGGGAATGGGTTCAACCTCACTAAGGAGGAGATCTTGCAATGTCTTCTAGTTGGCATGGATAGGATACCCTCTGAAATGGACATGGGGCCATCTCGGGTTAGTCACTTTTTATTGTATCATAGATTATTTTGTGAGAGCTTCTGTTGTAGTTTTGACTTATTATTTTATTTTTTGCCTTATGTAGGAAATGGAGATGCAGAACTTAGAGAAATAGGAAATGATGATGGTAACAAAGACTTATAGTGTGGCAGGGCAAGATTTTTTTTTTGAATTAAAAATTCTTTGTAAACATTATTAATTGACATTGAATGAAGAATATAATGTGGAACAATTTATGTGTCATATTTTTAATGTGTTATATATATATATTCTGTTTTCTTTTTGGGCCCCTTGAGAGCCTCTCGCTTTAGTTTTAGGCCATTTTGAGCCATTGCGTAGTGATGATTTTTTTTTTTTTTAGGGTAGTAAAGTTGCTAGTTTTAGGCCTTAGCAAGCCATGATCCTAGTTTAAGGCCATTTTGGGCCATAGCTCAATGATAACAATCTTAATTTTTTATTATTTCTATTACTTTTTGCTATTTTTCTTTTGAGAAGTGGAATCGCCAGTTTTAGGCCTTAGTGTGTTGTGATGATAGTTTAAGGCCATTTCGGGTTGTTGCTAGTTTTAGGCCATTTTGGGATATTGCTAGTTTTAGGCCATTTTGGGCCATCGCTAGTTTTAGGCCATTTGAAGCCATTGCTAGTTTTAGGTCATTTCAAGCCTTTGCTAGTTTTAGGCCATTTCAAGCCATTGCTAGTTTTAGGCCGTTTCAAGCCTTCACTAGTTTTCAGCCATTTTGGGCCAAAGCAGAAGAATCAATGCAAGAAATAGCTATAATTTTTGGCAACCATTTGGGACGTGACTGCCAACGAGTGTCCTCAAACAGGATTTAGGTGCTTGTTGGTCTCTGGCAACACCAAGGCCCAGATACCTCCAAATAGACTTAGTAGTTAATGTGAGTATGTCTGTGTGTTGTGATGTGTGGTTGTGACAAATGAAATGATTGCATTGTGTGTAAACTACAAATGACTTATCTTAAAGAGATTTAGCCAACTTTGCCAAGTACTGTGAGTTGTTGAGAGTTCCTATTTTGTTTAATTGCCTAGTCTACGCAGTCCTTATAATACCTACTTGTAACAAATAAAATTTTGTTAAAACATTTGAGCACAACTCTGTGAATCTACTTCTAATTTTCCCCAGAGAAAGAGATAGTTCCACAAGAAAACTAGAAATAGAGCAAGATTCAATGGAAATAGAAAGGAAAGAAAGTAGATTTGTGTTAAGACCTCAAATATTTGAACAAGGTAAAATGATACGAGTAAACACTTTGCAATAAAGCTATCCCAAATTCACTATCTATGAATTGTTCAAACTTCCAAGGCTCAAATAAGCAATTTCTTCAAGACAATCCTACTATGCTACCAAAAATTGCTGCGTAAACTACCACGTACGAGACTCCATTTTGACTAGATAATAGATGTCAACGATTGCATTCAAACAGAACCTTTAAAAGACTTGACAATTTCTGATTGAAATACCACGGGAATTCACTTTAAAGATAAAAAGAAGCTATTCTGGTCCCATCAAAATACCAAAGATTTTCTGAACCCTCTCGACTACTGAATTGTTCAACGGCGTGACTACAAACAGAGGCTCTCTTACAACAATCCCAATAGCAGTTCCCACACGTTGCACAATAATGAAATTTACTACTAAAATGCTCTTAAGGCTTTTAAACACAAGCGCTTCTATGGCAAAATTTTAATAGAAATTTCTATCGGGCAACAAGAACAGTAAGAGCAATCTAAAAATCCCAAAATTACTTGCCAAGGATGATACTATCTAAACCACTAGCTAAAAAATTTAAACAAAATAAAAATAATAAGCATAACTCATAGGACTATGACAAAGAGGCTAAAATATTTTCTTTAGCAAGCCATCTTATAAGCAATCTTTCACAATGTCTTATTTACAATGCTCTTCCCAAGATCCAAAGTGTGTCTCCAAGTGAGAGCTCAAGTGTCTGATCCCAAGTCTTCCCCCCTTTGTGATATATTTTCTTCTTACCCTTGAAGCCTTTTTATAGGGTTCAAAAGGTAGTTACATACTTTAAAATATCTTAGCTAACTTCTCTCCCAAGTAAGGAAGTTACAACTTACCCAACTAGTTAGGAGATATTTCTTCCCAATTTAGTTAGGAAGTTATACATAAAGTTAGGAGGAATTTATGCTAACATTGATATTTGTAAATATTACAAATATTTTATGGGTAATAACTTATACAATAATTTTTGAAAAATACATTCAAGACCTCAATATTATAAGAGCTTCATTCACTTGGAATAATTAAATTAATGGTAAGTCTTCAACCAAGGCTTCATACCATTATCATATGTGAAATTGCTAAATTTATCCTTTTATCACCAGACCATTTAAAATTTTATTTTTGTAACTCCAATTTCGCACATTCAATTTTGTATTTGTCTTTAGCGATGGATAAAACCGCAACTCTGATTTATCAGCATCAGGTAAAATATCTCCTAGCTCTACTGATTCAATTGTACACTTGTCTTAGTGTTCCTTCATGTCTCTGTTGTCACATTCAGTGGATTGGTATGGCGATAACAAATGCGTTGGTGTCGGGCACTGTTGCTATTTTGGTAATTTCGGATTGCAGGTTTCAGGAGCGAACGACATTTATTTTTAACCGTATAAAATTTTTGAAATGAGTTCCCAGCCGCGATGTTGTTTCTGTTTTCATCCTTGTTGTGGCAATCAACTTCATCTGTTTCTGCCTGTATTTTCCAAGGCATTCCTAGCCACATTGAACCCTTGGGCACACAACCACAAAATCTGCTGAGTTGTTTAAAATAGCACTGAGGCGGGTAGGGTTTGGTAATGTGTGGAACAACGCAAAAACCGATAGGGATTGGTGGTGCGCGAGGCTACGTAGAGGCCCTTATGGCTCTGTTTCATGCGACCGTGGTTGGACCTTCATGCAGAACAGAGGCGGTCATTGTTGCTCATGGTCTATCGATTCAAACCTCCATTGATGAGCACCAGAATGTTGTACTAAAAAAAAATGTCGATATCTTCATTACTTCCATTACTAGGGTTCGTGTGGAAAAGGGGGTGGCAATGGTGGTTTTCCCGGTGCCTATTTGCACCGCGATAAGCACCATGTGGTTGATGATTTTGTCACTCCTATTACCCAGGTAGAAATGTGATTGTCTGGAACGCCATGATTGGGAATGGACTAGAAACCCTACAACTTTTTGGGTGCTTCAGAAAATCAGGGATTCAACCCCATCAGATTACTTACGTTCATGCTTTGTTTACTTGCAGTTATGTAGGATTTGTGCATGAATGAATAATTTTTCAATCTTCAGAGAGAGCCTTTAGAATAGTTGACATTACCTTCAAATTGTTAAATGATAAATTTAAAACTTGAAGAAAAGTAAGGTTGGACAAGGACTCTGGAATAGGTCCCGTAATCTTGTTATGAGAAAGACCCATGATCTTCAGCTGTGTAAGCTTGTTGCCCAAGGATTTCGACCAGTTCCAATCAAAATATGAATTGCAATGTTCATGTTTAATAATTTCAGAAATAATTTTACCCTGCACCACCGAACTATTGAATTTGTGTTGCTACAGAGATATGTGTTGGCGACCATTTGGGACACGACCGCCAACGAGTGTCCTCGAACAGGATTTAGCTGCTTGCTAGTCTCTGGTAACACCAAGGCCCAGATACCTCCAAATAGACCTAATAGTTAATGTGAGTATGTGTGTGTTGTTGCAGCGTGCGGTTGTGAAAAATGAAATGATTGCGTTATGTGTAAACTATAGATGGCTTATCTTAAAGAGATTTAGCCAACTTTGCCAAGTACTATGAGTTGTTGAGAGTTCCTCTTTTGTTCAATTGCCTAGTCTACACGGTCCTTAAAATACCTACTTGTAACAAATAAAATTTTGTAAAAGCATTTAAGCACAACTCCACGAATCTACTCCTAATTTTTCATAGAGAAAGAGATAGTTCCACAAGAAAACTAGAAATAGAGCAAGATTGGATGGAAATAGACCGAAAAGAAAGCAGATTTGTGTAGACCTCAAATATTTCAACAAGGTAAAATGACACAAGTAAACACTTCACAATAAAGCTATCCCAAATTCAATATCTATGAATTATTCAAACTTCTAGGGCTCAAATAAGCAATTTCTTCAAGACAATGCTACTATGCTACCAAAAATTTGCTGCGTAATCTACCACGTATGAGACTCCATTTTGGCTAGATAATGGATGTCAACAATTTCATTCAATAGAACCTTCAAAATACTTGACAATTTCTGATTGAAATACCATGGAGATTCACATTAAAGATAAAAAGAAGCTATTCTGGTCCCATCAAAATACCAAAGATTTTCTGAACCCTCTTGACTATTGAATTGTTCAACAACATGACTACAAGCAGAGGCTCTCTTATAACAATCTCAATAGCAGTTCTTATACGTTGCACAATAATAAAATTTACTAATAAAATACTCTTAAGGCTTTTAAACAAAAGCACTTCTATGGTGAAATTTTAACAGAATTTTTCTATCGAGCAACAAGAAAAATAAGAGCAATCTAAAAATCCCAAAATTACTTGCCAAGGATGATACTATCTAAACCACTAGCTAAACAATTTAAAAAAATAAAAAATAAAAAAAATAACTCACATGACCATGACAAAGAGGCTGAAATCTTTTCTTTAGCAAGTCATCTTACAAGCAATCCTTCACACTTTCTTCTTTACAAATGCTCTTCTCCCAGGACTCGAAGTGTGTCTCCAAGTGAGAGCCCAAGTGCTAGCTAGTAGCCTTCCAAAGTGCGATATCAATGTCTTCTACCAATTTTCCCCCTTTCTTCTTACCCCTAAAGCCTTTTTATAAGGTTCAAAAGGTAGGTAGGTAAGTTACAAAATATCTTGTGTGGTTATAACCACCATAGAGATAAAAAAGCTGCAGGTGACAAGTGTCCTATTCAGTTGCCAAGTGTCTTCATTTAGTTGCCAAGTGGCCTCATTTAATTGCCAAGTGGTCACCATGGAGAGAAAAAGGTTGCAGTTGACAAGTGTCCCATGCAATTGACAAGTGGCCCTTCAGTCGCCAAGTGGTCACCGTGGAGATAAAAAGGTTATAGTTGACAAGTGGCCTTGGTGGTGGTTATAACCACCAATTCAATTGACAAGTGTTCAATTCACATGGAACTTTGAACAATTGTTGCACAAATTCCCTTATTAAATCATAAAATATTTTATTGTTATTTACATCATAGTAGTAGAGATAATAACCATGGAGTTGATGCATACATGGATTGGTTAATATATAAATATATATGTACGTGTGTAATATTTGTCCATCTTTCTAATGCTTAGGACCCATGATTTTCTTCCTACCTGCCATCAAACTCTATCTATCCAAATCATCTGTGAGTTGAAGGATTTGAACCTTAGATTTTTCTATTTTTTCAGTAGTCTAGGGATTAAT
The DNA here is from genome assembly GCA_015680685.1 of Gnetum montanum. NCBI lineage: Eukaryota > Viridiplantae > Streptophyta > Gnetopsida > Gnetales > Gnetaceae > Gnetum > Gnetum montanum. The sequence goes on along the minus strand of MNCI01034571.1, from coordinate 680,964 downwards.
TTCTCTCAGCATCTCCCACACGGCATTGAGAACAAGAAATCTTGAAGATCGGTGTTGTTGTGTATCCGTTGAATGTATTCCTGAAAGAGGCACTGATCATATTCTAGAGTGTGCAGTCTTTTAAAACCAGGTCGAGCCAATCGTCTCTTGTCACAGTTTTTCTCACCATTTCTCCTGTCTATGCAGGAACGACCGCTGTTAGACTAGGGCAGCTAGATGTGGGTTTAGGGGACGCAAAAATGCTTTGTGGGCACCATGGGAAGGAGCAGGGCAGGGCTTTCACTGAATCCCTATGATAATCAGAGAGTAGAATGTGGTAGTTTTCCCTGATTTGGTCTACACGCAAACCATAAGGTCCCGTCTGTCCAGAGAAATCGGAATTGCATACTTCTGAATGGGAATCAGCTTCACGTAGTTGTATTGCCTCAAATTTGCATTCAATGCTAATAATCTGTGAATGCATCATGTTGCAGGAAATTGTAGCTACTTGATGAAGAAATATGCATTAAAATTGAAAGGTCCATGCCTCGGCCTGTGAAGCCTAAACGAGAACTCATCATCATGGTCGTGCATGCTGAATGGCAAACCCATTGGAAAATAATCGTCAATGAAATAGGTGCTCTGTAATGTCTAGCCAGATACCTTCATATGGAATACATCATGTCTACCATGAATTCTTCATCCAAGTCATCGCTAGAGTTGCTAGGATTCCTGCCATGGCTATGAATCTCTAATTCGCATTCCTCCATGAATCTGTCATTGCATAGAGGGAAACGCAGGTCTATGTTGCAGTTGCACGACCCACGGATTGAACGATGGTGCTGGTAGTAGTACCAAATTTACTTGTGTATGCACACGACACTGCAAATAGCATCCATAAGTCCAACCAAAGCTAGATCAGCAAGCAAGCCCCACTTTGCCCTGTAGAAATTCAAATCTAGAAACCTCCAAGCCCTCTGCAATTTCATAGCTGTTAGTTTCTTTAACGTGTGCATTCTCCACTGGAAATGTTAGCGTTGGGCAGGGAAAGTATATACGTTTTCATTGCTCCACAAATTTTCATAACTCTAGACATACATTTTGGAATCGAATGCCACGTTATGTTCAAACTCTTCAGTGACCTTAGCAGGCAAGATGTTTTCTGCAAATGTAAATGAAGACACACAGATATTGAAAACTTTCACCAATATTCTGATGGGATAGTTCATACAAACATTTGTTCATGACAATCTCTCAACTGTTAATATGGAAAATATATTTTTACTTTATCTGCAAACTCCTCAAAATATTTTCTACCATAAAGGAGCATGCTATACGTAGCATCCCACTTCTCGATGCCCTCTTTATAATTACTTTGAACATTTTGTCATGTTATTTCAAAATCATCCTCATATGATTTTCAAGTTTCATATTCCTTGCAATGAATCTTTTCAAACATCAACAATAAGGATATTTTTCTTTTATCAATCTTTGAGCAATTTTCTAAAGGAAACGAAACTAAACTGTTTGTATCCAAATGATCAATTCCTGAAAGTATTTCTAACACTAAAGATTCCTTGCTTGTCAATTTGATCGTCATTGGCACATTATTTCTTGTAACCTTATATTCACTGTCTTTCATATGTGCATCATTATTTCCACCAATATTTTTTAGCGAGTGATAGGAATCAATACCTTTGAAACCTATATCTTGCCATTTCAATAGTTCTATTGAAATATTTTGAAGGTTTCAATCATCTCATATCTCTGTTCCATGAAATGGAAAAATGTGCCAACAATATGCTTTTCCAAAATAAAATGGAAAAAAAACCAATTTTACTTGAGATGCTCTTTGATTTGCTACATATTCATATCATATAAATGATAAATTGTACTTCTTCCATAATCCCACTATGTATAGGAATGGTGCTCCTATATATTTTTTTCTTAAATAAAAAGAATGCTATTGTTAACTTATTCTTTTTCTCTCAAACTGAAATTTTATCCATTTCTCCAAAAACTCTTAACCAATTTAATCTTACCAACCTGGTCCATGAAATGGCCAAATGTGCCAACATTTCTGTCCCCTTAAAAGCTTAAAGAAACTTATGCAGCTTCATTTCAAAACTAAAACATACTAAAACTTTCATTGAATTTTTATAGCTGAACAGAAATCTTTTAGGAGGAAAATTTCCATCAAACATAAGTTTTGATGGTATAAAAACCTCATTCCTAAGAAAAACAACAATAAACTATACATTATCAAGTCCTTCATGGACTATTCTTGTGATGGAAACTGAATTGTGAGGGTTACCCTAGTGGGAATCCTCATCTCTCTAACTGTCTCATATGCAATTTCAGATATGATGAAGGCCATTTTGTTGTTCTCTGGCTTGGTGGAGCTCTCACCTTAATCTACTGGAGCTTTCTCTTCAGCACTTTTCTCATTTTTTTTTCAAATGAGTGCTTCTATTCTTCTCCATTGGGTCCTTCATTTTCCTCTTGGGAGACAAAGGGTACTTCCCATCCCCATGACTCTTCATTGGTTGGTTTCTCTTCACTTTTCTCTTCCTCTTTGGTGCAATCTTGATATTGCCCCCAAACATTGAACTCTATCTCCAAACCTCTAGTGAGAAAAGAAAATTCATCGGAAAACGAAGCCATAAAAGGACACTCTTTTGGAGCTCCACAAGATCTAGCTTTTAGGTAGGCCTTCAATACATGTTCAGGGCAACATCCCATTACATATGGAATAAAAGGCTTTCTCATTGCTCTCCCAAATTCCATTAGCTCTCTCTAACTTTCACTACTCAACTTGAATTGAAAAATGAAGAAATCCTAAGCAACTTAACCATCTTTTTATAGGTGCTAAAAATTTGAAATCCCTCCCAAGAGTCTTCAACCAAGTTTCCTTCTTTTTAGGCATTCTAACCATTTGTCACAATCCTCACCAAGTAGCGGATGAGTCACCTTCTCCACTTGTCACAATTGTAGAATTCCACTTATTTCAATTGAAGGAAAAATATTTTCTAATTTAAATAAATCATAATTAAACATATTAATTAATACTCTATTCATAGTAATATTTACCTAATAGTATATACATATATTATTTTGTGCAAGGACATCTTCAAGCTGTATGCATTTTTCTCAAATAATGTTTTATATGCAAAACATTATATGGAAATTACAATTTCGTGCCATCAAAGGTTGATAATTTGTGAGTATCCTCTGACAATTTCTTTGTAATTTGAAAGGGACCAATCAATGTTGATGTAAACTTATTAGGTTTCTTCATATTCCATAAAAGGATAAGGTCTCCTATCTTGAAAGTTCATTTCAAAGCTTTCTTATCAAACCATCTTTTAACTTGATAGGTATTCTGTAACGAATTATCCCTTACTTTAGCTACTTCAGCTTCTCTTTTAATAAGTAAAGTCATGAAACTTCTATCTTTATCAGTTTTTTCACTATATCTTTGTACGAATTCAGAAGCTGAGCTTACAATCTTATTTGTAATTCTTGCTGGAAAACCATAGACTAAGTTATATGGTGATGTCCTAATAGCTCTCTTAAATCTAATTCGATTTGACCATAATGCAGATTGTAGATAATCGATCCAATTTCCTAGATTCCCATCCATTGATTTCTTAATATAAGCGATAAGCTTTTTATTGGTGGATTCTGCTAGGTCATTTCCCTGAGGATAATAGTTTGATGATGAAAATAAGAAAATAGATTTTTCAGATGCCCATTTGATAATCTCTTTGGATTTGAAGGCAGGTCCATTGTCTGACACTAACACTTTGGGTAGATCAAATCTACTTAGAATGTGATCTTCTAAAAACTTAATCACGTCTAATGCTGAACTTCCTTTTAGAGCCTTTGCTTCAGACCATTTAGTGATATAATTAGTAGCTATGAGAATAAACTTGTGTCCATCTCTTGAAGGAGTAATTGTACCAATAAAATCCAAACCCCATTGCTGAAATGGTCTATCTGCAATTACTGGCTTTAAAGGGGCTCTAGCCCTTTTAATCTTGAGCCCATGAATTGGACATTTATAGCATTTTTGAATCTTTGAACTAATGTCTTGATACATGGAAGGCCAGTAATATCCATATCAAAGTAAATGTTGCATAGT